>SJYQ01091777.1:187828-204451 GCA_006410935.1 Redunca redunca | reverse complement strand
TTATGCCTGCTTTTCTAGTATTGCAATCCTTGCCCGCCGCCTGGGAGGTTAAGTATGCTGAAGGTTTCCTTTAGGGCGAAAAGGAGATTCACGATAGAATAAGGTTTTCGTAAGGATCGCAGGGTGCCGAGACTGGAAATCCATGACTGCCCTAAGACGCACTGTTTCTCCGTGTGCCTGACATAACAGTGCTTCCTTGGTAGGAACAGCAGAGTCCTCTCCAGGTTTGTTAGCAAAAACAGCTCATTTTAGCAGGTTCACCTCCTTGAGTTCTGGGTTACTTCTTGTTTCTGTGCGCCTCTAGAACCTTGCCCCCTCTTCGCCAGAAGCTGGGTTTGAGGCTGTGGCATCAGGGAGGGAGTAGGAGGGAGTGGAAGTGGCAGATTCATTTTCTTACTGGAGTCACCGGATCAAAGACATTATTAAAATCTGGCTTTTAAAGAAATTAAACAGTTATGCTTCTGAAATGGAGTAGCAGGCTTTGGCCACATTGGGGGAGGGATGCATTCTTTGGGGACAAGTTTTCATTCCCAGAGCTCCTGTCACCTATTAGGGAAATATACAGTGCGTTTGCCCCTCGTGGTCAACATCAGCTGTTACAGACAAGGAACTTAACCCTGCTGCAAACAGGTGGGGTGGGGAAGGTTCCGGAGAAGGCAATGGCACCCCACTCCAGTACTCTTGCCTGGAAAATCCCATGGACGGAGGCGCCTGGAAGGCTGCAGTCCATGGGGTCCCTGAGGGTCTGACAGGACTGAGCGACTTCACTTTCACTTTTCCCTTTCATGCATTGGAGAAAGAAATGGCAACCCACTCCAGTGTTCTTGCCTGGAGAATCCCAGGGATGGGGGAGCCTGGTTGGCTGCTGTCTATGGGTTCGCACAGAGTCGGACCCAGTACTTCTAACTCAGGGTAAAAAATAATGCAAGCGTGAATGAATGAAAGGGAGGAAGGGGAAGTTAACTTCTTTAAAAAGTTAATATAGAGCATTGAGGACCATTTGATGTACTTTATTGAGCTCAACAGTTTTGTAGGTGAAAAAGATCGTACTCTGACCTTGAATCATAAGAGCCCTGTGTAAACTTTATGGTAGTCAAGGATTTGGAGGACTGTGGAAGAGCATTTTAAATCATGTAAAAGATCTTTGGAAACATATTTAATATCTAAACCTCAATGGGGAGAGCATGAAGGAGGGGTTTTTGGTTTTGTTCTTTACCTCTAGAAGATTGTTAGTCGCCTTTGCAGGATCCTTTAAATATGTCTTTTTTTTTTTGCATGTGCATGAAATCAGATTCTTCAGCTTCAAACACAAAGTTAAGAGGCATCATTTGTTTCTGTCTAAAAAGAACTGCCAACACACTGGATCAATTAATGGCTCATCTGTTTTTATAGGAAGCAGTGAGCGGATTTTCCACACAAAATGATGCTTGACTAAGATGTAGTGGGAATAAATAAAGGCCTTGGTAGTAGTTTGAAATGTAGACTAAAAAATGTCAAGGAAATTCTCTATTAGCTGTTTGTTTCCAAAAATGCATTAACATTGTCACTGCTAATAGCCATGAGAATTCCATATTATCATTTGATGTATTGCCACATTAGATTGCATTGATGGCTGCTAAAGTCTCATTATAAGGAGATCTATGACCTGGTAGCTTGGTGAACCTTTCACTTTTAACTTCTGCCTGAACCTGAACCTGTGCCAGCGCTGCTCCGGCTGTCAGTGTGTTACACTTAGCTCGAGAACCTGAGGGCTTTACTTTTTCTAGTTGAATTCAGAATTCTGACTCAGTTGTATCTTAGGAAATGTATCTTAGGTGTATGTTTTAGATCAGATATTCTTATTTTGTGAACATGGGATGAAATATACCAGACGTTCCTTACATTCGTGAACTTTTTGCTTCAGTCTCCAAAAAGTGAACATCAGCCTTTACATTTTTAAAAAATTCTCACCTCTCCTCCAGATCCTTTATTTTTGGCACTGATCGCTTTCAGGTGAGGAGAAAGTCTGAATTTAGTGTTACACAACCCATCATGTAATATCTGTGAGTTTGGGGTGATGTGACACCATCACACCCACTGTCTTGAAATTCAGTTAATGGAAGTCATCTTCCCTTTCCCTTTCCATAGAGCCTGCCTTTCTGATTTTTCTTTACCGGCTTATGATTTGGGGTTTCTGACACTTCTGCAGTTATGGTTTTCTCATTCACAAAGACCCAAATTTTCCTGGGATAGATTGGTAGCTTTAGTTTGTAATCAGTTTTTAAACATCTCTTTAAAATATTACTGCTTTCTTGAGAGAGAGTTTATGTGTCACCAGATTCACTCTCTCTCTCTCTATATATATGCATTAAAAATTGGGGAATAGTTGCTTTACAATGTTGTATTAGTTTCTGCTATACAACAAAGCGAATCAGCCATAAGCATACATAAATCCACTCCCTCCTGAGCCTCCCCCTACCCTGCCACCCCACCCCTCTAGGTCATCACAGAGCACTGAGCTGAGCTCCCTGCGCTGGACCACAGGTTCTTACTAGCTATCTACTTCACACAGGCTAGTGTGCATACGTCCATCCTACTTTCCCAATTCATTCTCCCTCCTCACCCCTGTGGCCAACTTAATGGCTTTTTCTCTATGGACAGAGCTGTAGAACCCTCACAACTGATTCCAAAAGGAAATCCCACGTCCATTGGCTTTTAGTCCTCATTTTACTGTCTAGTCCCCCAGTCCTACTTAACTACTGATTTCCTTTCTGTCTCCATGTGCCTATTCTGGACATTTCATACGAGTGGAATCAAGTAATATGCTTTTTCTGTAACTGACTTCTTTCACTTATCTTAATGTTTTCAAAATCTGTCAGTGCTGTGGCATGCCTCAGCACTACACTGCTTTTTGTTGCCAAGTAACATTTCTTTGTATGTACGTACCACGTTTTAAAAATTCATCAAATAATAGACACTTCGTTTCTTTCTACTTTTTGGTTATTGTACATGATGCTGCTGTGAACAGTCATGTAGAAGTTTGTGTGTGGACGTTTCTTTTGGGTACATATCCGGGAGTGAAACCTCTGGGTCATATGGCGACTGTCTGGTTTAATGTTTGGAGGAGCTGTAAGATTGTTTTCCAAAGAAACACCATCTCACATTGCCACCAGCAGTGTAGCAGTGTTCCAGTTTCTGTCCATCCTCATCAATGTTTGTCATTCTCTTTGATTTTGCCCATCCTGGTGGTTGTGAAGTAGTGTCTTCATTGCCATTTTCCTTTGCATGTCCCTGATGACTCAGTTCAATCATTCAGTCGTGTCCGACTCTTTGCGACCCCATGAATCAAAGCACACCAGGCCTCCTTGTCCATCACCAAAACTCCCGGAGTTCACTCAAACTCATATCCCTCGAGTCAGTGATGCCATCCAGCCATCTCATCCTCAGTCATCCCCTTCTCCTCCTGCCCCCAATCCCTCCCAGCATCAGGAGTCTTTTCCAATGAGTCAACTCTTCGCATCAGGTGGCCAAAGTACTGGAGTTCAGCTTCAGCACCATTCCTTCCAAAGAAATCCCAGGATTGATCTCCTTCAGAATGGACTGGTTGGATCTCCTTGCAGTCCAAGGGACTCTCAAGAGTCTTCTCCAACACCACAGTTCAAAAGCATCAATTCTTCGGCGCTCAGCCTTCTTCACAGTCCAACTCTCACATCCATACATGACCACAGGAAAAACCATAGCCTTGACTAGACGGACCTTGGTTGGCAAAGGAATGTCTCTGCTTTTGAGTATGCTGTCTAGTATATCTAATAGGCTACCCTGATGACTAGCAGTGACCTTTTTGCACGTGTGTTCTGTGTTCAGTCACTCAGTCATGCCTGACTCTTTGTGACCCCATGGACTGTAGCCCACCAAGCTCCTCTGTCCGTGGGATTCTCCAGGCAAGAACACTGGAGTGGGTTGCCATTCCTCCTCCAGAAGATCTTCCTGACCCAAGACTGAACCTGTGGCTCCTGCAGTTCCTGCATTGGCAGGTGGATTCTTTACCGCTGAGCCACCTGGGAAGCCCCAAAACTACTTCTTAACGTCATCTTAATTCTTTCTCTGGTGGCTCAGAGGTAAAGAATCTGCCTACAGTATTGTAGTAGGAGATATGAGTTTGATCCCTGGGTTGGAGAGATCTCCTGGAGGAGGAAATGGCAACCCACTCCAGTATTCTTGCCTGGAAAATCTCATGGACAAGAGGAGAGCGTGGCCACAGTCTGGGGTTGCAAAGAGTCGGACATGACTTCAAAACTAAGCAATTATTTCTCTACTTTTCATTTTGCTCCTTTCCCCCTTGCTCACCATTATTTGTTTTCTTCGGCTCAACCATGGTTTGTCTTAAAGAAGAAAGTGAAGTCGCTCAGTTGTGTCCGACTCTTTGCGATCCCATAGACTGTAGTCTATCAGGCTCCTCCGTCCATGGGATTTTCCAGGCAAGAGTGCTGGAGTGGATTGCCATTTCCTTCTCCAGGGGATCTTCCCAACCCAGGAATCGAACCCGGGTCTCCCGAATTGCAGGCAGACGCTTTACTTTCTGAGCAACCAGGAAAGCCCCAAAAGAAGAAAGGAGGTTAGTAAATAAAAAGAGATCTACCTCTTTCAGTTGGGAAGGGAAGACTCTTTATGCCCTCTCTCAAAGAATATGAGGAACTGCATCTTTAGTGCTTTAGAGCTCCTCCCCATGTTTGCTTTGTGGGAGAGCAGTAGGAGGGCTTGAGTGAAAAGCTGTGTAGGAATGCAGCCTCCATCAGAGAGCTCCAGAACTACTCTGCCAGGTAGAGGAAAAGGCAGCCAGGCCCAAGTGATCTCCTCGGAGCTGCTCACATGCCTGTGAAACTTGAAGTATACTCTGAGGGAAGTGATACCAGCAATTTCGAGAGGCTGTATTGAGTGAGACTCACACAGTCGTGTCCGACTCTTTGCGACCCCATGAACTGTTAGCCCACTGGGCTCCTCTGTCCATGGGATTCTCCAAGCAAGAACACTGGAGTAGTTTTCCATTTCCTTCTCCAAGGGATCTTTCCAACCCGGGGATCAAACCTAGGTCACCTACACTGTAGGCAGATTCTTTACCATCTGAGCTGGCAGGGAAGCCCAGAGGCTCTTTTGGGAAGTGGTAAGTAGGAAGGCGGCCTCTCACCAGCCCCTTAAGTTTGTGTCCTGGCTCTGCTATTTTCTCACTGTGGATCTTTGAGCAAATTATCCTCTCAAGAACTCAGTTTGCTCATTTGTGAAATGGGGGAGCCTCAGGTGGTGGTTATGGAAATTAAACGAATTCATAGGTGTACAGTGCTTGTGTCTGTCGCTGGCAGGAGCTGTCAATATGTGTACCATTATAGGCACTGTGAATGGTGACAGGAACCACTCTGTGGGTTCCCAGACCGCCAGAGGCTCACAGTGGCCCTGGCAGCCTTAGTAAAGAGCTCTTTATTCACCCTCTTCTTCTTTAGATGTCAGAGCTGTCATGCCAATTTCTCTCTGTGGTTTCAATGACTTGAGACCGGGTGTCCCAGCTCCCGTTGATGGTGGGCGAACATCTGAGAATTTTCCTCCTGTAATTGTGCTTTCTCATGACTTAAATTGAAGGCTCATCAGAGAAATACGAGATGTACCTATGTATGCTTTGTATATATTTATATGGTGAACATTGGTACATCTGTAAGTGTGTGGAAGCGGTGAGTGTCTGAGTTACAATGTTGGAGAAATCATGCATTTTCTTTTTAACTTTTTTGAAGGGTGTTTGCTATGTTTTTGTCTTTTGCTAGTACACAGTTAAAGGGAAAGGAGAAAACTAAGCATCCAGTCATCTAGGAAGAACTGTTGCGAAACTGGATTCCTAGTAATAACCTAGAGATGGAGGGAGGGAGGAGATAGTTGCAGTAACCATCCAAAAAACAAGCTCAGCTTTTGGCGAGGAGGAGCCCAGAGTTGGGTGTGTCTCATGTATTCTAGGGCCTTCTCCAAGGTTGGAGGAAAAAATGTAGGAGATTTATTGAGGCTCTTTGCTGTGTAGGTGGGTGCTAAGATTTTAATGTGTGGGTCCATGCTACATTTACTGTAAGTGTGGAAGCCTTCCTTTACAGCCTCTGTAAAGTAATTAGCTGCTTGAATTTATTGCAGAACTCTTTATTTTTAGGATATATTTGTGTCGTTTTGTTCTACATTTTCCTTTAAGTAATACGTTTACCCCTCTTCAGCATATGGTAGCCCTCTCTCTGGGTAGTAATAATACTGCCTGTGTGCTGCTTACTCTGTGTCAGGCATATTGTAAGCACTTTGTGTATCAGTTCATTTAATTCCCACAATCACGCTGAGCTATATAGGTACTGTTATTAGCTGTCTTTCACCGATAAGGAAACGGAGGTTTAGACAGAGGAAGTGACTTGACTCTGCAGGTAGTAAGTGACGGAGCCAGGCTTACAAACCTGAGCAGTCTGTCTCATGAGTCTCTGCTTGTAGCTGCTGCTCAAACCCTACAAACTAGCTGTGGACAGTGGTGACTTCATAGTGGAGACAGGAAGTGATGTAAAGCTGATTCTCATTTCTGAATACTCCAGCGCATCTACCAGCCCAATACTCATGGCCGTGCAGACTGCATTTTTGTGACGGGAGAGATGGGATTTTGTGTTGGGGCTGCCCTCCTCCAGAGCAACCTCTGATTAACCATTTGGCTTTGATCGGTCACTTTCAATCCAGGGCCTCAGGTTTCTCACTTATAAATACAGAAGGTTGGATTAGTTGCGTGTCAAGAGCTATTTGAACACCACAGTTTATTCCTTATACATTAAAAAGGATACTTTTACTAAAAATCACATTTCTGACTCCTCTTGAGATCTGATGACAGGGCCCCGTGTCTGGGCAGAGAAGTGACTGGCCGTTTAGATGAACAGTGTGCCTGTTATCCGCCCAAGGGCCCATCACTGTGGATGTCCTGGCTCTGGGCCTGCCCTGCTCCTGTGTGCCCCATGCCTCAGCCCTGAGGCTTATGTATTTGGAGCCTCAGCTTTATGGAGACAGACCAGGACTAGTGAGGAGAAGTTACAGAATGCAGACTTGGTTAAGCAAAGGAGAAAAAGCAGTTTATAAAGTCAGAACTGTTGAGAGATGGAAGAGGTTTTCTTGGGAGGTGAAACCTTTTCTTGCCTTCACGTGGGAACTGAACACAGGATTTATGCCCAGAGTTCCGATGGGGGATGACCGAAGGGTTTTCCCAAGCCTGAGAGCCCCTGATGCTCTATCATTTCTATATTTAAAGTTCTTAACAGCCTCAGTTTCCATTTCATTTCCCTCTTAAGCTACATATGGAAAAGTTACCATTTATGCCTGGTCTTAATCTCCCAGGCCAAAAGAGTCTCATCTGCTGTACTTAGTATTTTTGTCTTTATTTGGTGCTCAACTGTACTTCTTCACCTGTCTCTCTGCTGGCGGGTGGATAGCCAATAGCCAGAAATTCCAGACTCTGTTACTAAAAGCCATAATTTCGTGTCAGTGTTAAATAACATTATTGGCAATGTAACTTAATATGGTCTGAACATTTCAAGAAACTGTATGTTTTGTTTACTGACTTCAGATCATAAAATCCTGCCTTTACCTTTTAATCTTTAGTAAGAGTCCTGTCTTCATCTCTCCTGATGCTTCTATTCTTAAAAATCCCCTGGCTTCTCAAAACGGAAGGAATTTTATGACTGTGAAATTTGGAAAGGTTCATAAAGAGCCTCGCGCCTTATAACTCATTCTTCTAGTTTCTTAGAAAGGAATGATTATGCTTCTGATGCAATGCAAATGTGTTTAGAAACCAGTCTCAGCTTTTGAAAAAGAAGCTCTTGACCATAATTGTTGGATTTTTTTTGGACATGAAACTTGGTGTATAAAGAACTTAGTATTTTGATAGCCCCTGAAAGTCTTCAGTTTATCCTCAGAAGAGATACTTCACTTTGTATATACTCAAAGGAGGACCTTCACTTACTATCGAGTGACTGAAATGATGCTGAAATTCTGTGTATTTTATCATGTAAATTGAGTTGCTAAATTTGAATTAATCTGAATAGAATTTGACTTTCATTTTATGTCAGCTCTGGAGGGTTTTGTGGGTAATATAAAACCAGAGAAATAAAGCTGCCTGTGCTGTGTGATTGTTCTTCCACTAAGCTGCAATAACAGTGGTCCTATTAAGTGGAAACCTTGTCTATAGGTGTACTATAATCTTTTATTTTAAACTTTGAGAGGTTAATCACTTGGCCATTTAACTCATATGGATAAGTGTGCTTTATAGATTGAAATAAAAATATTAATGATTATGATTTGATCTAGTTCTTTTATTTTTCTATATGAGAAAAAAATTAAATTTCTTTTACTGCCTCAAAAGCATTGTTTATAAATTTATTTCTACTGGTATCATTTTTTTAAAAGTCTAATCTATTCCATGATATAGCAGTATTTAGAAAATCATTTTCAGTAGAAATAAGAATCATTTGCCATAAAATTAAAGCTTATATATTGGATTGTTAGGCTTTTCTGTATTTGAGGTAGGAACATCTTTTCCTACGTCTCCTGTGTCTCCTACATTGCTGGCGGATTCTTTACCTTCTGGGCCATCAGAGAAGTCCCATATTTCATGATAGAGATTTGAAAAAGAAGTGTTTTTGAATTAAATGTGTGGCTAATTCATGTCCAGGCAAAACTATATAATGAATTAATTAATCAGCCTGGTATCTCTCCATCATAACTTTTTTTTAAACACATACAACCTGCCAGTAAGCACTGTTGAAAAGGCGGATTTGAGATTTTTCAGAGGTCTTGTCAGTGTACAAATGCCTTTTTTCTCCCATAAGTATTTTCCCTGATCCTCATTTTCTTCAGAAGCTATTCATCTGACCATTCTGGAGCCTTGAACTGATTATACCTACATGTAATTCCAAGTGACCCAGAGAATGGTGGAAAAGAAAAGATGTTTTCCCCTCTCTTTAGTAAAGAGTTTCCTCCTTTATTTACCAAGGTGCATGAAATGTTCTTCCTCCCAGATAAGCAGCACTGGCTGTCTCTAAGGCCCCTTCTCCATGACCTCATCGCTAAGGCACTCCCTAGCTGCTCAGTTTGGAATGGCAGCATCCCCTCTGTCTCCCCCCAGCACACGCTGCTCTTCTCCCTGCTTCATTCTACTTATCCTTAGCATGTCTTCTCCCACCAGAATGTAAGGGCCGCAAGAAAGAGGGCTTTTAGATGCTTTTTGCTCATGGTAAAGTTCCAAAGCCTAGCATGACCCCTGGTGCATGGAAAGTGCTCTGTTAAATAAGACTGGAAAGATGGACTCTTTTAACATGCTACTCTCATTTCATGAAAAAATATTCTATGACACTAAAATTTTTTTTCTTAGCTTTTAACTTGTTTAAATGAGGTCAGGGAGATTCTAATTTGAGTCTCCTATTAAAATGATTGAGTCATCTTGTAGAATATGACATGAAGTGAGTGCCGGGTTCGTGCCCTTCATCTCAGGAGAAAAAAGACATACTAGTAACAAGCAAAAGGATCAGGGTATACAAAAATGTTGTAATCAGATACAATTCTGTGGATATGTTTATTGTCCTGTAGCCTTAATATCCATGTGTATATGTATATATTTTAAAATGAGAGACATATGCCTTGCAGAAAATTTTGGAAATATAGGACATTTAAAAAAAAAGGAAGATAACCATCAATAACTCAGCTACTCACTCAGCTCTAGTGTTTTTTCACTTTGTGGTTACATATTTCCCTTTACCAAACGGGGAATATATTACATGTGTTTTTATAGCTTTTTAAAATTTAAAGGCACATGTTGAAACTTCCTTGATGTTTCCACTTTGCCCCTACCTAAACAGTGCTGCTGTAGACATCTTTATGTGCCTAAAAAATGGGTGGATGTTCATGATTCTCTTAGATCAAGTGCCTGAATATGGCACTAGTAAGTCAAAGGCTATTCATGTGAAGACATAGGGCATTTTTTTTTAAGCCTGTCTAGTGATGTCTTCAGTTGCATGCTCGCTCCCTAGAATGGCTCTCCTTTGAAGACGAAAGAGTATCTGTCAGCTGAATCTGTCAGAATGAACATTGGTCCTGTTGCAAGACCCTGGCACAGCTTTCTGCGTCACTTTGATGCAAGCTGGACTAGCTTGAGAGTCAGGGCAGAACACAGAAGGTGGAGAATTAAAAGAGAAGTAAAGCCTTGTTGACAGACTCATCAGGATTGCGGTTGGTGATGCCCTCATTGTTCCTTCCGTTCTTCCATGTCTTGGGGCTAAGTGCAAATTGAACAGGGTATTATGAAACTTGGGTTTCAGTTGTGGTTCTGCCTCAAATTGGCTTTACCGTTGGCAAGTCACTTCCCCTCTCTGGATCTTGTTTTCTTTCATTTGAAAGTGATAAGCAGGAGGGTCCCAGAGGGGAACTTGGTTTGGATCAGTGCTTCTCCGTCCTGGCCACACATTAGAATCTTCTGGGGAGTTTAAAAATGACAGACTCCCAGGTCCCACCTGTGGAGATTCTGATGTGTTGTCTGGTGGCGGGAGGGGACTCTCCAGATGATTCTGATGGGCCGCCAGGGTTGATAGCCACCACCATGGGTGAATCTAGGGAGAGGGAGAGGGTGGGATGATTTGGGAGAATGGCATTGAAACATGTATACTATCATGTAAGAAACGAATCGCTAGTCTAGGTTCGATACAGGATACAGGATGCTTGGGGCTGGTGCACTGGGATGACGCAGAGAGATGATATGGGGAGGGTGGTGGGAGGGGGGTTCAGGGTTGGGAACTCATGTACACCTGTGGTGGATTCATGTCAATGTATGGCAAAACCAATACAGTATTGTAAAGTAAAAAAATAAAAAATAAAAAAGAGTTATTGTCAAAAAAAAAAATAGAGTCTTCCTCAGGTTCTCTTATCCCATGGTTCTGTATGTATTTAAAGAAACAGTGCTTTTTCCTTTGACCATATAAAATCCTTACATGAAAGAAGGACTTTTAAAATTTACTAATTTTCACTATGGAAGTTCCTTAAAAAACTAAAAATAGAGCTGCCATATGATACAGCAATCCCATACCTGAGCATGTATCCAGAGAAAAACCATAATTTGAAAAGTTACAGTGCACCCCAGTGTTCATTGCAGCACAGTTCACAGTAGCCAAAACATGCAAGCAACTTAAGTGTCCATCAACAAATGAATGGACAAAGAAGATGTGGTGTGTGTGTATGTATATATATATACATACACACACACTATGGAATATTACTCAGCCATTAAAAAAAAGAATGAAATAATGCCAGTTGCAACAATATGGATAGACTTAGAGACTATCATACTAAGTTGTGAAGTAAGACAGAAAGACAAATATCATGATATCACTTATATGTAGAGTCTAAAAAAATGATACAAATGGGCTTATTTATGTAACAGAAACAGGCTCACAGACATAAAAAACAAATTTATGGTTACCAAAGGGGAAAGGTGGGGAGGGGTGATTAATTAGGATGTTGGATTAACATATGAACACTGGTGGCTCAATGGTAAAGAATCTGCCTGACAGTGCAGGAGACCCAGGAGACATGGGTTCGATCCCTAGGTCAGTAAGATCTCCTGGAGGAGGAAATGGCAACCCACTCCGGTATTCTTGCCTGAAAAATCCCATGGACAGAGGAGCCTGGAGAGCTACCGTCCATGGGATTGCAAAGTCAGACACAACTGAACAACTGAGCACACAACTGCTATATATGTAAAAAAATAATCAACAAGGACCTACTCTATAGCACAAGGAACTCTATATTATGTAATAACCTATATGGGAAAAGAATCTAGAAAAGAATAAATATATGTATGTGTATAACGGAATCATTTTGCTGAACATCTGACACAAACACAACATTGAAAATCAACTATACTCCAATATAAAATAAATTTTTAGATAGCTAATAGTATGTACAGTTACATATTACCTGTAAGATGTGATTTAGTGACTCACTAAAAATCACCAGAGTTTGGAGAGCAGCATGAAGACCAACAAATGGCAAACTTGGCAAGTACACAAACTTCTTTAACACAGTCAAAGTGTATACAATAATGAATCCGAAATTATTAGACATTTTCACTGAGTTGGGTGATATTTTGTTGATGGGCTAAATGTTCATTATCTTGGAGGTAGGCCTCTGGCCAAAGAGTTAACAATACCATGATATTTTCCCCAAATAGGGAGGACCCCAGTTTGCTCATCAAAGATTTGAGGATAGTATAGGGTGATGGTGAAAAAGGTGATTCTGGTACCCAATTGACCTGAACCAATTGCCTGCGAGACATAAAGCAACATATGGCTCAAGATAGAGGTCTGATGTCATTGAGTTGGTAAGAGTGAGATTGCACCATTCTAAAATGTGCACAGTGGTAAAGGAGCCGCTGAGACTTTGTGGTCGTGTTGGGCAGAGAGAGCCCAGAAACACAGGAGCCACGTGAGTAACCTAAGCCTCACCCTGTGAAGGAGCCTCACGTGACCCCATCAGAGCTGCTGTGAACTCTTACAGTGCATGATGCAGCAGAGGGGCAGCTCTGAGCATTGGATACATGTTCAGTCTACTTATGTTTCAAAAGAAACATATTCAGAATCAACTACATCTTACCAGCTTTATCATCACCCACCGAGTTCCGGCCATCGTCATCTCTGCTTGAACTTCTGTGTCACCTCCAGCCACTGTCTAGCTCCCATTCCTACTCCGGCAAGCTTGCCCCGACCTCAGGGCCTTTGGGACCCTCTTTCCCCCACCAACTTTTGGATAGAATTATTATTCACACAGCAGGCATCTCTTTATGCGTTTGTAGTATGTGAGAAGGCATTAGAGAAGGCATTGGCACCCCACTCCAGTACTCTTGCCTGGAGAATCCCATGGACAGAGGAGCCTGGTAGGCTGTAGTCCATGGGGTCGCGAAGAGTCGGATATGACTAAGTGACTTCACTTTCACCCATTGGAGAAGGAAATGGCAACCCACTCCAGTGTTCTTGCCTGGAGAATCCCAGGGATGGGGGAGCCTGGTGGGCTGCCATCTATGGGGTCGCATAGAGTCGGACACGACTGAAGCGACTTAGCAGCAGCAGCATGTGAGAGTGAGTCCCAAACAGGAATGTCCAGTGCACATTTACCTGTTTCTGCCTTGTTTAACCAATTCCTTTTTAAAAATTCGGTTTGCTCTTTTGTCACCCGTCCTCCGAGGAAAATACCTTCCCACAGAGTACAGTTATAAAATCATGGAGTCTTATTACTCACATGGGCAGGGAAAGGTACCAGTCGCCACTCTCAACTTTTGCATCTTTCTCCCAGATATTTACCTGACTCACCCTCCATAGCAGTCCTGACTCTGCTCAGTTGCCCCTTCATCAGTTTTCCCTGGCCATATTAAAAAAACTTAATCTGCTCCTTACTCTCTTGTCTTATCCTCCCTTATTTTTCTTCCTAGCTTTCTACCACTACTTGAAATTATTATATTATTTCTTTCAATAATTTACTTGATGACTGTCACGCCTATGAAAATATAACCTCTTATCAACAGCTGTGTTCCTAGAGCCTGGCACATAAAAGGCATCTAGTAAATATCTATTAAAACTGTGAATGGATAAGTGAATGTACAGCATGAAACCGTCCACAGTTCTCAGGTGCATCGCTCACTTAGGAGACGAAGTGATGACTTTATGTTCCACATTCTTTGTCTAATTCGTTGAAGGCAAGATTTAATCTGAGGGATTACACACTTCATTTCTTCTCTTGTGCACAACAGAGTGACTCTTGTCTTGCCAGACCTGTGCTGAGGAATCCATCTGCTGTCTAACCTGAACTTGATCCTTGACAGTCATTATGTCCTGAGATCTCTTCCTGTTACCCTGCCAGTTTTTCTAAGACCTGGATGCCTTCTCCCCCCCATTGCTGTAAGCAAACGCATCTCTGTTCTGAGGAACTTTGCTTTGGAGGTTCTGCAAGGTGGGATTTTTAAAGATAATGGATTAGAAATGTCAGCTTGAGAGTTAGCTGTTGATCAAACACAGAAATCTGAGAGAAGTACCTGGACATAGTGCCACCTGATGTTTTTACTGGAAGATGAACATCTGCTAGACCTGATAACTTCCAGGGGACCCAAGTATTACTTGGAAGGGAATCTTAGAGGTTGACTGTAAATCTTACCTGTATAGTTTATGATGAATCTATCTCTATAAATAGGAAATAACCAGTGAGATATGAGAAGCTGTGGCCTTTTGGGCAATGAGAGAACCAGGAGAGAAAGTTCAAGTTGTCTCTGAAATCAGGATAACAAGCATCAGTTAAAGCAATTGTTTATTGAAGCAGTTGACAGTTGCTGTAGAATGAATTTGATCTCTTGTGCATTTGCATACTTTACTTTTTAGCTCTGAAACAATAAAATGATTCTGTCTTTATCAGTTTGACTTTATTTCTACAAAAGATGCATATCCTTTCTTTATTCTTTCTTCCTTTCCTAAATGCAGTGATTATGTCCACCTCACTGAGATTAATTCTGTTACCTGGCTGTCTTTCCTGCTAGACTGTGAGCTTCCTGGGGCAAGGGGCCGTGTGCACCCAGCCCCTTCCTCTGGGAACTAGCTCCAGCGTCTTGAATGATACCTTGTCTGCAGTAATATTAGCTAACTGTTCTGCTTAATCATGGATGCCACTTGGTGGGAGGTACGTGGAGTTTCGATCAAATGTTTAAAGGAAATAATCAACATCTGTAAGGCTCACCTTGCAGCAAACACTAGACCTATGCGTGAGAAGTCAATTTCCTTCTCACAGGGCCATGCTCAGAAAAGACGTGAAGTGATGCTTTATTACAGTCCGAAGTCTTGCAGGTGAAAAAGTCATTAGTCTCTTCTATGTTCTTGACCTCTCTGTCTTGAAAAACCATTCACCTAATTAAAACTCGAGCCTTTCAAATTAGAAAGTCCTACTCTCTTTGGTAAACCGAAATGACTCGTAATTTGGCTTACTGCCGTCTGAAACGCATCAGCATTCTTTTCTATTGAGGTACCATATTAAGTATATCTGAGCGTCTTACTCATAAAAAGACTTTTGTGTTTCATTAACTTAGAGTGTGAAAAAGGCATTACATTGTAGGGAGGAAGAGAACAAGCCATTTTCTTTAGTGAAGCTAATTGGAATTCATTTTGAACCAGAGCATAACCATGAAGCTGCTCACTAATTTTATATTTAGCCTTTGAAAAGGTGGCACCTAATTACTACAGTACACTTTGTGCAATCCAGAATAAGTGATATTTTGGCATTAAAGTAAAATTTCTGAGGAGGTTAAGATATTGGAAGAGCACAGGCTGTCACCAATACATTAAAATAATTGTGGTTCATTGACTCATGCAAATATATTCTGCTTCGTTTCCTGTTTGCAGTTGTCATGTTTACCACGGGAGCAATTTAAATAAGAAAACAGAAAAACAGCTCAAACTTTGGCCCATGATTGATTTTTGGTAACTGAGATGGGGCATATTTTTAAAAAGGAATCAGTTCAATTCAGTCGCTCAATCCTGTCCAACTCTTTATGACCCCATGAATCGCAGCATGCCAGGCCTCCCTGTCCATCACCAACTCCTGGAGTTCACTCAGATTCATATTCATCGAGTCCGTGATGCCATCCAGCCATCTCATCCTCGGTCGTCCCCTTCTCCTCCTGCCCCCAATCCCTCCCAGCATCAGAGTCTTTTCCAGTGAGTCAACTCTTCGCATGAGGTGGCCACAGTACTGGAGTTTCAGCTTTAGCATCATTCCTTCCAAAGAAATCCCAGGGCTGATCTCCTTCAGAATGGACTGGTTGGATCTCCTTGCAGTCCAAGGGACTCTCAAGAGTCTTTTCCAACACCACAGTTCAAAAGCATCAATTCTTCAGCGCTCAGCCTTCTTCACAGTCCAACTCTCACATCCATACATGACCACAGGAAAAACATAGCCTTGACTAGACGGACCTTAGTCGGCAAAGTAATGTCTCTGCTTTTTAATATGCTGTCTAGGTTGGTCATAACTTTCCTTCCAAGGAGTAAGCCTCTTTTAATTTCATGGCTGCAGTCACCATCTGCAGTGATTTTGGAGCCCCAAAAATAAAGTCTGACACTGTTTCCCCTTCTGTTTCCCATGAAGTGATGGGACCGGATGCCATGATCTTCGTTTTCTGAGTGCTGAGCTTTAAGCCAACTTTTCCCTCTCCTCTTTCACTTTCATCAAGAGGCTTTTTAGTTCCTCTTCACTTTCTGCCATAAGGGTGGTGTCATCTGCATATCTGAGGTGATTGATATTTCTCCCAGCAATCTTGATTCCAGCTTGTGTTTCTTCCAGTGAGTGTTTCTCATGATGTACTCTGCATAGAAGTTAAAGAAGCAGGGTGACAATATACACCCTTGACGTATGCCTTTTCCTATTTGGAACCAGTCTGTTGTTCCATGTCCAGTTCTAACTGTTGCTTCCTGACCTGCATACAGATTTCTCAAGAGGCAGGTCAGGTGGTCTGGTATTCCTATCTCTCTCAGAATTTTCCACAGATTATTGTGATCCACACAGTCAAAGGCTTTGGCA
>SJYQ01091777.1:99901-187632 GCA_006410935.1 Redunca redunca | reverse complement strand
TTTTGTACAGTTCTTCTGTGTATTCTTGCCACCTCTTCTTAATATCTTTTGCTTCTGTTAGGTCCAGACCATTTCTGTCCTTTATCGAGCTCATCTTTGCATGAAATGTTCCCTTGGTATCTCTGATTTTCTTGAAGAGATCTCTAGTCTTTCCCATTCTGTTGTTTTCCTCTATTTCTTTGCATTGATCGCTGAGGAAGGCTTTCTTATCTCTTCTTGCTATTCTTTGGAACTCTGCATTCAGATGCTTATATCTCTCCTTTTCTCCTTTGCTTTTCACTTCTCTTCTTTTCACAGCTATTTGTAAGGCCTCCCCAGACAGCCATTTTGCTTTTTTGCATTTCTTTTCCATGGGGATGGTCTTGATCCCTGTACAATGTCACGAACCTCATTCCATAGTTCATCAGGCACTCTACCTATCAGATCTAGGTCCTTAAATCTATTCCTCACTTCCACTGTTTAATCATAAGGGATTTGATTTAGGTCATACCTGGATGGTCTAGCGGTTTTCCACACTTTCTTCAATTTAAGTCTGAATTTGGCAATAAGGAGTTCATGATCTGAGCCACAGTCAGCTCCTGGTCTTATTTTTGTTGACTGTATAGAGCTTCTCCATCTTTGGCTGCAAAGAATATAATCAGTCTGATTTCGGTGTTGACCATCTGGTGATGTCCATGTGTAGAGCCTTCTCTTGTGTTGTTGGAAGAGGGTGTTTGCTATGACCAGTGTATTCTCTTGGCAAAACTCTATTAGTCTTTGCCCTGCTTCATCCCACATTCCAAGGCCAAATTTGCCTGTTACTCCAGGTGTTCCTTGACTTCCTACTTTTGCATTCCAGTCCCCTATAATGAAAAGGACATCTTTTTTGGGTGTTCTAAAAGGTCTTGTAGGTCTCCATAGACCCGTTCAGCTTCTTCAGCGTCACTGGTTGGGGCATAGACTGGGATTACCATAGCCCCCAGATAGGCCACTACCTTTTTGGTGACCACAGTGTTGCTAAAATAGATGTGTTATCACACATGTTGACTGACTGGGGTGAGGGGCAGGGGTCCACTGTCATAGAGCATTCATCCCACTGTCCTGTGCTTCTGGATGAGTCTCAGCCCAGATTCCATTTCTTTTTTCAGAGGAATGGGCATTTCTGGTGAAGCAGACACTGCCCTTCTGGAGCTAGCAGGCAGTTTAAATAAGATTATCTCAACACCAAGTAGTAATGATACCAAACAGGGCCCTCGGGGGCTTCTGGACACAAAGCCTTTCCATGTTCCCCATTTCTTTAATTATAGGAAATAGCCTTCATTTATCCTCCACGACCTTTTCTTGAGTTCCAATGTGCAGATTCAAGCTGTCACTAATTAGGGAAGGGAAAGGATACAAGACAAGAGAGAAACAAACAGTCAAGAGAAACAATCGTACAGCCTTGGGGCAAGGTCCTGGTGCCCCAGAAAAGGATATGCACAATATCTTTGAGATATTCTGTGGATACTGAAACCCCCTCCAGGTGGGAGAAATTAAGGTTTAACAACGGTGTGCTGCCCGCAAGCATATAGACCGCAGACCAGTTGGACCTGAAGGTTGATGATGCCGACTCCTGCTTACCTCACCACCAACCCACCAGAAGAATGTCCAGGAGCTGATCCTATCCTCTTTGAACCATTGCTGTAAAACTTCTCACTGTCTTCTCCAAGTGGGGATACAATTTTTCAAGGCCTGAGCCTGTTCTGTCCTGCTTTGCCTGGCAAAGAGATCAAGTTTCTCTTTCCTCCAAAACTCTGTCTCTGTATTTCTATTTGGCACCTGTTTACAGAGAGCCAATATTTTGGCAACAGCAAGGCATCTGTAAGTGTCCAGTGCTGGCCATTTTTTAATATGCTACAGGCTGAGAAAAACTCGGGATATGAGAAAAACCCAAGATCATCCAAAACTTGTTAAGTTACCAAGGTCACAGGGCAGCTGGGTTCAAGTGCAAGTGGATATGACCTAACCCTCTGCGCCTGCTGGGGCCTTGGAGTCTAGCAACTCATTGATGGACAGCGTCAGACCATGCCTCGGGATTCGTGAGCTTTGGGCCAGATAGGAGCCCTGACATCAGTTCTCAGGGAGGAAGGCCTATGGAGGTCTGGCAGCAGCCCGTAGAGATGACTGGATGGTAGGTGGGGAGCGTCCAGCAGCCTCTGTGTGAGGGGCATGTGGCTGAGCCCATGCCCTGAGCTCTGAGCTCTGTCACCCCATTGCCATCTCTTCTCCTACCCCGGGAGACCGCTGAGGAGAATTCTCTCCCTTTTTGCATAAACCAAGATACCCTTTCTGCAAGTCACCTCTTGTGGTTTCAGGCATATATGTTAAATTCGTCACCTTCTTCATTAGAAAGTGTTAGTTGCACAGACCCCATGGACTGTAACCCGCCAGGCTCCTCTGTCCATGGGATTCTCCAGGCAAGAATACTGGAGGAGTGGGTTGCCAGTTCCTTTTCAAGGGATCTTCTCAACCCAGGGATCAAACCCAGGTCTCGTTGCATTGCAGGTAGGTTCTTTTCCATCTGAGCCACATTTGGTCTTTTTGAGGAGCTCAGCAGATCTTTGCTGGATTCAATAAATACTATAAAGAAGAGAATTAACACTAGTTCTGAACACACAAGGCTCTAAGCACTGAATTAGATGTCTTTCGTACTTCACTCCTTTCATACACCCCGTGAGTTGGAAACTTGCCCAGAGTCACAGATGGACAGAAGCAAAGCTGATATTTTAATTCAGGTCTATATCACTTTCAACTATCTTGGGAAATGTGTAGGATTTCTTTTACTTTTCACTAATTTTTATATTTGTGTGATTTTTTTTTTAATATAAGGGGGGAACGAAAAGAAACTTCTTTAAGATAATCTGTCTGCAAACAGTTTCCCATAAACATTAGATACTTAATTATTTGCCATTAGTATTAAATTGTATATTTGCAGCAATGCTTTTCTTTCATTATATAAGAAATATTTATTGTAGACATATAAGGTACAAACTGGCTTCCCAGGTGGCGTTAGCAATAAAGAACCCACCTGCCAAGGCGGGAGGTATAAAAGACGTGGGTTCAGTCCCTGGGTCGGGAAGATCCCCTGGAGAAGGACATCGCAACCCACTCTGGTATTCTTGCTTGGAGAATCCCATGGACAGAGGAGCCTGGTGGGTTACAGTCCGCGGTGTTGCAGAGTCGGACACGACTGAAGTGACTAACCACACACACACACACACACACACACACACACACACACACACACACGCCGAGTACAAACTACTGTGGATTTAATCCATAAGCCAAACCTTGTGCTCTGTGAATATGGTAATGCCTTCGGTTAGTCATTGTCTGAATATTTTGGCTTACAGAATAGTTTCAGTTCTGAGTGACTTACTCCCATTAGTTTAAAATGCTGATTGTTCTTAGAGAATTGGGTCAGGCTCCTGTCTACTGATGCTATTGAAGTAAAAGGGTCTATGCAGATTTCTACCACTAAATGTTACTTTGAGTTTTATAAATAAATCATTTCCTTTACATTTATCTTACTGTGATTTTCCTAAGTTTGTAATTATTATGAATATTTGCCAAGTAATACAAATCCCATTTACCTGAAAGATATTTTAAGATCAAAATAAAAGAATAAGTCTGTTACTGTCACTGAGGGAATTTTTAAAATGTACATGCACATATAATGTATAGTAGAGGATTTTCATTGGTCTTAGAAGATTCCTGATTCTCATAGTCCCAGAGCAGTTTTGCTTGTTCATTAAATTGCTACTCCCTTGATTTTAAATAAGATTTTCTTTAATTGTGTTCCTGATTTCTCATTCATCTATTTTTGGTATTTCCTTTGGTTGCTTATTTTAACGTTAAGTCCTAGTGTTTTCACTTGTATGATTCTTATACGTAAATATTCTTTCAATTTTTTTTCTTATCAACATACACTGTTTTACCCAAATCTCCCCAGGCAAGCTAACCAAAAAGGCCCTTACAGTGTGAGCTATGTCTGCCTGTAGGCCAATGAATTTTTAATTTTTTTCTCTCTGGATGGTCAGAATTACCTTGATATTATTTTTTTAATTAACCACAAAATGAAAACACACATTTTCTGAAAGATTTTAGAGATCATCAAAAGTTTAATTATTTTATTTTATTGATTGAGAAGTATAAGTTAATTTATCAGTGGAAAACACAAAGCCTCAAGAGTTCATGGCCTTATAGAAACCACAGAGCAGGTAGTGAGTATAGTTGGGATGTTACCTCTGAAAGATAGAAGACTTCCTCAGGATCAGAACTCTCAATAGTGGCACTCGGCGTTTTTGGCCGAGTAATTGTTGTCCTGTTGCTGAAAGTTTGTTGAGAATGCATTGTGAAGCATTTAGTATAGAACCTGGTACATGGTAAGCGCTAAAGGAATCATTATTAAAATGTTGGAAATTCCCTGCTGGTCCAGGGGTTAAGACTCTTGTGCTTCCAATGCAGGGATATAGAAGTCAAGGGTTCGATCCCTGGTTGGAAACTAAGATGCTACATGCCGAGTGACCAGATAAATAATTAGAAAAACACACACAAATAAAGAAGTAAAAAGTAAGTAGTGTTTTAAAAAATATATGCTTCTTAAGTATTGACATTGTGCAGTACATAATTCAAGAACCCCTGTGTAGCTGACAGTAGAGACACATGATACTTATAGAAATAGGAAAAGTATTAAACTAGAAAAATATTTTATAAGAAAACAATGAAAAAGCATATCAGTACCCACAAAGGTCTATAAATAAGAATTAACCCAGCTGAAGGAACCATGAAGAAGTCTGTCTACCCCAATAGTTGTAAGCAAATATATTTCTCACATCTGAAGCGGCGCCAGCCAAAAGCATTGCAGAAATGGGAGCTATATTTGGAGGGGGTGTTTCACACCATTCTTCCCTGAATGATAGGCTAAAGGAGGAACTGCAGCAACATCCCTGTGAGAGGAGAGCTTCTCAGATTCTCAGAAGGGGAGGGAGAGCTGGAGCAAGGGAACACAGTGTGAACTGCGCTGATTGTAATAGACAGTGACATTGACATGCTGGGATTTGTTGAAAGACAACCAGAGGGTCTGAAAGAACTGGCAAACTCTCTACCTTTGCCTCAGCCCGGAATAATGACATTTTAATGATTCAACAAAAGAAAAAATAGATCTATCTAGCTCCTATTTGAATGGATGAATTAATAGCTTCCTAAAATGGTTTGATTTTTTTTTTTTCTAGTTTTCTTGGAAACTCTGCTTATACGGGCAAGAGGGTAGTACACCATGCAGATAAGATCTCCATTTCACAGAGTCCCTATGGCTTGGGGGCGTGGTCAGGCGATGATGGAGCAGACTTCAGGACCACTTGCATATATCATCATCACCTGAGTAGCATTAGTACAAAAGGAATATAATGTCTGTCAAGAATTTCCTGTGGGTCGTGCATTGTGCTCACCTGTCATGTCACTTATAGATTGGCTGCAGTGGGCTAGTGACTAGAACCAGACTGGGCAGACTCAGATTTCTGCTCTGCCTCGTAATAGCTTTGCTACCCAGGACAAGTTAACCAAACACCCTGCTTCAGTTTCCTCTGATGTAAAATGGGAATAATGGGACCTATTTCATGAGACTCTTCTGAGAATAATGGGATAATATATGTAAACTATTTATACATATGATAAATGCTATAAAGGCATTTTGTAATTAGCATTTTATAATTTGATCATGCTAATAAGAAAGCAAAGTAATGATATGGTGCTAAAATTCATACCTATTTTAATCAAGTTTATGCTTTTTATCTCTATAACATAGTGAGTGCTTCTGATGCTAACTAATACTTAGTGTGATCTGTACAGCATAATGATATTAAATTGAGGTCACCCTTGATTTCTAGAACAATGAGTGCTAAGATATGTAAAATACATATTTTTCATTACACTTATATTCATCCACAATTTAGACATTGGCTATAGTTAATCTTTGATATATCAAGGTGAAATAATAAACATTAAAAGATTATATTCTTGGATTATACTTAATACATTTGTCTGTATTTGATGTAGCACTTTGCTTGATTTCATTTCTTGTAATTGTACTGCATAGACAGAAACGATACTACTTGTCAGTCTATAGAAAGAGCTCGAAGTTTGAGTCCTACCCAAGGCAGGACTGAAAATCACATCTTCTCTTAATTCAAGAGTGTTTTTCCTGTGTTTATATATTTACTTAGCAGTTGTTAAGGTTAAGCACCTACTGTGTGCAGGTGTGTTAAATACAGAGAGCAAGGTACTACTTTTTTTTCCTAAAGCAGGTTACCGTCTGGCAAACAAGAAGGCATCATCTATGTGTGATATTATTAGAATGAACAGAGTGCTGTAGGAACACCCAGGAATGATTAAGTGGGCCTGGAGATTTGAAGAAGGCTTGTTAGAGGAGGTGACGTTTTAAAGTAATCAGAGTTGTGAGGAAAGGAGCCGATGTGAGCACTTTAAGCAGAGGAAACCATTTATTTGCTTGTTGAAAAAAGGTGAGTGGGCCTGAGTGACAAGCATGTGGCTTGTTTGGTGAGATGAGATCAAAAAATAGGTTGAGACTCAGGGAAGGACACTAGGAAGTTGGACATTCTTCTGTTGGTGATAGGAAGCCATGAAAGGTTTTAAACAAACATTTTCAGAGCTCTGTTTGAGAAAATCTTCCTTCCACCTGCGAAGAGGAGTGTATGTAGGAGACACTGGTTTTAGACAGTATTAACTATGAAGCTGATAACAATAGTCTAGAAATTTCAGAAGTAAATTTGAGAAACTGATGTCTGAATGAGGATGGACTAAAAAAAATGACAGTTTTGGATGAATGATTGGTGAATGATATTATAAAAAGGAACACAAGAAAAAGAAGTTTGGAAGGAAAGCGTGAATTTAGTGTTGGGCATGTCGTGTTTGAGATCCTGGAGACTGGGCACATGGATGTTGCTGCTGATGTAGCTCTGAAGGTTGAAACTGTGTGTTTGGATGGGACCAACGCTGGAGGAGGTGTAAGGCGAGGGCAGAACAGAGGGCAGGTGGGCAGCATTTGGGGGGGTTGGTAGTGCAAAGGAACTTCCTGATTAGAATAAAGCCAAATTAACTAAAACTATTATGACCAACCTAGATAGCATATTCAAAAGCAGAGACATTACTTTGCCGACTAACGTCCATCTAGTCAAGGCTATGGGTTTTCCAGTGGTCATGTATGGATGTGAGAGTTGGACTGTGAAGAAGGCTGAGCACTGAAGAATTGATGCTTTTGAACTGTGGTGTTGGAGAAGACTCTTGAGAGTCCCTTGGACTGCAAGGAGATCTAAGCAGTCCGTTCTGAAGGAGATCAGCCCTGGGATTTCTTTGGAAGGAATGATGCTAAAGCTGAAACTCCAGTACTTTGGCCACCTCATGCGAAGAGTTGCCTCACTGGAAAAGACTCTGATGCTGGGAGGGATTGGGGGCAGGAAGAGAAGGGGACGACAGAGGATGAGATGGCTGGATGGCATCACGGACTCGATGGACGTGAGTCTGAGTGAACTCCGGGGGTTGGTGATGGACAGGGAGGCCTGGCGTGCTGCGATTCATGGGGTCGCAAAGAGTTGGAGACAACTGAGCGACTGAACTGAACTGAACTGAACTGGTGGAAACCTACGAATGAGAGAATTTCAGTAAAGAGGTACATAGTACCAGATGTTGTCAAGAGGCTGAGGCTGTTGTATTTGATGTGTGATGATGCACTTGGACCAGAAGATGTCAAAGTTCCATCCATTTAACATTCTGGGCCTAAAAGTGGAAGTTTTCCCTAGATTCTCTCAAGGGCAAAGTATAATTTTAGGTAAATTGGCCAATCTGGAGAAACCCTTTAATTTGCAAAACCATTACTAGAAGCCTTTTCCCATATGTGGGTATGAATTTGGTACTACCGTTTCTGATCCCGGCATTTAAATCTCCTGAAGGAGAAGTGTTAATGGTTGATTATATAGAATATGTGGAATTCAGAAGACTCTAATTTAACTTCTAAACAGTAGGCATACAGGGTTGGGATTATTAAAATGAGGGCAGTGCAGAGTCATCGTATTAGTATTTGGATGCCAAATCATGATGGGGATAAATAAGTCTGGAGAGGTATAAGAATGTGTGTGTGTGTGTCTGTGTGTGTGTGTGTCTGTGTGTGTGTGTGTGTGTGTCTGTGTGTGTGAGTAAGAGAGAGAGAGAGAGAGAGGAAGGAAGAGAGGGAAAGAGAGAGAAAATAGATCACTATGATGGTGCTGGCAGTGCCTAGGTTTCTAATTTAGGTCTTACTAGAATGATTTCAACTTAGACATCCTTTCCAAACTCACAAAGATATAAACTCATACTGTAGAATCTTCATCATTTGAATGGTCATTGTTAAGGCTGTCACAGATACTGGCATTTCTGCAACTGTTCCTTTTTCTCTTTTAGCAAAAAGAGGTTGACAATTTGGGGTTCCTCTCGCATCTGCAACCAGTCTGCCTTTGGGACACTGAGTGGAGTCTTACATTACTGTCTTTGTGTAGAGTATCATTTATTGACAGCTTCAGAGAGGGGGAAGCCATGCTTTGCTCAAGCTGGAACACACCATTCTTAATGGATAAAGAGATTTAGAGGCAAAAATCTAGTCATTGGAACTTAGCAGTCTTTTAATTAACTCTCCCCTCTCCTTTTGGAGAAGGAAATGGCAACCCACTCCAGTCTTCTTGCCTGGAAAATCCCATAGACACAGAAGCCTGGTGGCCTACGGTCCATGGGGGTTGCAAAAGAGTCGGACATGACTGAGCGTCTCAATAACAACCCCTCTCCTTAAAGAATAGAAACATTTCCTAACTCGTCTGCTGCCCAGTTGCCGCTTAGTTTTAATTGCCATTAGCTTTGTTGGAGATGATTCAAAGCAGAAGACAGAGGTTTCTGCACTCAGAATTTTGCAGGGTGGATAATGTTGGTGTTAATAGGTGGGAAAATGGCTCTTCGGATTATTCTTGCAAATCGTGTAACAAGGATGAGCAGCTCTTTATTTTTTTTTTTTTTTTAATCTTTACTGGTGACCTCTGACCTGAATCATCCGAGTCTCTGTTCCCTTTGTGCTTCAAGTAGCAGTTGCCAACATTCTCCACTGGATTCAGAAGTGAGCCAATTAGGTGATGTGTACAAACCAAGAAAACTTGACCTTCACTGATTTCCTCCAATGCCCCCCAACCTCATCACCTCTTGTTTCCGTTTATAATGCCTGATCAGAACAAACACCCATCTCCATCAAGCACGTCTCTGTTGCGGTGTAACCTTGTGAATTTATTACAGGTTTGTTCAGAATGTTTTCCACCTGCAATCTTACTGCCTTATCCTTTGTGTGTGCCTGTGCTCAGTTGCCAAGTCCTGTCTGACTCTGCGAGCCCATGGACTGTAGCCCGCCAGGCTTCTCTGTCCATGGGATTCTCCAGGCAAGAATACTGGACTGGGTTCCCATTTCCTCCTCCAGGGGATCTTCCTGACCTGGGGATGGAAGTCACATCTGCTTCATTGGCAGGCAGGTTCTTTACCATTGAGCCACCTGGGAAGCCCCTGCCATATCCTTTCATAAAAATTAATTAGACCTTTGTGTTTGGAATTTGATAGAAAGGGAATCATTCTAGTACCTGAAATAATAGAACCTCATATCTAAAACTTTCATGCTTGTGTTTCTGAGATTTCCTATAAATAGATCAATTTAGTTATATTTTCACCTGTCTCATTAACCTTTTATGTTGTTTTTCTAATTGCACTTAAAAATAAATTTAGGAGGTTACATAGCACTTCTAAAAGTGAAACAGAGGGAGAAACTATTACAATTCACTGCACATAATATGGATAGCTATTATTTTGCAAAACTTGTGTTTTATTACAAATCCACCTGTGTGTATGAAAGGTCACAGTGGATTTAAAAGCCAAGGTCTTAGATAATACCCCAGTGACTCATTATGGTTTTCCTCTATAAAAATGCCTGCCACGTCCAGCCTTATGACCCTGTGTAATGTCCACAGAACAGGCTGATACCTGCTGCCGCCAAGTGGTTTGGTAATAGAAGCTCGCACAGAAAGGCTTCTAGGTAAAGGAAAGTCTGCCCAACTCAGAGGCTAGTCTTTCCTGAACTGAAGCCAGGAAGCTCTCTAGCACTCTCCTCTACTGAGCAGAGGTATGTAGTTTTTATCAGGGGCAGAAGGCTGTGTGTTCACACTGGAGAAGCATCTCCAGCAATTTTATCTCCTATGAAGGAGCAAATGGGAAGACTCCCGTGGTGGTCCAGTGGCTGAGACTCTGAGCTGCCAAGGCAAGGGGCCTGGGTTCCATCCCCGGTCAGCAACTAGATCCCACGTGCCACAAGTAAAAAAAGATATCACATGCCATAACTAAGACCTAGTGTGGCCAAATAAATAAAAATAAATGTTTTTTAAAAGGAAATGGAATCCAGAATCTCTGGAGCCCTGTGAGTACCAGTGGTGGAACCTGGAGTCAGGAGAAAGGCTCTGTGTTTTCATCTCCAAGCCAGAGGAACAGTGAGATGAAGCTTATGTCATTGGTGTCTTTATCCTGAAAGCATCTGGGAAAATGGAAGTGAATGAGCCTATGACAGAGAACCAGCGGACAAGAAGGAAGAGCTTGTCGACTGGAAACCAGGACCCCTCTGGTCTCTCCAGGCTGTGTTTTTCGTAATACCTTGTAAAGAAGCACTGTTGTAACACTGGAACCACACTCTTAATTAGCCACAGTTTTTATTTCTACCTTTGTTATTCTGTTTGCTGAAGATCATTGCTTAGTAAACAGTCTACAGTTCACTGCGTGGTCTGCGATCAGTTTCTCCGCCATGGCTTTGTAAATGCCATGGGTTTTGTAAATGCCAAGGGCTTTTCCTCATGGGTTATCAGCAGGTTTACCTGTTGTTGCCTCCCTGGGTTGATGTCCCACTGAGCCAGAGAAGCTGGCCCGCTGCAGAGAGGTTTCTGGATCATGTCTGTAAACACTGTCACTTAGGTAGGAATTTCCCAGTGACAGGGTCAATGTGACATCATCCATTTCACCCTGACTAGGAAGATGGCAAGCCTCCAAGTGTTCCCTGGTGTTGTTGGGAAAGGTAGGGGTGGCTATATGGCTGAGTGTCTGTGCTGAAAGCTGAAATTTTTATTGTCATTTTCCAGTTTCTCAGTCGTGTCCAACTCTTTGTGATCCCACGGACTTGCAGCACACCAGGCCTCCCTGTCCTTCGCCATCTCCTGGAGTTTGCTCAAACTCATGTCCATTGACTTAATGATGCTCCTGGAGTTTGCTCAAACTCATGTCCATCGAGTTGGTGATGCCATCCAACCATCTCATCCTCTGTCATCCCCTTCTACTCTGCCCTCAGTCTTTCCCAGCATC
This sequence comes from Redunca redunca, assembly GCA_006410935.1. NCBI lineage: Eukaryota > Metazoa > Chordata > Mammalia > Artiodactyla > Bovidae > Redunca > Redunca redunca. Next base: position 176,196 of record SJYQ01091777.1, on the reverse strand, counting down.
AGGGTCTTTTCCAGTGAGTCAGCTCTTCGCCTCAGGTGGCCAAAGTATTGGAGCTTCAGCTTCAGCATCAATCCTTCCAGTGAATATTCAGGGTTGATTTCCTTTAAGATTGATTGGTTTGATCTCCTTGCAGTCCAAGGGACTCTCAAGAGTCTTCTCCAACACCACAGTTCAAAAGCATCAATTCTTCGGTGCTCAGCTTTCTTTATAGTCCAACTCTCACATCCATACATGACTACTGGAAAAACCTTAGCCTTGACTAGACGGACCTTTGTTGGCAAAGTGATGTCTCTGCTTTTTAATATGCTGTCTAATATGTCTAATATGATGCTATTACTTGATAGTAGATACACAGTATTGGTGGTTGTCACTTTGGGCATTGTAGAAGAGAAAAATATTACTCCTTTCCATCAGTGAAAAGATTGTGGAATCCATTCCAGAACTTCATCTCCAGTTTGAGATGAACATCCCTCACCTTCTTCTTCTGAAAGAAAAGCAAGTGTTGATAAATACAAAGACTAGAACATAATTAGCATACTATGGAGTAATGTAAACAGTATTTTCACAGAGAAGTAAAATTGAGATAGCAGTTGGGGACTCCCAGTCCCTTGGAGTCTACATGGTGAAGATTTAAATCATCATTCTCATCCTATAAACCATTCAGTCCTTCTCTGGAATCTTTTGAGCTTTCCAGGGAGCTTATATTTTCATGGTTGTCATAAGACCTTTGATGATGTCCCTGTTACACACCAGAGTGATCCAAACCTAATCAGGTTTCTGCCTCTCTCTCTTCCTTCCCCTCTCTCCTCGCACCTCCTCCCCAAGATGAAGACCCTACCAAAGCATATCCCTCACCTGCCCCTCACCACACGCACTCACATACACACAATCATACTCTTAGTGTACAGGATTTTTCTGAAAATCCGTGGCCTCACATCACATACTGTATGCTTGAACGTTGCATTTTAGATATTTTCGTTCTTGAAAGGTTTTCTTTTTTTTTAACTTTGGCAGTGTGGGTGAGTGCCCTGCCTTTCTCTTTGCCATCGTGTCAGTCACTCTTGGGTATCACCCTGTGTTCACACCTGCATCTTTGGTCCCTGATTTTTCCACCTGCTTTGCTGAAATGATACTGCCTCAGAAGTCAAAATAATCCATGCTAGCCCTCAACTTTCTCACGTGGTTTCTCAGCAAACATCTCAGGAGCCCACCCCCTTATTTTTGGTGTAAGACACGATCGCATGGTTCCCGTGGTGGCTGGGTACAGATTTGCCCATCACTCACCGGGAGTTTCTCTGTCTTCATTTTTCTCCTGGCTCCTCTCCACTGCCCTCCTTTCTTCTACAGCTGCTCCTCCAGAACAGTGCATTTATCTTCTAGCTTGTTGCAGGATGGTTTTGCCTCTTACCTGGAGCTTTAAAAAAAAAAATGCAAAATTGAATTAAAACTATAAATAGTAAATCTTAGGATTAATTTTCAGTTTAGCCGTGTAAAGAGGGGCGAACCTACTGGGATGCGGACATGAGGAAGCAGAGGAATCCCCAAAAGGATACATTTCAGGAAAAGAAACTTCTATTAAACTTCTACTTAGGCCATCACAGAATAGATGTTTTTAAGATAATGCTAAAAGAACTCTGTCCTTGAATTGTTAAAAGGAAACAACTGGAAAAATAAGTTGATGTGCTTCCAGGGCCAGTCTCTGTTGGCTGAGGTGAGTGGGTCAGAAGTGCAATAAAGCTTTTTGAGGTTTCGAACCTTGATTTTCAAGTCAAACCCAGTCCTTGTGAAATGGGAAGGAGGAAAACGCACATCAAACTGCCCTCCATTCATATAAATGTTCAACACTCCTGAATCTCTTTTCAACTTAGGGCATCCACACCTATGTTTTTCACACTGTTATCAGCTGTAGCTTTGAGAGCCCTAAGAATGAAGCATTTCATAAAAGAATTAGTTATGCTTATTCCTCTGGAATGTTTTTCTAAGCTGCTGAATTTCTGCGAGATTCAATTCTGGCGTTTTCTGATGCATAAAGAAGGTATTGCAATGATTTCAGACAGTAGTCAGCACTTACATCCATTCCTGGAATGGTCTCCAGGTCCTTTTCTGGCTGAGGTGTTACATCTTGGTGCAGACAGTTAACCCATTCCCAACAGCCAGCTGCCTGACAGTGACCGGAAGATGCCATTGATCTTAAGAGATGTGGCTTCAGAGATGTTGAAAAGTGAAAACAGTGTGTCCGTAAAGCAGACATCCCTGCAGTCTTTGTATCTAACAGTGTATACTCTAGAAAATCCTTTGTAATTGTGTACTTTTGAATACTGTAGTGGGTACATTCCCTTCTCCAGGGGATCTTCCCGACCCAGGGATTGAACCCAGGTCTCCTGAATTGCAGGCATATTCTTTACCATCTGAGCCACCAGGGAAGCCCCATATAATTTTAACCCGGAAAGTACACCTCTTAGGCATTTACTCTTACATAGTTAGCATGAACAGACAATTTTAAATGAAGATGTTCATCATTTTAAAAGTAAACATTTTAAAATGGCCCAGATATCCATGGATGGGGAGTTGGTTAAGCAAGGTCAGATCCATTCTTTCTGCCTGTGGCCATTCTGCCAAAGCATTGTTCCAAAATGCAGTGAACTTCAGTGAGAATGGCTTGTGCAGACATGATAAGATGTGTGTGGCATTTGAAGAGTAAAAATCAAGTTGTAAGATGATGTATATAGTAAATTACCAGTAACATTTTTGTTTTGAATTCTTTATTATATTTATTATGAGAATGGATAGACAGTGCTATTTTCCTTTTAGCATGTCCAAGCCATTGGTAGAAAGGGGTTTCATCACATTTGGATGGGTCCTATAGGTATATGTTGTACTGAATTAAAGACAGAATATCACCCTGAACCACAGGAAGAAGTCACATGGAGCACTTCAGGGAATAAAGTGTTATGTGTTTATACATGCTAAAGAATTTTCTAGAACCTAATACATCTAAAGCACTGTGATAGGTATGTGAGTTGAGGATTGCTTCATATTTTGACACACTGCTCAGAGTTAAAGGAAAGTAAGGAAGCTGCATTAGTAAGATGCTGTGGCATTTCAGAGGAAGAAAACATTCATTCAAGTTTGGGGTTCCATGAGGACTTCCTGCAGGAGGTGGCATTTGAGTTAGAACAAGATTGGCAAAGTATGGAGAATATTGAACCGTATGAACAGTGGAGAAATCCCCTGAGACAAGTCGTACGGTTTTTTTAAGCGTTATCCTTTTGAAAATGAACTCATAGCTTGCATAGGGGCTCCCCTGGTGGTCCAGGGACTAAGACTCTGCACTCCCGATGCAGGGGGCCTAGGTTCGATCCCTAGTCAGGGAGCTAGGTTCCACATGCTGCAACTGAAAGATCGGTACTGCATGCCACAGCTAAGATCCGGTACAGCCAAACAAATGACTAACTAAATAAATACTTTTTAAAATATAGACATGTAAAAGTGCCCACATCACGAATTTTACTGCTTGGTGTATTTCAAAAATTGATCATGTGAAGATTAAGGAAAAAGAGCACTAACTGATCTCATTGGCCCCCCTCAGATCCCCTTCCAGTCACTAATCTCCTTCAGGAAATCACTCTCTCAACTTCAAATTCCATAGCTTAGTTTTACCTGTTTTGGTTTGATATAAACAGAATTATACAGAATGTACTTTTTGTGTCTAGCATCTTTCACTCAACATGTGAGTTTTATCCATGTAGTTAGTGACAGATATAATTCCAGACTATACTTTGGTGTAGATCTAATCTAAAGGCAGAAAAGTGTATTAATCATATTTGTGGTCTCGGGATCTGCCATTGTAATTGGCTCAGAATTGGTGCTAAATAAAGATTTGTGATGACATATATGGATGGCTGGCTAAAAGAAGTTAGTTTTCTGAACTGCTAAGCAAACAAATGCACTCAGCAAACAGTTTGTCAATACGTTGGGCACTCTTGACACTGAACTAGACTCCAGCAATGCTGAGATACCAACACAAGGTCCCTTGTTCTATGGGACTCATGCTGTATTTGGGGAGAAGTAATATTCCCAAACAACACAGTTCTGCAGACTGTGGTCTGCTTTGGTAAATAATGCTTTTCTATTCAGGCTGTTAGTCTCTGATAAAACCACGAGAGAGAGAGTCTAATTGCATCACATTGTCTAGTGGCTGCAGATACGGCTGCATTAAAAAGAACCCAAAAGATTTTTAGACCTGGAAAGAGCCTGAGAGAGCATTAACTCCCATGTAAAGATCTTCCCACTCTGGTTATTGGCCATTGTTAACCACACAAAAGAATTTGGAAGTTACTTAGGGATAAAAGAAACACAGCGTTGATTCTTGGGGTTTCATGGAATTTCAGCCAAGCATTCTAATTACTTTCTCCACTTGGCTTTTCAGAACCTCAGGATCTCTTGTCTGTGTAAAGGAATATGCAGTCTTAGGATCACCATATTACCTTGTCCACAATGAAAATAGAAAGATTATTTGGCCACAGTAAACGTCTTTTCTAAAAGAAGCAAATATGGCAAAGAAGATTTTATAGTTAAATATGGTATTTTTTTTAATGATTGTGTGTCTTTTAGTAGCTTAGAAACGTGAAAATTGTATAAATCTCATGTTTATCCTTTCAAGGTAATCTTACTATGTAGCAGAAAGGACTCTTCGCAAAATGAATATAATTCATAGTTTTAGTAGCTAAAAGTTATCTTTAGTGTTTTTAAAAAATGTATAAATGCACACTCCTCCTTGTGTTGCCAAAAATAAAAAAGATTAATAACTCCAAACAAATGCAGAAACAGAAGCGCATTAAGCAAGAAATAAACATGGCAGTTAACACTCCTCTCCACCCTCCTTATCATGGAGGCTCTGCTGTTAACTCTTACATGCATATCTGATCTGCACAGAACTTCCACTTTAATTACAAAAACTCCCATGCATTCATAAGGGTGCATGTAACATATATGTAAAGTTAAAGACTAATGGTAGTTGCAAATAATACATATTCCCAGCAGTCAGTATAATAACTGGATTATTCATAAATAGCATTTTAGAAGTCCCTGGGTGCCCCTCTGTGGTGAATTCAGAATCCTGGCCAAGAGGCAGCCACTTTCCGAGGTTCTTAAATCATCACCTTGCATGTACACACGTATTTTTCTTTTGCTCATTTTGCACCCTATATAAAAATGTGTATACATCTATCACCTGACTATCGATAAACTCTGTAAATTTTGCACAACTTTATAAAAGAGGTTAATTTTACATACAGAAAATCATTTTGTATCTGGTTTTTCCCTTAGATTATGCTCAGGGGATTCATCCATTTTTTCCCCTCATTTTAAGGAGGCATCCATCTTTTTTTCCAACTTTAAACTTTTTTATTTTGTATGGGGCTATAGCCAGTTAACACTGTGGTGGTAGTTTCAGGTGAACAGCAAAGGGACTCAGATATACCAGTACATGTATCCACTCTCCCCCCAAACCCCCACACATCCAAGCTGACATAACATTGGCAGTTTCATGTGTTATATAATAGGTCCTTGTTGGTTATTCATTTTAAATATAGCATATGCACATGACCATGCCAAACTCCCTAACTATCCCTTCGCCCCAGCAACCATAAGTTTGTTTTCTAAGTCTGTGAATCTCTTTCTGTTTTGTAAGCAAGTACATTTGTATAATTTCTTTTTTAGATTCCACGTGTAAGGGATGCCATGTGATATTTCTCCTTGTCTGACTTATTCACTCAGTATGACACTCTCTTAGTCCATCCGTGTTTCTGCAAATGGCATTGTTTCATTCTTTTTAATGGCTGAGTAATAGTCCATTGCATATCTGAATTGCGTCTTCTTTACCATTCCTCTCTTGGTGGACATTTGGTTGCTTGCATGTCTTGACTGTTGTAAACAGTGCTGCAGGGAACATTAGGGTGCAAATCCTTTCAGGTGATGTGTTTCTCCAGATATATGCCCAGGGGTGGGATTGCAGGGTCATACGGTAGCTCTGCGCTTGCTTGCTTAGTTGCTCAGTTGTGTCTGACTCTTTGTGACCCTTTGGCCTATAGCCACAAGGCTCCTCTGTCTATGGGGATTCTCCAGGCAGAAGTACTAGAGTGGGCTGCCATTTCTTCCTCCACGGAATCTTCCTGACTCAGGATCGAACCCATGCCTCCCACGTCTCCCGCACTGGCAGGTGGATTCTTTACTACTGCACCGTCGGGGAAGCCCCTGTGGTAGGTCTATTTTTAGTTTTCTAAGGAACGTCTTTACTGTTCTCCATGGTGGCTGTACCAGTTTACATTCCCACCAACAGTGTAGGATGGTTCCCTTCTCTCCACACCCTCTCCAGCATTTGTTTGTGGATTTTTTGATGATAACCATTCTGACAGGTGTGAGGTGACACCTCACTGTAGTTTTAGATTTGCATTTCTCTAATAACTAGTGTTGTTGAACATCTTTTCATCTGCCCATTGGCCATCTTTATGTCCCCTCTAGAGAATGTCTATTCAGGTCTTCTGCCCATTTTTTGGAGTGGGTTGTTTGATGGTTTTTGAGTGGGTTTTTTTATTCTATTAAGCATCATAAGCTGTTTGTAAATTTTGGAGATTAATCCCCTTGGAGACTAACCCTATGCACAGTATGAAAAGGGAAATAGATAGGACACTGAAAGATGAACTCCCCAGGTCGGTAGGTGCCCAATATGCTACTGGAGATCAATGGAGAAATAAGTCCAGAAAGAATGAAGAGATAGAGCCAAAGCAAAAACAACACCCAGTTGTGGATGTAACTAGTGATGGAAGTAAAGTCTGATGCTGTAAAAATCAATATTGTATAGGAACATGGAATGTTAGGTCCATGAGTCAAGGTAAATTGGAAGTGGTCAAACAGGAGATGGCAAGAGTGAACATCGACATTTTAGGAATCCATGAACTAAAATGGATTGGAATGGGTGCATTTGACTCAGATGATCATTATATCTACTACTGTGGGCAAGAATCCCTTAAAAGAAATGGAGTAGCCCTCCTAGTCAACAAGAGTCTGAAATGCAGTACTTGGGTGCAATCTCAAAAATGACAGAATGATCTCGGTTCATGTCCAAGGCAAACCATTCATTGTCACTGGTTGGGGCATCCCAGTCTATGCCCCAACCAGTAATGCTGAAGAAGCTGAAGTTGAATGGTTCTATAAAGACCTATAAGACCTTCTAGAACTAATACCCCAAAAAGATGTCTTTTTCATCAGAGGGGGCTGGAATGCAAAAGTAGGAAATCAAGAGATACCTGGAGTAACAGGCAAATTTGGCCTTGGAGTACAAAATGAAGCAGGGCAAAGGCTAACAAGAGTTTTGCCAAGAGAACGCACTGGTGATCCAATTCCATCACTTCATGGCAAATAAATGGGGAAACAGTGGAAACAGTGAGAAACTTTATTTTGGGGGGCTCCAAAATCACTGTAGATGGTGACTAAAATCATGAAGTTAAAAGATGCTTGTTCCTTGGAAGAAAAGCTATGACCAACCTAGATAACATATTAAAAAGCAGAAACATTACTTTGCCAACCAAGGTCCATCTAGTCAAAGCTATGGTTTTTCCAGTAGTCATGTATGAATGTGAGAGTTGGACTGTGAAGAAAGCTGAGTGCCGAAGAATTGATGCTTTTGAACTGTGGTGCTGGAGACTAATCTTGAGAGTCCCTTGGACTGCAAGGAGATCCAATCAGTCAATCCTAAAGAAAATCAGTCCTGAATATTCATTGGAAGGACTGATACTGATGCTGAAACTCCAATACTTTGGCCACCTGATGCGAAGAACTAACTCATTGGAAGAGACCCTGATGCTAGGAAAGATTGAAGGTGAGAGAAGGGGACGGCAGAGGATGAGATAGTTGGATGGCATCACCAACTCGATGGACATGAGTTTGGGTAAGCTCCGGGAGTTGGTGATGGACAGGGAAGTCTGGCATGCATGGGGTCGCAAAGAGTCGGACATGACTGAGTGACTGGACTGAACTGAATCCCTTATCTGTCACATCATTTGCAAATATTTTCTCCAAATCCGTGGATTGTCTTTTTGCATAGTTAATTTTCTTTTCTGTGAGAAAGCTTTTGAGTTTAAGTAGGTCCCATTTATTCATTTTGCTTTTATTTCCATTGTTCTGGGAGATGGATGGAAAAAATGTTGTGTGAGTTATGTTAGTGTTCTGCTTGTGTTTTTGTCTAGCAGTTTTATAGTGTCCAGTCTCACATTTAGATCTTTAATCTAAAAGCTTATTTTTGTGTATGAAGTTAAGGAGCAATCTAATTTCATTTTTTCACATGTGCCTGTCCAGTTTTCCCAGTAACATTTGTTGAAGAGACTGTCTTCTTCTTTTTTTTTTTTGAAGAGACTGTCTTTCCAACATTGTGTAGTCTTGAGGAGGCGTCCATCTTAAAGCATGTAGGATATTCCGTTGTATGAATATTCCGTGATTTACATATCCATTGTTATCAGTTCTTCTTTTGATAGACATGTAGGTCTCTTCTTTCTTTCCAGTTTAGTGTGCTCCATATGACAGAAGCGTCTGGGTAAGGAATGGGTTTGTGCCTTCCTGGGCAAAGTGACCTGTACTTCCCTTCATGCCTGTGCTAAGGGGGGACCCTCTCTGGCCCCCTTCCCTGTCCCTGGTCTTTCCCTGGGAGAACTCAGTAGAATTTACTACAACTGGTTGCAAATCCGTCTGTGTTTGGGGCTCCCACCTGACCCATTATCTATATAAGAAAAAACAAGACATCCTGGGTCCCACATGACTTTTCAGCAATTTCTTAAAATGGTAGCTAATGTCATCTTACCCCTACTATGGTGCCCCGCCAGGTGAGGCAGTCCACACTTCCCACCCCACCTTGGAATGCACTGTCCTTGAGTTCCCTTGCCCTTAGCCCTCTGATAGGGTCAAGAAAAGTTGGAATTCTGTTGCTTTTTCTGTTTTTTATTGTCATCCTCAAGCTAGAACAGCACTCTTTCCAGCATTCTAAATCAGCTGCAGAAGCCCATTTTCTAGTATTTAATTCTATACATTTAAATTTCATAATGCTTGTTTGGATTTTCATAGAGTTTCGCAGGCTGTTCCTTCTTCTATCTCCAACTTTTGGGTGTCATTTTGCATCTTCCTAAGGTATATCATCAAAGTTTTCTTAATGAGAGTCGGTGGACATGTCGTTGTTAAAATTAATATATACATTTATTAAAGTGTCTTTTCTTCTTTCCTGACAGAAAGCTTTCTTGTCACTTCTTGGGACTGGCAAACTGGGGCCACTCAGCCCCAGTTTGAGATGAAGTCTGTTTTTGTACAGCCCTGTGGTAGGTGTAGTTTTTACATTTTTCAAGTGGTGGCAAAGAACAGAACAATATCAATAACAATGTCAGTAAAGAAAGCGTGACACATGGGCCTGCAAACCTGAAGTGTTTACACCTTGGCACTTTACAGAAAGGTTGCCAACCTCTGGCCATAGTCTCTATTGACAGTTACTTTCTTCTAGCATTTCAAAGATAATATTCTGTAGTCCTTTAGTTTCCATTGTTGATGCTAAGAAGTCAGCATGCAGTTCTGAGTACTGTTTTGTGGCATTATGTCTGTTCTCTGGCTACTGTGAGCATCTTCCCTCTGTACCAGGTATTGTTCAGTTTCACTGTGAGGTGTATGGGCAATGGAGCTCATCGTCTAGGAAATCCTTAGTTCCTCTCTTAGAATATTGCCTCTCCACATATCTCTTTACATGCTTCTGACCTTCCAAGTGAGTGAATATTGAGTGTGTTTATTTTATTTTGCATGTCTCTGAACTTCTGCTTATATCTTCTCTTCCCTGCATTCTTTCTGATGTTTCAGCTCGGCCTCCCCCGTCACTAACCATCTCTTTAGCTGCATATGTAATCCTCTGAACAGATCTCCAGTTATATTTTTTTTGTTTCTGCACGTTCTCTTTCTGTTTTTGTTCGAATCTGTTTAGTCCATTTGGATCATCTCTTGATCTTTCATCATCTTTTCAGTCTCTTCTTTCACTCACTTAAAGATAATAAACCCATTATTTTTATATGCTGCTACTATCTGCAGGCTTTGCACGTCTACTTCTGCACTTTGTTTTTCCCAAGTCTAAATCCTGGAGACTTATTTTTTCATGTGTTTAGTGAATTTGATTGAGTTTATGTTCCTTAGAGCTTTTTCCATGAGAGTTTTTTTTTTTTTCCCCCCCCTTGAAGCATGTGTTTATAGAGTTCTTCTGGAAAACTGTGGGTTTACTTCTACTGACAGCTCCATGCTAAGGCCACTTTAAAAAATTTGGAAAGTAAGGGATTATGGGCCACCCCAGAGGGTGAATTCAGGTCTTACCTGTGTAGATGTGTGTTTGGGATGAGAAATAACCCAAGGGAGATTTTTTTCTTTATCACTCTTGGACCAAGGCCCTCCTACCAAGCAGGTTTTTTGTTTTAGTTTTGCTTTTTGTTTTTTCTCTTTCTCTGGTTCATTCACTTCAGGGCTGCCCTTCAGGGCTTCCAGCTTCTCACAGCAGTCTTCCTTTCTGTCTTCCAACTTCCGGCCCCTAGGCTTTGCCTTCTTTCCCCCACAGATGTAGTTCTTAAACCCTGGTTCAGGACCACCAGGAGAGGGAGATGCCCTCAGGGCAACAGCCCTCCAAGGCTGGTTTTCCTGTGTGGAGATGTGTCTTCTTAATGTATCTAGGCTGACTTTTTCTCCAACTCGTTTCTTTTACAGAGGATGCTTTTAATATTTACCCAATGTATTCAGATGTTTTGTTCTAGAATTACTTTCTTTTACCCATGTAGGACAGGAATGGATAAACCATACCTTTCTATTTCTATGCATAATATGTATGCTTACACACTTCTCAAAAGAAAAGTTATTTGAGTCTTTAAGAATACAGTATGGCATAATGGGAAGGATATAGTATTTGAACTTAGAAGACTCTATATTGCCACATATTCACTTTATCCCCTCCAGGGCCCAGGTTTCTGGTCTATAAACTGAAAATCTCTGTTTGACCTGCCTCTTGATATGTTATAAGAAAAACAGTAAGACTGTGTAACTCTGAATGTAATAAATTGAATATCCATAAACATATGACATTATTTTTACTGGTGCTAAGAATAAACATTTCATGTACTTGATACTAGGGGCTTTAAGGAAGAAAGTAATGAATACAAGTTTCCTTACGATGTCATATTTGTCTCCCTTTTCCTTGATGCCAACCAAAATGAAATATTAGATCTGGGAGCTTTTATCATCACAATAGCCTTAAGTCCGTATACCTACTTGAGATTGCAGTCAGGTAAGTTGGTCTTGGATACTGAATGTGTATGTGTGTTTCTTGGCACCATCATTGGCAGTTCCTTTTAGGCACAAATGAAGTACTGACTTGTAGTTCCTTTGTTTGTGTTGGTGGCTTCTTCGATATGAACCAGTGGGTCTGTCGTAAAGAATGTCTGAGAAATTGAACGTATTTGCTGCTGTGTAAATGCATCACTGAAGTCTCGGAGTTGGAAGAGCCCTGAAGGTCATCTAGTTTACCTAATTCCTACATGTGCTCTAGTTCAGTATGTAAACCTCATCCTGCCGTATCTGCCCAACAACTGTCTAATTTAGGTTTAATTTCCTTCCGTGAAAGGAACCTACCATGTTGTCTTTGGAGACAGCAGAGTCTTAACTTCTGACTGTTTCTTTGACCAGATCCCAATGCGTCTCCCTTTAGCTTTCACCCTTTGTTTCCTTCCAGTTCTGCTCTTGGACCTCATATAATAAGGCTGGCTAAACCACCCCCATGTCGTCAACAGTTGACAACGAGTTCTGTGTTGCCATTCGATCTTTTCCTAATCTGAGGGGAAATTGCAAGTTCCTACAGTTCCTTATAAAACAAATGTTCATGCTTTCTCATCTCATGTTTAGCTTAAAATGTGTGATACATGGACTTAGCGCTTTGAAGACGTTAACTCATTTAATCCTCGTATCTGTCCAGTTGGGGTAGATATTAGGATGATCCCCCATTTTACAGATGAGAACTGGACCTACAGAGGCCAAGGAAGTGTGAGGCCACATTTCTGGTAAGAAGTGGAGCTGGGATTCTAACGATGGTCTCACCAGCTCCGGAAGCCAGAACCCATTTTCCTCACTGATTTACCACTCTTCCTTCTCACTGTTTCTTCTTAAGGTTAATGCCCAGGAAAACACACTGTTCCAGATGTGGGCTCACCTGAATTGGATAGAGTGGGACCACCCTCTCCTGTCATCTGAAAAGGATGCCTGACTCCCATGAAGATGTGGCTCTTTTGGAGCATACGTGGGGTTTTTTGTTGTTGTTGTTGTTGTTGTTTTACATGTTTCCCTGGTGGCTCAGCAGTGAAAAATCCACCTGCAATTCAGGAGCCACTGGAGATGTGGGTTTGATCCCTGATAGAGAAGATCATGTGGAGGCGGGCATGACAACCCACTCCAATATTCTTGCCTGGAGAATCCCATGGGCAGAGGGGCCTGGCAGACTACAGTCCATAGGGTAGCAAAGAATCAGAACGACTGAAGTGACTGAGCATGCACGCATGCTCATGGTTTTATTTAAAAAATTTTTTTATTAATAACCAATGTTTAGAAGAAATGGAGACATCACATAGAAATGCACGTTTCTAGCTTCTCTGGAAAAATCAGGAACTCTGGTAACCCTGGGCCCTCATTCCTAAAAGGCAACCATTGCTAGGAGCAGAGCAGTGCCTGTCGGTACAGAGTATGTTTTCCCAGTTCACTGTCTCTTTCTTGCTGGCATCCTTCACCTGCAGACCCTGTAGCCATCTGAAGGTATGAATCAAGCATCCTGGCGTTATGTTTCTGTGTATGTAACTGAAGGGTATATTGGCTGTTTGAGCTCCTACACTAATGTGGTCTTGGACATGGGGTCTACAATTGCTTTCTCAGCCTGCCATTAAGACACGCTTCCCTGTCCGAGTATGTGGTTAGTTTTGTGTGTCAATAAATGTAGAGGTAATTTTTTTCCTCATATATCCCATTAAATGTTATTTGGTTAGGTCAGCTTTTTAAAAAAAATAAAATCTGATGCCTTTTCTTTCCCAGAAAGTGACTGAGATTTCATCAACACTAGACCTGCCTTAAAAGAAATGTTTGAAAGAAGCTCTTCTACCAAAATCAAAAAGGCAAAAGTACACAAAACTTTGAGTGGGTGATGAATAGGTAGAATCAGAAAACTTCACTTTCACTAGACCTATTGTTAATATCAGAATAGGTTTTTAAATACTTTAACATAAGGTTCAAAGGGGAAGAAAGCCATAAAAAATAAGTATACCTACTTCAATTTGGTAACATACTTGCAACATGAAAAAGAACAATTTGATACAACCAAACCATAAAAAGAAAAGAGGGAAAGGATGGGACCTGAATAGATAAGTGAAGATAAGACGCTACCTGCAGAAAAAGGACTATTTTATCTGAGATATTTTCTGCAAATTTCATGGTAACCACAAAACATAAATCTAGGGCAGAGGCACTAAACATAAAAAAGAGGAAATGAGAGAAGCATAACAGAAAACCACCAAACTAGAATGACAGGCAGAAACATAAGGAAAAAGAGACAATGGAGATACAGAGAAACTGGAAAGCAAAAGATAAAATGGCAATAGTAATTCTTCACTTTTCAATAATCACCCTAAATGTCAATGAACTGTATTCACCAATCAAAAAACAGTGGCTAGATGGAGTCAACACAAGACCCAACTATATACTGTTTCCAGGAGATTCACCTCAGCTCTACCGATAAACACATAAGCTCAAAGTGAAAGGATGGAAGATGATATTCCAAGCAAATGGCAGCCCCTTCCCCAAAAAGCAGGTGTAACCATGCTCATAAGAGACAAAATAGGCTTCAAACCAAAAAAAGGTAAGAGGCAAATATGGACATTGCGTAATGATAAAGGTGACAGTTCATCAAGAAGATATGTTGTAAATATGTATGTACCTAACATAGGAGTGCCAAAATATGTAAAGCAATTTTTAGCAAGCCTTAAGGGAGAAATTGACAGCAATACAATAATAACGAGGAACTTATTTAACACGCCATTAACATCAGTGAATGGATCATCCAGACAAAGTCAACATGGAAACAGCAACCTTGAGTAAAACATTAGACCAGATGGACCTGATAGATTTATACAGAACATTCCATTCAGATTCAGAATACACATTCTTCTCAAGTACACATGGAATATTCTCAAAGATTGACCTTATGTTGGGACATAAAACAAGTCTTAATAAATTTAAGAAGATTGAAATAATGTCAAGCATTTTTTTCTGATCACAATAGTATGAAACTAGAGGCCACCTATAAGTAGAAAGCTAGAAAAATATGTGCTAGAAAAAAAAGCATGCTACTGAGCCATATGAAGTGCCACTGGTGATGCTGGAAATGCTCCCAAGAAACAGAGAAAAGTCATGACATTACAAGAGAAAGCTGAATCGTCTGATATGTACTATAGATAGAGGCCTGCGGCTGTGGTTGCCTGCCATCTCAAGAGAAATGAATCCAGCATAAGGATCATTGTTTAAAAAAAGAAAAGGAAGAAGAAAGTAAAGGAAATTTGTGAAGCTGTCACTGAAGCTGTGCCGGGAGATGTGAAAAATTCACACTTTTTTGCTAAGTACCTTTTAATCTCCTATTGAAAATGCAGTTTTTATGTGACTGTGGGATGCTGTTAGTAAGAAAGGCATTCCTATAGACTTCAATGTGATTCGAGAAGTAAAGTCATTAAATGACAGCTTAAAGCAAAATGAAGGTGGAGGATCTAAAAACTGGAGAGTCTGGCTGTTTCTTTGCTGAGCAAAAGGTTTTTAGTTCGATGTAATTCCATTTGTTTACCTTGCCTTTTGTTTCCCTTGCCTGAAAAGACATACTCAGAAAGCTATTGCTGATGCTAAGTCAAAGAACATACTGCCTCTGTATTCTTCTAGGAGAGTTAGAATTTCAGGTCTTACCAGTACAAGACTTTATTCCATTTTGAGTTGATTTTTGTATATCATGTGAGACAGTGATCTAGTTTCTTTTGTTTTTTTTTATGTGTTTTTTTGACATGTCTCTGTCCAGTTTTCCTAGCAGTATTTATTGAAGAGATTATCCTATCTTTATTGTATGTTTTTTGCTCCTTTGTCATAAATTGTCCATATGTGTGTGGGTTTATTTCTGGGCTTTCAGTTCTCTTCCATTCATCTATAAATCTGTTTTTCTGCCAATACCATACTTGTGATTATTATAGCTTTGTAATATTACCTTTAACAAATTTCTGATGCCTTTTTATATCCTGATTTACTTATCCATCTTATTAACTATTAGTCTTTTAAGATTAGATATAGCTGCAAATAACAGAAAATCCACAATAGCAGGGCTTAATCCAGTAGAAGCTTCCTTGTCATGGCAACGAAGTGTAGATTTGTACTATCCAGGGTGATTCCAGCAGCTTCATGATTTTTAGAGACCCCGTCTTCTCTTAATATTGTAGCGTCACCATCTTTTAACACATATTCTGGGGCTGCTCAGACTACCCTCTGGGACCTGAGGAATACCCCCTGGGACCATTCAAAAGTCAGCTGTTATCACTGTTGCTGACGCTTGACTTGGGCCAGCATCAGGCTTCAAAGGAGGCAGAAATATGCTGATTCTCTTCACAGTGGCCATGTGCCCAGCTAAAACAAAAAAGATGCAGTTGAATTTACTGTTTCATTGCTTTCCTTTACCTCACTATTTTTCAATGCAGCTCCTTCCGAGCAAGGTTTTAATCAGTAATTCTAAAGCAAGAGAGAACATTCTTTTAATTTGTCAGGCTACCATTCTAATACGAGCTAGACACACAGTTCAGGTTCTTTCCAGCCAGTTTCTCCTTCAGGATGGCGTTAAGCGTCCCTAAAGTGTGATCATTCTGATCATGTGATAGTTTGGTGTTTTCCTCCCTTTCCCTCCCATGGAATGAGAAGCAGACATCAGGATTATTACTGAGGTGAGTTACAGGGCACAGATGGCAGGAACAGCTAATATGCAGTGAACACCTACTGTGTATCAGATGCTTTACAGACGTTAATATGCTGATCCTTAAAATTCCCTGAAAAGTGGATCTTGATGTCCCAGTTTATGTATGAGTATGTGGAGGCCCCCAAAATTTAAATAATCTGCCCACAGTTACCCAGCTAGTCAAATGGCAAAGCTGATGTGCAAACCTCCTCCGATGGGCCTCAGAGCTCATCCTCGTTCTCTTAAAGCACCTTGCTCCCCCAGGGAGGGGTGCTGCCCACCACTGCTGAGATTCATTGGGGGAAGCTTTGGATACCAACCTGAGGAATTCAGAATTAATCCCATAGGCATCTACATTTTCCTGTTGATTAAAATAATGTCTGCAAAGCAGCCATCATAAAAGGTATAAATGCCATTCTTATAGTCCAACTGGTAAGTGCTAAAATGAGGAACTTTTTCGCTAGGGAGGGTCACTGACCCACGATAAGAAATTAGGTGATACATGGAAGAAAAAATAGTGTAATGGGCTTTTTTAAAAAAGAAATGTATAAAATCTTGGCTGATTTTTAAGTTAAGGGCAGAGGCTATTTTAAAAAGTCATTTATTAGCTACTGTACAACCAGTATTTCAAAATTTCAAAGCAGATGTGTTTTTGTAGTGTTGAAAGTTATAAGTGTTGGGGGAAAAGAAAGGAACATGGAAATAAGAAATTAATTTTTAGGGTATAAACATGATTAGCCTCTTAGAATAATATGAAAGAAAGAGTAGAAAAATCGGGAGAGGAAGGTAGGGGTAGAAAAAGAAGAGGCACTAGAAGGAAATGTGCAATGAAAAAAGAGTAACATTTTCCAAAGCCCAAACTCCATAGTCATGCCCTGTTCAAGGGGGTTGTGGCCTTAGGACCATTGTACCAAGAAGATGGCTGTTTTATTTCAACTACACAGTGGTAGTTTATTTCCACACTTCAGGATAGAGAGCAGTGGCAGCTGTGACCACCTGCTACAGTTACCTCTCCTTAATACTTGGAAGAGTAATTCTGTGTTTCAGTGTGACATCAAGAGGAGTGCGTTGACATTAACCAAGTACTATTGACTCATTGGAAAAGACTCTGATGCTGGGAGGGACTGGGGGCAGGAGGGGAAGGGGACGACAGAGGATGAGATGGCTGGATGGCATCACTGACTCGATGGACGTGAGTCTGAGTGAACTCCGGGAGTTGGTGATGGACAGGGAGGCCTGGCGTGCTGTGATTCATGGGGTCACAAAGAGACACCACTGAGCGACTGAACTGAACTGAACTGCACTGATACGCTGTACACATTTGGACTTTAGCAGTTCACTTAAGTATATTCCTTTACTTGCTAAACAGGAAAGTATATACATTACTAAGCTGGTAGGCATATTTACATAGAGTTCATCTATAGTAGTAATTAGTTTGATGTTGACGTACTCCTTTTGTGTGTACACACACACCCCTCTATGAATTGAAAGCAAGCTGGCCTTAACAATGATAGCAATATTTAGGAATTAAGGCAAAAGCACCGATAGGGATAAGGACTAATGCTCTTTATTACTAACAGGAACAATTTACTAAGAAGACATTATAGTCATGACTATGTGCTGTACATATACTATAGATTCTAAGTAATGAAAACTTAGTGGCCTCACTATAAAGGCTTCAGAAGATTTCGACATTCCTTCATGAAAAATAAGTAGATCAAGCAAAATTAAGTAGAAGGATATAACAAATTTGACATATTTGCTAAGTTTGTAGAGAGCACAGACATACTGGAGAAAGCATATTTGGAAAAGGAGAATGGAGCTGGGGAGAAGTGATGAGACCCTGGTTGGCTGGAGTTTCAGGAAGAAAAAAGAAGAGATTTGTAGCAAAGTGTTGTAATGAATAATGGGCCTTTGGAGAGAAATTCTAGTTTCCTAGACTGTCATAACAAATTATCCTACTGGGTGGCTTAAAACAACAGAAGTGTATTATCTCTTGAATTCTGGAGGCCAGAAGTCTATAATCAGGGTATCAGGAGTGCTGTGTTCTCTTGGAAGGTTCTAGGGGAGACTCCTTCCTTGCCCTTCCAGCTTCTGGTAGTTCCAAGCATTCTGTGGCCTGGCCCCAGCCTTTGCCTCCATCTTCACACAGCCTCCTCACCTATATGTTTGAATCCCAGTCATCTCTCTGCCTTTCCCTCATAGGAACATCTGTCATCTCAAGATCATCTTTGATTATTCTGCAATGACCTTTTTTTCTAAATAAAATCACATTCACAGATTCCAGGGGATAGGACTTGAACATATTTTCTTTGAAGCCATCATTCAACCCACTACAGAATCAAAAGAGGATTTTTTAAACATTTATGCAGTCTCATAGTATGATTACCTGCTTGAAACCTATCAGAGAGAATTCAGTAAAGATTCAGATTACTTGTTCAAATATTTAAAAAATTTTGGAATTATGGCTGTCCTTGTTTCTGTTATTTTGCTGATTTTGTGCTGAGTCTAAAATACAGGCTAGCTGTCTTCTCCTGTCTGTTGATAACTGGCTTTCCTTTCTGTTTATCCTGCTTGCAAATGGCCCCTGGGAGAGTCGTGGCACTCCCCTCACTCCCTTATCTTTCAAACTCCATTAGCATCAAAAGTCACTTGGGAAGTCCCTGGTGGTCCAGTGATTAGGACTCACACTTTCATTGCTAGGCTCTCAGCTGAGAAGTCTTAAAAGCTGGGGTGACCTGATGGCTGAGACAGACTGACATCATCTTTACTCGCGTGTTTGGTGGTTGGTATTGGTTTGCTGTGGAGAACTCACCTGGGGTGTCAAACGGAGTACCTCCGTAAGGCTTCTGCATGGAGTCTAAACCAGACTAGTTTGGGATCCTACACAGTGCGGTGGCAGGCAGGCCTCAAGAGCAAATATCACAGGGAGTGAGGCCTTTTTAGATCGAGACTTGAAAGTTGCAGAGCTTCTATAATATGACACTCTGCTGGTAGACAGTGTCACAAAGGTCTGCCCAGGTTCAAGGGAAGAGCCTCAGACCCCTCCTCTCTGTGGGAAGAGTACAGGGTCACATGGTGAGAAGACTCTATGATATCATGATGGTATATTTGTAAAATATGTTCTACCACCTTGTCCAGCCACATTCTGCCAAAATTCATCTTCATTTCAGCCAGTCAGTCTTTTCACCTCTGTGTTCTTTGGGCTGATTCATGAGTCTACCCTAGTTCATGCAAAACCTTTACTAGAATTGTCCATGACCATCTTCTCTATTGATCAGAAACCTAAGCATCCTTTAGTATCAACTCAACCCTCGGCTGCTACAAATCGACTTGGTGGGAAAAGTGAAAGTGTTTCTGTTTTTTAAGGTCCATTTTGTTTCTGTAGTTGGCAAATTTAAGAGAAGTATAGTAATAGACACTGGAATTGTTTTCAAAATGCCATACCACTTGTATTTAGCTTTGTGTTTGCTCTGCAAATTCCCTCTTTTAAAGGATAAAACTATATTTGATTTTGTTTCCTGGAAAAAGAGTTATCTCTGGATGTTCTTTGTCTTTCAGAAGCACAGATTGAACAGATACTTCAGCATATATAGGATTACTCCAAATATTCTTTCCAACTCTAGGAGAAAGTGATAGAACTTTAGATCCAGGAAAACAATCATCTGCGAAGCTGAAATCATTAAAATGGTCAACATTAAGGAGTCCTGAGCTGTACGTCATTGTTGATTCATGCCTAGGAATGAATTGGGTGCATTTGATTTGACTCTGCATTCTATATAAATGTAAACATGATTCACATTTGGGGTAGTCTGACCTATACTACGTGATACTATTTACTAAGAGATAGAAATTAGGTATTGTGTGCAGAGGTGGACATGGAGCACTTACAAAATCTGTTAAGTTGCTTCCTCGCTATACTTTCAAAGAGCATATTTTTCATCTTTGTTCAGTCTTCATTTATGCATGTTTTAGTAAAGCTTTAGTCAGTTGCCTTTGTAGCTTTCATATATGCCTACGAAGATATCAGTCATGTGAGGGATTTGTATTGTACTGCTTGGTGCATATACATGTGAATTGTGCGTGCACACTCAGTCACACTGGCAGAACTGCTGTGCGTCCACAACCAGCTGTGTATCTATTCTCAGGGTCTCTCTGCCTTTGGGCAAAAAAGAAGGGACAAATGGAAATCTTTAACAAAGCTCTCCTCCTATGGCATAGCTTTCCTAGTGATCACTGTCCTCATTCCCCTTTATATACTCACATGTCTTTAAAAACCTGTATTTATTGATTGATTTAGCCATGCCAGGTCTTAAGTTGCAGCATGTAGGATCTTTAGTTGCAGCTTGTGAACTCTTGGTTGCAGCATGAGGGATCTAGTTCCCCAGCCAGGGGTTGAACCCAGGCCCCTTGCACTGGGAGTTGGGAGTCTCAGCCACTGGACCACCAGGGAAGGCCCCGCTCAGGTGTCTTTTATGATGTTGTGTCTTCTTTGGTTCAGCACCTCTTGTAACTTCAGCTTTGTAACTTCCAGACAAGGCAGAGCCAGAATTGATCACTGAAACCAACACCATCAACATGTAAATCAAATCCACTGGTAGTTCTGGAGGAGAAAAAGAAGAGGAGGAAGGCAAGAAAAAGATTTAATTTAGGATCCAGACTGTGGCCTTGAACACAAGGCATTTTCAGCAAGTTATTAGATTGGTTTGGGGTTATGGTTATTGATTTTTCCTGCTGATGGTAAAAAGTCAGTATCTAAGGATCTCATTTCCTAGTTATAAAAATTCAAAAGAATTGGTTATTTCTCTCTGCTTTTGGGGTTGTTGAAAAATCACATTATAGCGTAAGGAGAAATTGTGTTAAGCACCCTTATTGGATTCGTCATCTTTCATGAACCATTCTGATAGTTCATTAGGAGTATGCCTTTTACTGTGTCCTGAAAGTCAGAAAACATAAGGTAAGCTTATTTTCAGAGCACATAAGTGTATCAGGAGAGAGTCTAAAAGATTGTAAACACAAGAAAATGTTTCTATATATATATATATTTTTTTTTCAGATTCACTGTTGTACCCATTGCTTTAATGTAGAGATCCTTCCCCTGATTTTGAAGAAAACCATACTTAATGTGCTATTTGCAAGCGGCTCAGTAGTAAAGAACCGAGACACGGGTTTGATCCATGGGTGGGGAAGATCCTCCGGAGAAGGATGTCACTTTCTCCAGTACTCTTGGAGGAATGGCACCCCACTCCAGTACTCTTGCCTGGGAAATCCCATGGACAGAGGGGCCTGGCGGGCCCTCTGGGGTCCACCGGGTCGCCAAGAGTCAGACACGACTGAGCAATTAAAGAGCAACAAAAACCTAATATACTCCTTAAATACGTTATCTTGTGTCCTGACTCTGCAGACACCACCCCCCACCCCCTTGATTAGGTTCATTTTTTCCCTTCTGCACCGAGTTAGAAAGGCAGGGAGGAGGAGGGTGGGAAGTCAGGATCAGAAGCTGCCAAGCTGAAGCCTGCTTTTGAGAAGCAAATGGCATTCACTTTCTTTGGTATAAACACAGAATTACACGTTGACGGTGAAAGACTAGTGAATGCAAAATGACCAAGAAATTTGAAGAACCCTGGGGCACAAGTGGAACGGTTGACAGTTTTGAAATTAAGCAGAATTCTCCAAAGGGGGTAGAAATCTAAAAGAAAAACAAAAGCTTTCCAATTCCATTGATATTGAGTGGGACCGAATGCAAATATTAGTGGAGAAATCAATTTAAGTGGTTCTTTTTACTCACATAAAGATTGCCTGTCTCTAAAGGAACAATCAGTTTTAGAAAACACAATCTATTTTCTAAATTTAGGTACATATTCCCTCTCTCTCTCCCTCCTCCCCCTCACCCTCTTTGTCTCATACAGAGAGAAAGAGAGAATAATTCAATTCTTATCTTACTTTGTTCTAAAAAGTTTTGAACCTCACAGACTTCTTTTTTTTGCTTATTTTTTTCTACATTATGCTTTTAGGTGGTTTTTTCCAGTAAAATTTGAAAGATAAAAGATCAACTCCTTTAGCAGAGAAGTCTCATGAATCTAAAGTTTCTAAATATGAAACACAAAAAAAAATCCCTCTAGTACTAAGATCTGGTTGACAAGGCTCTTTTCTTATCCCTGTCCAGTCAAAGCAAAAGCTCTTCAGGTGCTTCCATTGCAAAGCATAGGTTTCCTTTTGGTCTTCTTTGGTGACTCAGATGGTAAAGAATCTGCCTGCAATGCAGGAGACCCAGGTTCAACTCCTGGGTTGGGAAGATCCTCTGGAGAAGGGAATGGTAACCTACTCCAGTATTCTTGCCCGGAGAATCCCATGGACAGAGGAGCCTGATGGACTATATAGTCCATGGGGTCACAAAGAGTTGGACACGACCGAGCGACTAAGCACACACACGCAGGTTTCTTCCTTTGGTCTCACAGTGTTTCCAGATGTCTATCCATGGACAAAAGAACCGTTCCCTTTTCTGCGATGCCTTTTGCCTAGAGTGAGTTGCTTGGCAGGTGAAGTTAAGAAGGGAGCTCAGAGAAGATACAGAAAGAAAGCAAAGAGAATTTACCCTGCTCAAAATAACAGCTCAGCTAACATCTACACGGCATGTGCTTTAATGACCGATAGAGCTATTTGTAAAATAGAATTCCCCAAATGCTGGCATGCCCTTAGCCTAGACCTGCTTTTCTAGTCTTTGAGTGTTACAGCTGCTCCAGCAGTAATGGCTCCTTGCCCTTGACAGTGTGTGTATCCTTAGGGTTAGGGGCTGATAGTCACGAGGGCCGTAGACAGAGCAGCAAGTGATCCAGATAGTTGAGACTTAGGGCTCGGGATGGCCGCTTACCCAAGGGTGATATTTTAGAATCCTGTGGGCTTCCCTGCTGGTTCAGACAGTGAAGAATCTGCCAGCAATGCGGGAGACCTGGATTCGATCCCTGGGTGGGGAAGATCCCCTGAAGGAGGGCGTGGCAACCCACTCCAGTACTCTTGCCTGGAGAATCCCCCATGGACAGAGGAGCCTGGCAGGCTGCAGTCCGTGGGGTCGCAGAGTCGGACGTGACTGAGTGAGCACACAGCTGTTGCTCGGTGGTTCAGTGTGATTGTGGTTGCCACCGTGGAGGTCCCACAGTAAGATGAACAGATCTCAGTTGGTAATCACACCGCTCATAGGTAGCCTGGGGACTGTTCCACCTGTGGCGGCGCCCCCTGCCCTCTTAGAGGTTCCTGATGACCTCCTGCGCCAGCCTCCCTGCACCTTCTCCCTGAGTCCACTTCCCCTTCTGGGCACGCATGGCTTCTGTACCCCTCTCTCCCATCACAGTCAGGGTCAGCCTGTCTGGATGCCTACATCTAAAGCCCTCCACAGAGCTAAGCCTAGATTGTAACAGCTGACGCACTGTCCCTTTGCCCTTTCCCTCACAAATATAATCCATTTATAGGAAGAAACCTGGGGAAAAAGACACACCCACAATTTCAGATAAGTAGTTGCTATTTCATAGAATAAAACATTTGTTGGAAGAAGTTGTGAAAAGGCGACAAATCTGAAATGAGTAAAGAATATCAAATGAAGCTAATTAAGAAATTAGAAAGTGTGTTTTAAGCAGTCAAACTGACACATTTTGACAATGAGAATGGAAAACTTTATATGGATAGTAGCAGCTAGTCCTGGATGGGGTGAAGATAGGAAAGTATTTGGAATCCAGATAGGTGATTTCAGATTTGATGGTGAATTAGAGGTTTTGCTTTATATTTGTCTTTTGCAGCAAAAGCTTAATAGTAATAACATGGGTCGAGAATGTTAGCAGTAGAGGAAGAGGGGAAAGGAGCGATTTCAGAGATTACTGAAAGAGGCAGCTTCATGACAGAGTATGGAGAGATTTAATGTGCTGCTGTAGGTTAATCTCCCTGTTGCAGCCAACTAATCTGGCTTCACTAGGAAAGGGTATTTTCCAAAAGAGAAGTACTTTTTCTTCCTTCCTCCCTCCCTTCCTTCCTTTTTTTTGTGGTGAGATCCCGTGGAAGAGGACATGGCAAGCCCCACCAGTATCCTTGCCTGGATAATACCATTGGACAGAAGAGCCTGGCGGGCTACAGTCCATGGAGTTGCATAGAGTTGGTCATGACTGAAGCAATTTACCACACCAGCACATGTCTTTTAAAATTAGGAATATTTTTTCCAGTATGCTGACTCTCTGAAAGGAGTGACTGTCTTATAATTTTAAACAATCATGAGACCTGACCATGCTTTATGATAGTAAAAGATAGATGGGATTCTGAGCTGTTTCTCTCTGCGCTTGAGGCTACGTATTGTGCATGGTTTAAAAAAAAAAAGAGAGAGAGATAGGATCCATTTATCCCAATAGAAATAGTCATTAAGAATTTTGGCATTAAGGGTGTCTAAAATGGTTCAGAGCAGACTTGATGAATTATCTGAGCAGTCTGACCAATGATCGGTGTACAAAATCTAGAGTCAAAAGCTGCCATAGGATCTAATCTGTTCAAATAAGATGCGTGCACCAGTGTCAGTTGTCAGACAATTCCCAGATCTTTGTTTCATTTTGGAAGATGTGGCCAATATCCCAGAGAAGCCAGAAGATTCTCTCCAGGTAGGCTGGAGTATAATTGCTTCTGAGGGTAAGTGTGAGGCCGAGGAGAGAAAGGGGTGACAGGGGAGAGAGTGCTGAAAGCCCAGCTGAGAGCTCTCCTCAGAGGTAAGCGCTGCCCTAAGTATCGAGTCTATGACACCCAGGAGGCCTGAGACGCGGGAGAGAGAAGTTAACAAGGCATATTTTTATATGGGTAAAATCGACGAAGAGGCCCTGCTATTTGGGCGATTCTGTGTTTACTCGGGGGCTTCCCAATGGCTCAGTGGTAAAGAACCTGCCTGCCAGTGCAGGACACACAGCTTTAATCCCTGGGCTGGGAAGATCCCATGGAGACAGGAATGGCTACTCACTCCAGTGTTCTTGCTTGGAGAATTCCATGGATGGAGCCTGGCAAGCTCCAGTTCATGGGGTTGCAAGAGAGTCAGACGTAACTTAGCAACTAAACGACAACAACAACACGCTTTATGGGCCTTATTTCATATAGTCATCACATCAGTGCTGTGAACTCAGTACTACATTTATTGCCATTTACTTAAGAAGAAACTGAATATCCAGGAGATTAATAATTTGCCCAAAGTCTCACAGACTTAAGGGTCCAGAGCCTACAGTTCTGAATGCTATCATACAGCAGCAGGATGCTAGCTAAATGCTAGGCATTAAATCTGTATATAGCAGTCCTGTTAAGAGGCATTAGCCCCATTTACAGATGAGGAAACTGAGGCTCAGAGGACGTGAAGGTTGTACATGGTAGAGTTAAATTTATTTATTTTTAATTGAGGGATAATTACTCTATAATATTGTGTTGGTTTCTGCCAAGCATCAATATGAATCAGCCATAGGTATACCTATGTCCCCTCCCTCTTGAACCTGCCTCCCACCCCGTCCCACCTCTCTAGGTTGTTACAGAACCCCAATTTGAGTTTCCTGAGTCATACAGCAGATTCCCATTGGCTATCTGTTTTACATATGGTAATGCATATGTTTCTGTTACTCTCTCCATAGATCCCACCCTCTCCGTCCTCCCCCACACCACGCCCATAAGTGTGTCCTCTTGGTCTATGTCTCCACTGTTGCCCTGCACATAGGTTCATCACTATGTCCTCCTAGATTCCTATACATGGGTATAATTTAAGGTCATATCTGCCTGACCTGCCAAATCATTCTCATTGTACTATGTGTGGTGTTCACCAGATGTTGCCCTGATAACAGCAATAGCTGCTTATACTTTTGTAGAACTTACTCTGTGCCAAGCACTGTTCTAAGTACTTTATATATTATAACTCTTCTTTTTGTTGTAGGGGTGGGGAGCAATGATCCTTCCTCATAAGTACTCTTATTGACCATCCCTATTTTTCAAATGAGGAAATTGAAACCCAGCAAGGTTAGGTAACTTGCCCAAGTTCGTAGGGCTGTTAAGTGGTGGAACTGGAATTTGGGCCCAGAGGGGTGAAGGGGTGGGGCAGGGGTGCGAGGGGTCTCACTCTAGCAATTGATGACTTATATGGTCCTCAAAGGATGAAAATGAAAAGTGGAAGTAATAAAGGGAAAAGATATCAAAGCAGCCGTTTAACTTTCTTAGGGGTTTGTTGGCCTAGTGTTTTTTTTTCCAAAATAAAGCAAGGCTTCATTTTAAGATCATTGAGAACAGGATAGGATGTGTTGAATACAACAGAGCAGACAGCCAATACTTTTAGCCAAGAGTTGACCTCTCCAAACAGTCTCCACACTAAGAATGCCTCACGGCAACTAAATATCTTTTATCATGTTTTACAACGAATTAGGCACATCTGTTAACAAATCGTCTCTATTAGAACCTGACAACTGGTAAAAATGATGAAACAAGATAACTCTTCATTAAACAGAACAATCTAACCCTGTGCCATCTCCAAGAGTTGTGCAGAGATATTTTGCATTTGAAATGGAAGAGAGTTTTTAGAAACTTATCTCTCATCTTAAACTCCTTGTAAAACTATAGACATAATCTCCTCTGCTTTTGAAAGCAGGCCTGGTAATAGTGAAATATGGGATAAAGCAAAATCATTCCCCTTGCAAAGCAGTGAAGTTTATAAAATGGAGGCCCTTCCCTCCAAATATACCTTTTCAAACCCCAGAAAGACCTTCTGAGATTTCAGAGGGGAGAAAATGGATACCTGTTCCCTTTATTCATCAAAGTCCATGTTGGCTGAGGACAACCCTGTCAGGCCTCAGGGAATGGTCAAGCACGGGATCTGACACTAGCGTTGAGTTTCATTTTGGAGCAGCATAAATTCCCAGGGAACCGATTTATGCCATTTGTGTGGCCTTCTCAGTTTCAGAGCGTGATTACACTTTATAAAAAATTGAGAGCAGACTGTTGTGCTTCCCCTGGGACACTTAGGTTTCAAGAAGGAAAATAGAGCTTCTTTTGGCCCTGATGAAAATTTCAGAGATAGATGCAGGCCACAGCTGCTGGGGTTTTGTCTGTTTTGTTTTTAAGCTGCTGCAAGAAAAATCAAAGTCTCCATCATTTAGATGAGAAGAAACGACTTAGCCCCAGTGGTCAGAGAATCAGGTAGGGCCAGGGTGAGCAGAGTGTCTGCAAGCACAGATCCTCCTGACACACTGGGAGAACACCAGCCTGGCCACTCACACTGCACCAGGGAGGAGAAACTTAAGGAAGAGAAGAAGAGCCTCTTCCCCAGGTTGTTAATTAAACAGTGGTGGGATTTAATCTTCAGTCTCTGTTCTTGCTTCCACAGCCAGGAGGCTCTCCCTTCTCTTGATTTTACTTTTTTTCTTATACATGTACTTCTTTCTTTCTTTCTTTTTTTTTGGCCAAGCCACATGGCATGTAGGACCCTAACCAGGGGTCCAACCTGTGCCCTCTGAAGTGGAAGCACAGAGTCTTAACCACCACCTGGGAAGTCACATCTTGGTTTCATTTTTAACATTTATTTTTAAATTGCACATAGTAAATAAAATTCACTTATTATTATTATTTTTACAATCCTGTTAGTTTTGACCCCCGGTGGCTCAGTGGTAAAGAGTCCGCCTGAAATGCAGGAGACATGGGTTTGATCCCTGGGTTGGGAAGATCCCTGGAGAAGGAAATGGCCACCCACTCCAGTATTCTTGTCTGGAAAATTCCATGGATGGAGGAGCCTAGCAGACTACATAGAGAGTCCATGGGGTCATAAAGAGCCGGACACTACTTACAGACTAAACAACAGCAAATGGGTTTTGACAAGAGTCATGTACCACCACCGCAATCAAGATACAGAAGAGTTCCATCACCTCCTAAAATACTCTGGTGCTGCCACTCTGTAGTCAGAGCCTCCCCCACCAACATCCCCTGGCAGCCAGGGCCAGCCCCATAGTTTTGCCTTTTTACAGGACGCTCTATGAATGGGATCGTACGGTCTTTGGCCTCCACATCTAACTTCTTCTACTGAAAAGATAGCATTGGAGATTTATCCCTGTCATTGCATGTATCAGTGGGCATCCCCGGTAGCTCAGCTGGTAAAGAATCCACCTTCAATGCAGGAGACCCTGGTTCGATTCCTGGGTCAGGAAGATCTGCTGGAGAAGGGATAGGCTACCCGCTCCAGTATTCTTGGGCTTTCTTGGTGGCTCAGCTGGTAAATGTGAGAAAGCTGGGTTTGACCCCTGGATTGGGAAGATCCCCTGGAGAAGGGAAAGGCTACCCACTCCAGTATTCTGGCCTGGAGAATTCCTGGGTCACAAAGAGTTGGAGGTGACTGAGCCACTTTCCCTTTCACTCTGTGTGTGTCAGTGGTTGGCTCCTGGGTACCATCTTCTCTGTTGATGTGCCCCGGTGTGTGTGTTGATTCACCACTGAGGATCTCTGAATTGGGGTGATTATAAATAAGGCCGTATAAACCTTCACGTACAGGCTGTTGTGTGGACCTATGTTTTCTCTTGAGGCTCTCTTGTTTTGAACTGGCATAACTCACTGATGTCCCTCCCTTTCTTCCCTCCTCTCTCCCGGTGTAGTCGGAAGGAAGTCTAACAGGTGCAGCTAAAGAGCACACAGCCCTCGGCCAGGCAGCTTTTCCAAGGCCCTAGGCTGCTTGCTGTCTCTCACACTATGCTCCTTAGACCTACATCTGGGGCTTTGGAAGGCAAAAGTCGCAATTCCATTGATATCACATGGCTGGAGTGGTGATAGAATTAGCTCTCATCCTCCAAGTGGAGTCATTTTGACCAAGGGAAGAAAGTGACACTTACTACCATGTGACTGTATTAAGTATTTAAACATAAGCAAAATTGAAATTGTCAAGAACTTCGTGTAGTGTTTATCATCTGGAATTTTGGAGGGAATGATATTTGTGTCTTACGGGCAGTGTTTTTCCTTTTAATCAGAGACTTGAAAGTAAAGATCTCAAGGGGGCTGTGTGTGCCTGTGTGCGTGCAAGTTGCTTCAGTCATGTCCGACTCTTTGTGACCCCGTGGACGGTAGCCCATCAGGCTTCTCTGTCCATGGGATTCTCCAGGCAAGATTACTGGAGTGGGTTGCCATGGCCTCCTCCAGGGGATCTTCCTGACCCAGGGACTGAACCTGTGTCTCCAGTGACTCCTCCGTTGCAGGCGGGTTCTCTACCACGGCAACAGGAAGCCCCTCAAGAGGGCCAGCCAGTGCCAATTTGATGAAAAGTTGATGTGTAAGCAAAGTCAGGAACAGAGAGTCAGGGTCCACCCACACGAAGGTGCTAGTAAATTTCGCAAGAAGACGAATATGTGAAGAATGGAAAGATCAGTTTGAAACCTTGACAAAAAAAAAACACATGCTGTGAAGATAAGGAGCCAAACCCCGAGTGACCGGTTAAGTCGAATCAGATTAGCTTGTGTCTTAGAATCTGCGGCCTCATCTTGTGCTCTAGGTCAAGGAAGAGAGCAAGCATTTATCTCAAGAGAAAAATGCAAAGAAAAGCTGAGTATCACTGATACCGTTTTTTTAAAAAGCAGTTTTAATATAGAAATGGGAAGTAGGCCTAACTAAAGACTGGTAGAGAGAAGAAATGAATTTGGAGCAAACAGCAGAAAGCATTAGAGCTAAGTCTGCAAAATCTAGAAGGACTGGAAATGCTTTAACCTATGCATGTCAGCTTATGTTGTGCAATTTTGTGGTTGTTGTTGAGTCCCTAAGTCCTGTCTGACATTTTTGCGACTCATGGACTGTAGCCCTCCAGTCTCTTCTGTCCATGGAATCTTCCAGGTAAGAATACTGGGATGGGTTGCCATTTCCTTCTCCAGGGGATCTTCCAGACCCAGGCACTGTCTCCTGCATTGGCAGGCAGTTGGTTTCTTTACCACTGAGCCACCAGGGAAACCCTGTGCAATTTTAGAAAACTTCAGAAAAAACTTTTTAAAAGTTGTTCCTATTTGCAATTTTATAAAAAGGCATGTAACCTTTTAATAGATATTATATTCTTACACATTTTTCTGAAAACAACTGAGTGGATAATATCATCATTTTTCAGTCAGATCTAAAAAAAATGTTTTTTTGAAAGAAAATGTTCTTATGCTAAAGATTTTCCCACCAAATGTTACATAAGGAGAAAAAAAGGAATGACGGGAGAGTTTTTAAGTACTAGGAATGAAAATATTTTGAAAATCTCAATGGAAAATTCTTTGAAGACCTGTTGTAATTACACGCAACTCAAATTAGATAGAAAAGCGGTAAGTCAAAAGTCATCACAAATATAAAAATTGCTCTGAGGCAAAATGAAGAGATTTTCTGAGTGATCTGTAATATAAAGGAGAAATTCAGGGAAAATGTAATAAATCTTGAATCTTTTATTAAATTGAGATTAAAGGGTATAATTCCAGTTAGTAAATAGCAATGGATATCAGCTGTATCCTCGAGTTTTTAGCTACTTATTATTGCTTCATTTTGAGAATTACTTCAAGATGGGTTTCCTTTACTTGGTTGACGTTGGTCTGGGCCAGGAGTCAGCAGACTGTGGCCCAGTTTGACAGCCAAATCCAGCCCACGACTCTTCTTTGTATCTAAAGTTCTGTTAGAACACAGTCACACTCATTTGTGTAAGCACTGTTGAGAGCTGTTTTCTCCTTATACTGCAGAGTGACGTCGTGGGTAGTCTATGCAACAGATTGTACAGCCCATGAATCCTAAAATACTTACCTTCTGACTCTCCAAAAGAGTCTGTCCCCCAGACTCTGGAGTCAGCCCTGGAACCAGGGCTACCCTTACTTGTGCAACCTTTGTCCAGATTCCATTTTTAGGACCTAGGTCTTGATTTTCATTCACAGAGGTTGAATTGCAGTAATAAAACTCATGGCCAGCAGAAGTTCCTGTTTGTTAATTTACAGCCAGAAATTTTGCTGCCAAGAGAAACAAAATACTTAATTTGCTGATTGTTGGGTAGTCTCTGTTCACTTCCCTCATAGCTCAGTTGGTAAAGACTCTGCCTGCAATGCAGGAGACCCCGGTTTGATTCCTGGGTCAGAAAGAATCGCTGGAGAAGGGATAGGCTGCCCACTCCAGTGTTCTCAGGCTTCCTTTGTGGCTCAGCTGGTAAAGAATCCATCTGCAATGCGGGAAACCTGGGTTCGATTCCTGGGTTGGGAAGATTCCCCTGGACAAGGGAAAGGCTACCTACTCCAGTATTCTGGCCTGGAGAATTCCAGGGACTATACAGTCCAGGGGGTCGCAAAGAGTTAGACACAACTGAGCAACTTTCACTTCACTTCACTTCACTGAACAAACGGTATTTGGAAGGTTGTTTGGTGTAAGATCAGTGCAACGGGTTAACTAATAGGATAACCCTGTGAGCTAAAGTCTTGGTAGTGGTGGTGGTTTAGCCACTAAGTCCTGTCCAGCACTTGCAACCCCATGGAGTGTAGCTCACCGAGCTCTTCTGTCCATGGGATTGGGCAAAAATGCTGGAGTGGGTTGCCATTTCCTTCTCCAGGGGAGCTAAAGTCTTAGTCTCCATCATCTGCTGGCTAGCGTTCCTTGCCCTTCCCTGGATCCCAGAGAGCATTCCAGGTTCCCCTGCCAGGGGGTTGGTTGGAAGGTTGGGCAACGGTAAGCGCTGATATAAGCAGGGGCAGGAGAAGCCTGGATATTTCTCTCTCTCTCATTCATTTTGGGTGGCAGCTCTGGAGTGCTTAGCCCATTTCTTGGTTCCGCTCCACTGGGCAGCCTTACTCTGGTTCTGAGTCCCGAAGGCCAGCCCCAGCCTCTGGGCCTTAGTAACACATTTGCTCTTTTTGTTCCTCCAGTCCCAAGAGGGGTAGAATTTCCTGTGGAGGCTAATCTCTAGGTTGCCTCAAACTCCCCTGTTTGCTTTTCAGCTTTCCCTGGTGAACCAGTTTCCTTTGTTTGACATACTCCGAGTGGTTTCTGTTTTTCAAACATGACCCTGACCCACAGAGGCATCTAGCCTGCTGTCAAGAATAATCCTGGAGTCACCCGTTCACATTCTGATGGTCAGGATTCCCCTTTTTCTGGTTGCTGGGCTCACCTGCCCTCTCTTGTCAACAGTCTGCGGTCATGCCACACAACCAGCTAGGCCAGGCTTGTGTGCCAGGCACTGTGACGGTGATGTGTGTGTGCCAGAAGCCAGCTCTCTGCTTGACAGGTGTT
Source organism: Redunca redunca (assembly GCA_006410935.1). Taxonomy (NCBI): domain Eukaryota; kingdom Metazoa; phylum Chordata; class Mammalia; order Artiodactyla; family Bovidae; genus Redunca; species Redunca redunca. Next base: position 143,879 of record SJYQ01091777.1, on the reverse strand, counting down.
GCTTAATATCAGCCACTTCCTAGCAGATTGTATTCATTGGGTATTATTTTTTAAATAATACATCCTCAGAGTTCAAGATCAGTAATCACATGGTCCCCCTGTGTAGGCTATGCCTTCTTTCACTGCCTTCAAGCTACCAAATTCTTCTGCCTGCTCCAGAATTCCAGGATGGGGACGATCCAGAAATAGTTGTCCACTTCCGGATCCTCACCAGCCCTGCTCCTGGGTCTGAGATGAACAGTCTGTCACGCCTCACCCAGCCTCTAGTTCTTTCCCAGAACCCCTCCCCCACCCTCTCTTAGCCTGGACAACCCTATTCATCCATCGTGTCTTTGCTGAAGCTTCCATTTTACCTGCATCTTCTATCAAATGGAGCTCCGTCTGAGTCTCCATGGAGCTCATATTGTAGCTGAGCTACAAGGCCTTCCATGGAAGGAAGGCCTCCTTCCATGGAGGCCTGGCTTGTCAGACAAAAACAATAAGAATTACATGGAATTAAAATTTAAAAATTAGGCCTTTCTGCCATTTTTCCCCAGGCTTTTTCACTGAGTACCACATGTCAGTGGGTTCCTTGGATATATGCAGGTGATGTATTTAAAAAACAGAAGCATTGAGTAATAATAATAACAATGTTGAATCGTATAGTCCTTTCTTTTTCCTCAGTCTTTTTACTCATGTTATTTTATTCTGCATCCTCCATGATCTGGGAGTGGTGGTGTGGGCAGTGGCTATTACTGCTATGTTATGAAAATTAAGAAGCTAGTGGGAACCTGCTGCATAGCACAAGAAGCTCAGCTCGGTGCTGTGTGATGGCTTAGAGGAGTGGGATGGGACTGGGGGAAAGGGAGGGTTCAAGGAAGAGGGGATATATATATATGCATAGGGCTGATTCACTTTGTAGTACAGCCAGAAAGTAACCCAACATTGTAAAGTAATTACACTCCAATAAAAAAATTAAATTAAAAAGCAAAAAGTAAGAAGCTGAGGCACAAGGACTTCAGAGTGCAGGTAAGGGCTGGTCCTCTGACACTTCACGTTGAGGATGAGGCATGGAGCAGAGGTGAGGAGAGCACGGGCAGTGCTGCCCCATCGGGTCTTAAGAGCTCGCCCTTGTGTTCGTGTCTCTGGGATGGTCACTTCCGCCTTCCATGGCTATTCCCCAGAAGCTGAAAGAGACTGGCTGCAGCCTTGGAGGGGCCGTTTCCCTACGTTTCCAAGGTTGTTTCNGTCTTTTAATTTCATGGCTGCAGTCACCATCTGCAGTGATTTTGGAGCCCAAAAAACTAAAGTCTGACACTGTTTCCACTGTTTCCCCATCTATTTCCCATGGAGTGATGGGACCGGATGCCATGATCTTCGTTTTCTGAATGTTGAGCTTTAAGCCAACTTTTTCACTCTCCTCTTTCACTTTCATCAAGAGGCTGTTTAGTTCCTCTTCACTTTCTGCCATAAGGGTGGTGTCATCTGCATATCTGAGGTTATTGGTATTTCTCCCAGCAGTCTTGATTCCAGCTTGTGTTTCTTTCAGTCCAGCGTTTCTCATGATGTACTCTGCATAGAAGTTAAATAAGCAGGGTGACAATATACAGCCTTGACATACTCCTTTTCCTATTTGGAACTGTCTTCCTTTATTTTCTTCCTTCCTTTTTTGTTTCTTCTTGTTGACACTGCAGAAGTATTTGAGGTCTTCAACTCTTAAGACAAACTGGAAATGCTACACAATTTTCTTTTTTTTAATTGAAATATAGTTGATATACAACATAATGTTAGTTTTGGGTATATACTACATTGTGACTTGACATTTGCATACATTATGAAATGGCCAGCAAATCTAGTAACCATCTGCCCCATACAAATTTATTACAATATTATTGACTGTATTCCACCACCCACTTTTCTTATTCCATTTTTTAAAAGACAAAGTTCACTGACAAGATCTTTGGAAATACTAACACTTTTTGGTTTGTTTTGATCTCAGTGCTAAAACTTGTCATATAAAAATCTGAGTGATTAAAAGCAAATTTAGCTCATTTATAAGACTGTATCTTGACTCTCCCTGTAATAGGAAAGTATCTTATATGTGAATATTTCCAAGGAGATCCTTAATTTTTACCTGTATCCCTAGATGAGTATAAAATTCTTTTATTTGACTTTTTCTCTGAGGTTTTAGAGACATTTTCTATCATAGCATAAAAAGGATTTATGAGAGATTATCCTCTCTGAACTTGAAAATGGGAATCAAAAGTGAAAGCTTTAACAGATCTCCTTCTTGTAATTTATAGTCATTTAGCAAATAACTATGTGATGATATTGATTGATCCTGAAAACCAATCTAGATCATTAGGATTAAGGAATTTTTTTTTTTTCCTCAACAGCAGGGAGGTAATATGCCCTGAATTTAATCAAACCCTCTCTCTGGTTTTGACCATCAAAAGAGGCACTAAATGCTTAGTCTAGAACTTTCTGGTTCTTGCACAGAAAAACAATCTTGGTCAGATCATTTCTACCATCAAAATATACCGAGCCACAGACTTTGGATGAATCCAGTAAATATGCCGAGTACATCATGAGAAGTGCAGGCTGGATTGGCAATATAATATATGCCACTATGTTGTAAGTTTGTTTTTTTTTTTAATGTAATTACACACTGGAATCAAGATTGCCAGGAGAAATATCAACAACCTCAGATATGCAGATACCACCCTAATGGCAGCAACCCTCTTGATGAAGATGAAAGAGAGTGAAAAATATTGGCTTAAAACTCAATATTCAAAACAATCATGGCATTTGGTCCCATCACTTCATGGCAAATGGATCAGGAAAAAGTGGAAACAATGACAGATTTTATTTTCTTGGGCTTCCAAATCACTGCAGATGGTGACTGCAGCCATGAAATTAAAAGATGCTTGCCCCTTGGAGGAAAAGCTATTATAAACCGAGACAGCATATTACAAAGCAGAGACATCACTTTGCCACCCAAGGGTCATGTAATCAAAGCTGTGGTTTTTCCTGTAGTCATGTACAGATGTGAGAACTGGACCACAGAGAAGGCTGAGCACTGAAGAATTGATGCTTTCTAATTGTGGTGCTGGAGAAGACTCTTGAGAGCCCCTCGGACTGCAAGGTTATCAAACTAGTCAGTCTCAAAGGAAATCACCCTGAATATTCTTGGAAAGACTTATACTAAAGTTGAAGCTCCAGTACTTTGGCCACCTGATGTGAAGAGCCAACTCATTGGAAAAGACCCTGATGCTGGGAAAGATTGAGGGCAAGAGAAGGGGGCAGCAAAGGATGAGATGATTAGAGATAACATCACTGACTCAGTGGACATGAATTTGAGCAAACTCTGGGAGACGGTGAAGGACAGGGAAGCCTGCGTGCTGCAGTTCATAGGGTCAGAGTTGGAAATGACGCAGCAACTGAACAACAGAAAATAACCTGTCAACTCGTTGCAAAAGCTGGAATAAAGCTGATCTATTTTGTGGTACTTCTGATAAGACTGACATGTTTTCTCTCTGGAAAAAAAAAAATTGACTTAGAAAGCTAATAGCTTAAGGATGACCAAACTTCTACCAAAAGATTGACAACTTCAATCACTCTGTGTTCTTTGACAAATAATAAGCAATTTGTATTCTAACAACAGATTGTTTTATCTGTTTTAATTACTTGTGAAAACTAAATTAGGCAAGTGATCTGTTTGCAAGTAATTAATCTGAAGTTATTTAAAAACATGTACATAATGGTTATTCAGTATTAATAATTCACTATTAACACTAATTTACATTAGTAGCCAACCAAGTATTCTACATTATTTATGTGTTTTGTGGCTTTGTATGTCTTTGATGTTTGGGGGAAGGATCTGCTTTGCAAAAATTTGTAAAAATACTCAGATAGAACTCATATTTCAGAGACTTTTTGTTTTTTTTTTAATTTATTAGACTTAAAGTTTCTTTAGGGAGGAAACACACTGCATAGACAGCGTGGGCCATCTTGGAAGGCAAGAGAGGCAGGAGGGTATGAGGTTGTCAGTTTTTATAGGGGTGGGTGATTTCATTGACTAATGAGTAGGAGGAATATTCCAGTTATTAACATTTTGAGGAAGGGGTGGGGATCTCTAGGAATCGGTCCACTGCCTACTCTGTGACCTTTTTGGTTGTGGTACTGGTGGTATGTCATTTAGCTTGCGGATGTGTTACAACGAGTGTCTACTGATGCTCTGGGTCTAGTGGAAGAAGACTCATCTACCGTATTGGATCTTGTTGGCTGTAATCACTTTATGTCGTATCCTTGGGCTGTGTCATTCTTTTAAAGGTTATGCTCTGCCGCCTTGCTGTCTCTTCCCCCCCTTCAGAGATTTTGCCTCCGTAATTTTATGGAAAGCTGAAAGGTTACAGTCTGCCTTCTATAGCTGCTTCAGGGCTGAGTTGGGCCGTCAACCCTGCCTGTCAGGAAGTAAAAATCTATGGACACCTTTTAGTTGCACAGACTGTGATAGCACAATGTTAACTTAAAGTGCTCTAACCCTCTCCTTAGGAAGCTTTGGAACAGTATGCTTTATTTAAAATTAAAAAATTTTTAATGTGAGTCCTTGATGTGGATAAGTATTTTAGTATCAAGATGTATTTGTGTCTAAAACATTTTAGAAGTGCAAATTAACTAGAGTGTTCCATAAAGTTGGCATCAGTATCTTTCTTAGATTAAGCTTCAGTGTCTCAATTGCTCTTGACTCACTTGTTCACAATTTGAGGGTCTCTTTTAATGCCTTCTCCTTGAAAGGGAAACATTAATATTGCTGCAAAGAATCAACTGACTTGCAGATTTGCAGACACCCATTTCTGAAATGTATAGTGTGATTTGTAGAGTGCTCAAATTACTGGGGAATGGATTGATATTTTTACACACACACACTGAACAAATGATAGCCTTTAATAGTTGCACCTTGCTCTAATCTTCCTACATCCAGAGGAGAAGGGTCATAAGGAGAAATAATTTAACAGTAGGAGGAGGAAGTTCACGCTGATTCATTCCTTTCCAAATTGAACACCCTTGGATCTGATGAATCAAATAGCAGTGAGAAGGCTTAGAAGTTAATCACAAGGAAGAGATGAGGAAGATCCGACTACCCATGCAGAGAATGCCTGCAATGTGTTATCTCATCACGAACAGCTTCAGGAAAGCAAGCTTCTTCTGAAGTTACTGTATGAAGATCCTGGATTGCAGCCAATGTCAACATTCAGATAGAGGTGGATATGCTAGTTATACACCATCTCTATTTGGGAGATCTATGGAAGTTGCGTGGCTTTGTGTCGTTAGATGGAGGGCATATGTGTTGAAAGAACTGGCGTTTGATAGACAGTTGGAGTGAATATTGCTCTTATACCACAGTGGACTTAAGGATATCAAGGTCAGTTTTTCCAGTGTTTGACCTCTTGAGAAATATTATGAAATTGCTGAGTCTAGTCTTTAAGTGTGAATTATAATGAAATTTCTTCTTGGAGCATATACACCCTTACCCTTGAAAGTTTGCCTTTCATGAGGAGGCATCTCTTTCTTTTAAAGAAAAATATTTATTTATTTGGCTGTTCTGGGTCTTCGTGGCGGCACATGGGATCTTTGATCCTTGTAGCATGTGGAATCTTTAGCTGTGGGATGTGAACTCTTAGTTGCAGCATGTGGGATCTAGTTCTCTGACCGGGGATTGAACCCAGGCCCCTTTGCATTGGGAGTTCAGGGGCTTAAGTTCCTAGGAGGCATCTTTTTTTAAAAATCTTTCTTCTGTTTCTTTATTTTTTATTATTAATTTATTTATTTTTTATTGGAGGCTAATTGCCTTACAGTGTTGTATTGGTTTCTGCCATATGTCAACATGAGTCAGCCATAGATATATTAATACATATGTCCCCTCCCTCTTGAGTGTCCCCCCCACCTCCCACCCTATCTTACCGCTTTAGGTTGTCACAGAGCTCCAGGTTTGAGCTCCCTGTGTCATGCAGTCATACAGCAAATTCCCACTGGCTATCTGTTTTACAGATGGTAATGTATGTTTCAGGGCTACTCTCAGTTCACCCTACTCTCTGCCTCCCCTGCAGTGCCCACTAGTCTCCATTGCCCTTTATCTCCATTGCTGCCCTGCAAATAGCTTCATCGTACAATCTTTCTAGACTCCATATCTATGTGTTAATATATGATATTTGTTTTTCTCTTTCTGACTTACTTCACTTTGTATAATAGGCTCTAGGTTCATCCACCTCATTAGAACCGATTCAAATGTGTTCCTTTTTATGGCCGAGCAATATTCCATGGTGCATATGCACCACAACTCCTTGGTCCATTCATCTGTCATTGGACATCTAGGTTGCCTCCATGTCCCAGCTATTGTAAATAGTGCTGCAAGGAGCACTGGGGCACATGTGTCTTGTTCAATTATGGTTTCCTTAGGTTATATGCCCAGTAGTGGAATTGTTTGGTCATATGATAGTTTTATTCCTAGTTTTTTAAGCAATCTCCATATTGTTCTCCTAGAGGCTGCACCAATTTACATTCCCACCAACAGTGCAAGAGGGTTCCCTTTTCTTTAGGAGGCATCTCTTAATGGTTACCTAATAGCCACTGGCATAGCAAACTTGAAATATATTACAAACAGGGAGCTTTTNACAGGGAGTTTTTTTTTTCCTATAATCAATTCTAGGAACTATTTGTGTTTCAATATTTTAAAATAGTGTTTTTCTATTTTGAGAGGGGTCGGAAGCATTCAGATATAGATAGTCTCAAGGAATTCCTTTATGTCATATATTTCTCTCTGGCATTTTTTCCCCCCTTGTCTCTGCCTCTCACATTAGTGTCAAGCCTGTGGCTTCCCAACATCTTAGGTCAAAGTAACCCAAGTGCATTCATTCAACGCTGAAACTAGAGAAGCAGGTTGATTTGGAGACATTGAGCCCTGTGATATACAGAGAACTTATTTAAAACTGTCAGGCTATTAAATCTATAGCTTATAAAGCCGCATCACAGTGTCAAAGCCTCTGCCCTGACTTAGTTTATCTTTGTTAAACCTTTTTTGAAAAAAATCTTATAAGCATTTATCTATATTGATNGGGAAGTCCCTCTGCTTTGCCTTTAATTTGGCAAATAATCCTGGAGAGAGACTGTCTACTCCCCACATTACTACTTTCTGTTTTTGTCTTTTGTGTCTTTGTATTTTTATGTGAATATAATAGAACTGTAACTAATTGGAGGAAAGCCACATAAAGACATTCTAGTCATAACCCTTGACCTCACAGTATTCACAACCTGTACACTCCAGTACTCTTGCCTGGAAAATCCCATGGATGGAGGAGCCTAGTAGGCTGCAGTCCATGGGGTCGCTAAGAGTCAGACTCGCCTGAGCAACTTCACTTTGACTTTTCACTTTCATCTATTGGAGATGGAGAATTGCCTGGAGAATCCCAGGGACAGCAGAGCCTGATGGGCTGCCATCTGTGGGGTCGCACAGAGTCGGACACGACTGAAGTGACTTAGCAGCAGCAGGCCAAAACAGAAACATACATAGCCAGGACTGGTTAATGTTTTCCAAGTCTCTACCTTATAGTAAGCACACCTACTGTGCATTTCCTTATTTGGTGCACAAAGATTCAAATCCCACCTCTGCCACTTACTAGCAATGTGGCCTTGGTTTTCTCAGATATAAAATGAAGGAATTGATAGGTTCTTAACTCATAGGGGTATTGCCAGCTCTAAATTTGTTAAAGTGTGCTAAGTGCTTAGAATAGTATCTGACACACAGCAAATGTTCAATATGTATTTTATGATTATTAAGTAGAACTTACAAAGTAAAAAGAAATGTTGAAGTTGTTTGGTTTCATTGAAGCCATCTGCTTTTTAACTTTGATTAAATCTGTTTATGGACTCACCAATCAGTCGCTTTGGACTTTCTGTCATGGATTCATTATAGAATGGTTTTTATAGTTCAGTAAGCAAGAGGGGCTAAAGCCAAAGCCGTCAAGTAAAATAAAGTGTGTGACTCTTGGTTACTCAGTTTTTGTCGTTAGCCCACCACCCCAGCCATCATAAACAGATACACATGTACACACAGGAATGCATACACATTCTAAATTGTGAGGGTCTGGAAAATCTGTGAAGGAAAGAATACTGGATTTATTTTTGTGTTCTTGGGGTCTAGCATAACTTGTCCATAGCATGTTTTAGGGCTTCCCTGGTGGCTGAGGTGGTTAAGCATCTGCCTGCAATGCGGGAGACCTGGGTTGCATCCCTGGGTTGGGAAGATCCTCTGGAGAAGGAAATGGCATGTTTTAAGTAATCAGTTTGTTTTTATGCATAAGCCCAGTTTTGGCAGGTCCTTCTTGAAGAACTAAAAACAATGTCAGCTCTAAACCATCACTTTGACCTGTAACTTCTGGAAATATAAGGTGGCACAATCTTTCAGGAAAGCAGTTTGCTTATTTTCATTTAGAACTTTAAAATAATGTATATTATTTACCTTAAAAATTTAACCTTTGAGACTCTTTCCTAAAGAAATAACTTTGCATTATGTGCAGATCTGTTTGCCTTCATTTGGGCTTCTTTGGTGGCTCAGCAGTAAAGAATCCACCTGCAGTGCAGGAGACGGAGATTCGATCCCTGAATCAGGAGGATCCCCTGGAGAAGGAAATGGCAACCTATTCCAGTATTCTGGCCTGGAAAATTCCATGGATAGAGGAGCCTGGCTGGCTGCAGTCCATGGGGTCACAAAGAGTCAGACATGACTGAACACACACACACACACACACATAACTGTAAGGACAGAAAGGGAGATGATGAAACAAACTTTGTGTCCGTGAGTACCACCTAAAATCTATGTCCTTTTGGGAGATGGTTCAGTCAGTTTTAAAATTGGTTTATATCAATTGAGATAGCATCTACATAATTCAGATGCTTTTGTAAGTAAGTAAAATACACTATAAACAAGCTAATTTGCTCATGACTCATTTAATACAATGCCTCTATGTATAAATTTGTGAATGAATGTTATTCATATTCTTTACAAATATTTTTAAAACACAAATATAACATTATCTGTAAAAAAAAATATACACAATTGCCTACACAATAGAATCTCAGCTATCTAAAGAATGTGTAGGGTCAAGGTTAGCTGGCTGGATGCCATACTGTTGAAAGGTACTGCTCCTAAGTATAATATTATGGGTGATTTTGTGCCCCAGGTGTTTGATATACGTGTTTACCATGTGTATATGTGTGTATTTCTTTTATAATACAAAGAAATTTAAAACAATATCAATTTCGCATCAAAAACCCAAAAGGAAAACTCACCATCCCATGCATTCAAAACCGATATTTTACTACAGTTTTTCTTACTTCCTTTTTATATCTTACTTTACTTTGTGTATAATATATCCCATTTTCTTTGTTCACTTTAAGAAAAACTTGTTCTTCTACTCTAGTATAAGAATAAGTCTCCCAAACCTTCCAAACTTAAGACATCAAAGGGTAACTCAGCTACAGGTGATTTCATAAAAGTATTTCATCCACTTATAACAGTTCTGCAGCTCATAGTTATTTGATTGAGCCTCTTTTCTTAAATGCTTCAATAAAATTTAAAATCTCTACATACTTTGGGGAGACGTTTACTTTTGAAATGTGATTTATTTATCAATTGAAGTAGAACCTGCTTAATTCAGATCCTTCTGTATGTAAGTGGAATATGCTAGAATAAGCAGACTAGCTAATGATTCATTTAAAATATGATAAAATACCTTGTGTTATATTTTTATGAATCTTTTATTTCTTGAATTTTTTCACACGTAGTGGCCACTGTGCTGTCTAGGCCAAGTAAGCCTACATTTGCCAGCGTTCCTCTGAAGCTATAGTAAGAATTTATTGACATTTTTCTTTGATACACTATATCAAATTTTGTATGCTGTACTTAATTTTCTCTAAGACAAGTCAGATTTCCTTTACAATGGCATTTTCTCACTAATGTGTGTTGTGCTTATGTCTCCCATCTTCTGGAAAAGTCATATTGCATTTTGTTTATTGTGAATCATACTGGGCTAAATTTAAAATAGTGTATGCCACTGGTCTGATTATTTTAAAGACTTATTTCATTTGCTACCATATGAAATGAGGAAATAGTGAGTTCCTTTTTCTAAGCATCCTTTAGGAGTGTATTTTATTTATCCCCACAGTGTGAGCAGATGGCTCACTAGCTCAAAATTTATTTTCTGAAATGGTATGGAAAGAATAATGAAACCTCTGATGCTGCTGCTGCTAAGTCACTTCAGTTGTGTCTGACTCTGTGTGACCCCATAGACGGCAGCCCACCAGGCTCCTGTGTCCCTGGGATTCTCCAGGCAAGAACACTGGAGTGGGTTGCCATTTCCTTCTCCAATGCCTGAAAGTGAAAAGTAAAAGTGAAGTTGCTCAGTTGTGTTCAACTCTTTGCAACCCCATGGACTGCAGCCAGCCAGGCTCCTCCATCCATGGGATTTTCCAGGCAAGAGTACTGGAGTGGGGTGCCATCACCTTCTCCAAATGAAACCTCTATGCAGTCATAAAAGATGAACATTTAGTCCAGCAGATCTCTGTGGGGTCTTATGTAAGTGTCCATCTGTGCTGCAGCAACGTGGGGGCGGTGATATGAAGCACTATTGTTTTCCCTTTGGATTTCTTTTATCTTGATATAATTTACATTAGCACATAACACAAATGTAAGGCCCAAAAGCCCCACCTCCTCCCGCTGATATTTTACTCTTCCTATCTGTATTCCTTTCTAGGTTCGTCTATTACCTATTTGACAGTTATCCATAGTAACCATAGTAATTATGAACAGTGTTCTATCCTAATCCACAGAATCTCCTCAGTTCAGTTCTGTTCAGTCGCTCAGTCGTGTCCGACTCTTTGCAACTCCATGAATTGCAGCACTCCACAGGCCTCCCTGTCCATCACCAACGCCCGGAGTTCAATCAAACTCATGTCCATCGAGTCGGTAATGCCATCCAGCCATCTCATCCTCTGTCGTCCCCTTCTCCTCCTGCCCCCAATCCCTCCCAGCATCAGAGTCTTTTCCAAAGAGTCAACTCTTCACATGAGGTGGCCAAAGTACTGGAGTTTCAGCTTTAGCATCATTCCTTCCAAAGAACACCCAGGGCTGATCTCCTTGCAGTCCAAGGGACTCTCAAGAGTCTTCTCCAACACCACAGTTCAAAAGCATCAGTTCTTTAGCACTCAGCCTTCTTCACAGTCCAACTCTCACATCCATACATGACCACAGGAAAAACCATAGCCTTGACTGGACGGACCTTTGTAGGCAAAGTAATGTCTCTGCTTATGAATATGCTATCTAGGTTGGCCATAACTTTCCTTCCAAAGAGTAAGCGTCTTTTAATTTCATGGCTGCAGTCACCATCTGCAGTGATTTTGGAGCCCAGAAAAATAAAGTCTGACACTGTTTCCCCATCTATATGCCATGAAGTGATGGGACCTAAGCTAAAATAAATTTTATATAATAGCGATTTATTGCCAACTTTCTCTGTCATGAAGATAAATGTGTTTTCAATAAAACAGAATTATTGGATTCTATAATATAATTATAGAATTTTTCAGAATGATGTATGATATTGGTTTAGGCCGAGATACTGGCTTCGATCCCTGGGTCGGGAAGATCCCCTGGAGAAGGAAATGGCGCCCCACTCCAGTATTCTGCCTGGAGAATCCCATGGACGGAGGAGCCTGGTGGGCTACAGTCCACAGGGTCGCAAAGAGTCGGACAGGGCTGAGCGACTTCAGTTTCACTTTCACTGTGGTGAGGAATGAAGCTGTCGCCATGAAGGAGAGAAGGAACACAGGCCTAAGGAGAAGTGAGTAACCCTCTTGACTCCCGCAGGTGGTAATTCAGAGATTACCACCCACTTTGACCAAGAGCAGCTTCAGGAACATCTTCAGCCTATGCCTGAGCATGATTATTTTGAGTTTTTTCTAATGATACTAGTCTGTATCTTCATATGTATGCAAGAGCATACATTAACTTTAAAAACCAAGAGGACATTATTTTGTTCAGGGATCGTTTTGATGGTTATGTATTCCTTGACAATAAAAGTCAGGAATATCCCGGCATCGTAGGATTTGCACCTTTTCAAAAGCCGCAAAAAAGAAGACGAAGAAAAGAGATACTGAAGTTGGGACTACCGATGATGATCCAGAATATAGAAAATTTTTGGAGAGCTATGCTGCAGATAATGAGAAAATGACATCTACTCCAGAGACACTATTAAAGGAAATAGAAGCAAAAAATAGAAAACTAATAGCTAAAAAGACAACTCCACTTTTGAGCTTCCTGAAAAGCAAGCAGAGGATGAGAGAAGAAAAGAGAGAAGAAAGGAGACGGTGAGAAATAGAAAAAGGCAAAGAGAAGAGAGGAGGAAGTGGAAAGAGAAATGAAAACAGAAAGATATAGAAAAGCGAAAAGATAGAGATCCAGAAAGGGACAAATTAAAGGATGAACCAAAGATTAAGCTGCTCAAGAAGCCAGAAAAAAAGAGATGAAAAAGAAATTGGACAAAGAGAATCTGAGTGTTGAAAGAGCCAGCAGGAAGACTTGTACATTGCCCAAGCGTTCTGAGGGTGAATTTAGAGATTAGAAACCTGAGACCTGAAGATAAGAGTGGCAGAGAATACTGGGAGAGGGAGCGGGATTACAAAGGAGACCAAGAGCGCATCCTGCAGGAGAGAGAGAGGCTGAAGCGGCAGGAAGAAGACCGCCGAAGGCAGAAGGAGAGCGAAGAGAAAGGAAGAAGGAGAAAGAAGCACTTCGGGATAAAGGAAAGAAGCCTGAAAGTACAGAGCCAGTAGGCAGCTCAGGAAAAAACTGAAAAGAGAGAAGTGGTTAAGAGAGATCACATAAGAAACAAGGATTGCCCGGCAATGCAGCTTTACCAGCCAGGAGCTCGCAGCTGAAATTGACTCTGTCCCCCTGATGACAGCACCAAGTCTGGAGAGTCAGCCATAGATAAAAAGCCGGAAAGTGGCATTAGCCACAGAAGAAAGGGAAGCGAGGAGAGATAGTCCAAATGGCCTAAGGTGTCCCAACTGTCTCTACAGCCAAAGAGCACGAATCCAGAAGTGCCTTCAGGGCAAAGGAGAGAGAGAGAAAGGGTGGTTCACTGCACAGGAGTATGTTTTGCGTCAAAACAGGAAGCCGATAGCAGGTTCAGATTGGAAGTATGATTTTCATTTTTTATGCAGTGCCTACAAATTAACTTTAAAGTGTCAGACAAAGCTGAGGAGGAGAGGACATGCATTGTAGTTTCAGGCAAGAAATGTCACAAGAGGATTTATTTAGGTATGACACAACAAGAAAATATGAGAACTGGCTTTCAGATCGAAAGGTTTTGTTAATCCCGGATTGAATTTTCTTAAATTTCAATGGAGCAGAGCCACTGTGAAGTCTCGTTCAGATCTAGTTATAGTCATTGTTGGTGATAACTGTTGACTTTGTGTAGTGTAGAAGCAAGAAGCATGTAATTGTAATACAAGTACAGTGAAAGATATAACACATTTTCACTTACGCAGAAACTTAAATAGTCATGTCAGGTCAATAGCTTATGTCCTAAAGTTTTAGGATTAGTTTAGGAACCACTACCCCCTCCAGTATTCTGGCCTAGAGAATTCCATGGGTTGTGTAGTCCATGGGGTCGTAAAGAGTCGGATACAACTGAGCGACTTTCACTTTAGTTCTTTGTTTTCTTACGTGAAATTAGTGTGAAACAATTTTTTAAAAAAAATCTCCTTTTGCCTTTAGCAATTTTTATATTCATAAAGTCTAACCCTTAGTTGGTGCTTGACAATCCAATCTTTGTTTGACCTTAGGTCCCATGAGCTGAGTGCCTACCCTCTCCAGGAAGGAAACTGCACCAATATTTGTTCCTGTTAAATAACAACTTAGCTTATTTTGCATTGATGTCAGTAAATATCAACATCACTCAAAAAGATATATGATACTATACATTTTGAAATAATGTTTGATACAGTGGAAGCTTCAATAAGATTTTATGTCTAGATTATTTCATTTGTCCTCTTATAATCAAATAACTCACTTAAGATGGTGATGCTTTCTTCACAAAGAAAGCATATATTCAGAGTTTTGTAATATTAAATAAGTTTTGTTATAAATTTTAATTTTCATCAAATACTTTTCTTCTTTGAAACCTAAAAGAATTAACAGAGAATACTAGAAATGAAAAATATGAACACTAAAGATGTTAAAGTTGTATATTTCATTCTAAGATGTGAATACATAGATAAAAGATGATGTTTTTTAACTTGTAAACTTTCCTGAAATAGCCAGATTCTTTAAATCTCAGATTTCCAGGTAAATTACCTCAACTTTTCAAATTACTTTGCTGATACAGATAGATCTAAAATTTCAACTGAAATTCTTAATGAATAGTTGATGATACTGAGTAGAAACTTTTACCTTAGGTAAAAATTACTGCCGAGACTATCAAACTGCAACTAGGATAAATTCAGAAAAGAAATGCAGGAAATTGGGCCTTGGGATAAAACCATTAGTCTTCTGATGAGAGCACATTTTGTTAAGTTTTGAATGTATGACTATATGGTTAAAACAGATCAACAGTAGAACTCTCCATTTGATGATTGATTGGTCAGCTTTTTTAACCTTGTATGTTTAGACTTTGTGGAACTGATGCAAAACCCAAGTCATTGAAGTTTGTGTCCAGAAAGGATCAAAGGATCATAGAATACAGGTGAGGAGGCTGAGGAATAAATTATTTGGCTAAATGTGTGGTGCTCTGGCTGGTTTGTTGGTGGCCAAGAAAGCTCTGGTGACAAAGAGGGTAACTCAGAAGGAATGGAGCCTGTGGGGCAGATGCTGTAGCCACAGGAAGACGCTGGGTTTAAAGTGGAGAGAGCAGAACAAACCACTAGATCCAGGGTAAAGGCAGAACGTTGTCTCCTGTTGCTCTCAGAGCTTCGTAAGGATTACGTGCTAACCAGAATATGTTCGTAGCATAGCGGGAAAAGGCAGACGAAAAATCAGAAAGTATATCATATTCTCAGTTCTTGAAAGCCACCAAACTATTCGCAGTATTGTCTGTGGATGGTTAGGTTAAGAGTTTTCCTCCTCCTTCTCTTCCCTCTACTTCTTTTTTCCCCTTTCTTCCTCTTTTGTATATTTCTCAAACATTTACAGTGAATATGTAGTAATTTTATAATAAGAAGCCTGTTATTAAAGTTTCCAGTAGGATCACATCTTCTGTATGCAGAAAAATAGATGTTCATTCATCTTAATAGGAATACATTCATTTGGCATATCAAGATCAGCATACCAATCGTGTACACAATTTACTGATGAGATGTACCGTTGATTTTATGCACAGAGTTGTTCCCTCTGTGATTCATGGAATCACTGCCATGGCTTCCTGTTGTTGCTTAAAGTTAATTATTTCAGTTGAATCAAAGGGTAGGTGACTTTGGGTTTAATTAGGAGGAATCACTTGGAATTATTTGGAGTTATTATGGCCTACACAGTGAAGTTGAGTCTACATGCTCACTGCTTTCAGAGCAAAGGGATTTTTGGTCTTGTTGGCAGGCAGGATGCCCAGAGTGGGGTGTTGGACTCTTGCCAGATTTGTTTGTGAAGGAGAAGAGGGCATGTACCAGAACACTTGGGCTCTGTTGAGGGGGTGTCAATGCATGTGTTAGGGGTGAGTAGTTATTAGGACACAGGGAAGTCCCCTGGGAGGCAGTGGGGCAGGTCAACAGAAAAGGGTACATGTGAAGAGTCAGGGTGGAGGGCTCTAGCTACTCATTGACTGTCCAGCAGGGCTTTTGTGGGGGCTTCCCAGGTGGCGCTAGTGGTAAAGAATCCACCTAATAATGAAGGAGATGCAGGAGACACGAGTTTGATCCCTGGGTCAGGAAGATCCCATAGAGTAGGAAATGGCAACCCACTCCAGTGCTCTTGCCTGGGAAATCCCATGGACAGAGAAACCTGTTGGGCTGTAGTCCGTGTGATCACAGAGGAATCTGACATGACTGAGCACGTGTGCACATTCTGTTTTAAAGAAGCAGAGATGTATTCATCAGGCAGACTGTTTCTCTGGGCTCTTTTCCAGTGTCAAAGCTCATCCATAAAAAAGCAAATAAAGCATTGTGCTCCTAATTACCTTAATGTGAATTATTTACTTTATGGTATTAAAGAGAGAAATTGAATACTGACCAGTGTCTTTGATTTCTCTGCATGTGACTGAACTGCTTACTCCTGGAATAAGGAGAACAAATTTGCCACATGAATCACAACTTCATTCTAAAACCAAATAGAATGATTTTTTCAGTGATCTATTTTCAATCATCTTGTTATTCTTAATTACCGACTATAATTACTTGCTTCTGTCACCATCGCCATGGCTAGATAGCTAGAAAGACCCAACTGGGGAATCTGAATGGTTGAGATACCTAATCCCATATTATTGTCAAATTAAGTAACCCATTCTGGCTCTGAGAGTCTTCAACTGGACAATGTATTCCCTTCATCTCTGCTTAATTTTGACATCAGTGGTTGTGATATGTTGGGTTTCTTTCCTGCATGGAAAATAAATTTATTTAAACTATAAATTTCATGTTGACAAACAAAATTATTTTCGTTGATGCTCTGATAAAGAGCCTAACAACAACACCATCAAATGTACTGAAACTTAAGGAACACCCGCTCAGTTACTTTTTCTGTAGAGCCAGTAAGGATTTGAAATGAGCAAACACAAGTTGCCCAAAGAAATTTCACTGTCTTTTTTTAAGAATAATGTTTTTCAAAAAAGTAATTTTGTAAAGAATATTTCAGAATATTGGGCATGTTTATAGAAGGTAAGATAGCTTAGTCACATAAGGAAACATAATATTTTTCAATGTCTTTATATTTGGGATAACCATACTAAATGATAGTTGTTTCAATTATTCAACAAGTGGTTTCTAATGAGATTTTTTATAATCATATTGGTAATATACATTAACTGCAGACAAATGGAATCAATTCAGATAAGTAAAATGAGGAAAAAGGAATCGATCTCTAACCTTCCTACTCAGAAGTAACCACTGTGAACCTTTTTGGTTATATCCTTCTAGACTTTATCCAAATTATTATAAAGTTATATTTATATATAATACAAAAGTGAAAGTCACTCAGTCGTCTCTGACTCTAATTTTGTGTAAATCATAATTGAGATAAAACTTATATAAATATAATCTTTAAAAGTATGAGTTAACATTTATTGAATGCCTATCTTAAACCCACTCCAGTTTTCTTGCCTGGAGAATCCCATGAACCAGAGGAGCCTGGCGGGCTGCAGTCCATGGGGTCCCAAAGAGTCGGACACGACTGAAGCCACTAAGCAAGCATGCAGGCTTACTGTTGTGAATCATGCGTATTTTTTTAAAAAATACATTTATGCCTTTTATATAGGTAGATTTTCTTCTTAAATTCTGGGCCCTGGGGCCTGTGATATTCAAAGGTATGCAGATACATATGAAGAACAGGGAAAGGGATGAAGACCAAGAAGCCTTTTCTTTTTTTTCTGGCCGTTGTTACGCAGGCTCCTCTAGTTGCGGCCCGCGGGCTTAGTTGCCCTGCAGCGTGTGGAATCTTAGTTCCCCGACCAGGGATCAAACCCGCAACCCCTGCATTAGAAGACTGCTTCTTAACCGTTGAGCCAGCAGGGGAGCCTTCATAGGCCCTGGTCCTCTGTTCTCTTCCTGAAACCTGGGAGCTCTGATGGCAGGGGGCGGGAGCTGAGGAGGAGAGGGTTTTTTTCACTCCCTCATTTCTTTGATGAGGAAGAGAGGAGTGCAAAGATTATTTGTTCCTCCTCCTGTTGCTCGTCTTTAAAATGTGCTTACAAAGGCCTCAGGCAGAGGAGGAAAGAGCTGAGGAGCAGCCTAAGACTCCGTCAAGGTTAAAAAGTGCTTGGGAGATCATCAGTGCTGACTATTCAGCCGTTTCTCTCCCCAGCCCACATCCTTCTAATTTTAAGGGCCTGAGCAGGTGTTTAGGTTTTATTTTGAAGTTTATGTTAACAGCAATGTAAAAATAGCTGTTTTCACGCTATGTATTTACATCCTGTTTCTAGAAAATGTAGTGTGTGAAGAAACACAATTTCTTAATACTTAGTTTTGTAAAAAGATTCCCCTCTTTATCAGAAGCTTTATATGAATAATAGGATATTTTAACATAGCAGTAACTACCTTGCCTTTCAGATATGATTCAAGAAAAAAATTATGCAAAATTTAGGGCCAACAATTACATGGTATAAAGAGAGGAACACCTTAATTATAATGAACTTCTCTGGCAAATTAGTGCTTAGACCACTTCCTGACCCAGGGCGGTTAGTAAATGCTGACCTAAGGTGTACCACCTTTTCTTTAAAATGTGCCACTATGCAGGGGATGAGACAGTTTTTGAAGCATGAACTCTTGAGTCATTCTTTTTAAAGTGTACTTCCTATATCTCTGGATTTTTTAAGCATTTTTGGAAAATCCTCAGACATTGTACCTTTAAAAGCCTCTTTTGTATCCAGTTTTTCATTTTGAGGCTCTCATTAGATATACGTTAGCCCGTCTTATTCTTTGTCTTCCACATCTCGTAACTTCTTTTGCGTATTTTCTGTCTCCAGGTTTCTGTGCTGCGTTCTCAGTAATTTCTTCCGATCCATTGTTCTGTTTACCTGTTCTGTCTTTGCCCGTGTGTGCATCCTCAGCCACTCAGCCGTGTCCAGCTCTTTGAGACCCTATGGACTGTAGCCCGCCAGGCAATAATTCTGTCCATGGGATTCTCCAGGCAAGACTATTGGAGTGGGTTGCCGTTTCCTCCTCCAGGGGATCTTCGAGACCCAGCAGAGTACTTTTATTTCAGTAGCTCATCTTCTTTCCAGCAGTTCCATTTTCCAATCCCCTGATCATTTTTCATCTCCTATTGCTTGCTTATTTGGGGATTTTGCTTTTTCACTTTTTAACCATTCCTTACTTATTTTTTATTCCAACATATGAAGTACTTGTTGTCTAACTCTGTTGTTTGTTATTTCTGCTTCTTGTTCATGGTGAAGTTCAGATTTGATTGATGGTAACCTTGGAAAACTAGAAAGTCTAAGTTGAGGTTACTTTCCTCCAGAGCCTCTCTGTGTTTGTCATCAGAACTTGCTGATGTAGGGCCGCTTTAGACCCTGCCCAGCATCTCAGGCTTAATCAGGGGCCCTCTGGCTCTCCTCTGCCGCCTTGGTACTGCCTTACATCCTAGTCTCCCACCATAGCCCTGACAATAGCATTTGCTCTCAGGAAAACACCACTTTTCCAAGCCCTGGGGTTTTTTAAAATATTCAGCTCAGAGGTTTCTCTTACATCATATGAATTCAGAGAGGGAATACAACTTTTCTGTGCTGACTGTCTTAAATTTGAGAAGGCCCCTCAGAACATCTAAACTACCACTTTCCTGGAAGTGGAATTATGTAGCATCATGTTGCCCTTGACATATAATGTCCCTTGAAAGTAGTTTGAGATCAACCCAAGAAACCAGTGCCCTGAGCCAGAGCTGATGGTGTTGCCTGAGATGGAGACAGGCTGCCCCCCCTGCCTCTGAGCTGGCCAACACAGGGCAACACTGAGTCGAACGTTCCCTGGGGGTTGCTGCATAACTGAAGAGACTGTTTTCTAATCGGTCCATGGGGTGGGTAGCCAAGGGAAGCAGAGCTGACCGTGCTCTGATTCTGTGATTTGCACGTCGCCACCCTTAGAGGCGTGATCTCAGTGTGCCCAGCACCCACCAATGGCATTGGGCACCTGGCAGTAAATAGTGTTTTATTACCCCAGATGGTCAAGCAAAACTACAGAACTTCCAGAATTGATTCTTTCCTCCTAATGAGATTAGCCAAAAAGACTAACCAATCTTCATCTCACCTTGCCTGCTGGAAGCTAGATTTAGTCTTTTTTTTCCCACGGCCTTCCATCTTTATTAAAAGCTATCACTACTCCTTCCAAAGCACTTTTTTTTATTACTAACTGCTTAACTAAAAACTATGGTTAAAGTAGTTTCACTCTCATTGTGCTCTTCAATAATAATAACCTCGACATTTCTTTTTCATGTGTATTTTAAAGTAATGATATTTTATAAAATGTCGCAGGTTTTTTAACCTCTATTCTACTCTTCATTATCAGAGTTTCTCTAGTACTCTGTGTGATTTATAGTTTCAATTTGATGTGTGCTCTCACCTCATCCTTTTATTATATTAGTGCCTAATACAGTTCAGAGCTTGGCCTCACTCAAATTTCTCAATAACGAATAATTCTTGTTTATTAGGTTTCAAGGTTTGCAGACTCACTGTTTTATCTCTCCTGAGCATTTTATTCAAAGAGAGAAGGTGGCTACTTACGCCTTTACTATCAGCACATTAATTTTGTAGGGGGAGTTAGGGAGGAAAAAAAAGGCATGACTTGACATTCAACTGTGCTCTGTTTAATGGCCCATATCTAGTGTGTTCAGCCTCTTATGAGGTTGTGGGGCATTTTAAGGACGGAAGTGTTAGCTGGCATAAATCACACTGCAGGCTATGTGTCTTTGGTTATGCAGTCAGAGTTACCAGTTATAATCCGTCCATACTCATGGGGAAATTAAAATGTTCACACCACTTATGGTTGCCTGGGGGGAAGGTTGGGAGAAAAGGATAGTTAGGAAGTTGGAGATGGTCGTGTATACACGGCTCTATTTAAAATGGATAACCAACAAGGACCTACTGAATAGCACATGGAACTCTGCTCAGTGTTACGTGGCAGCCTGGATGGGAAGGGAGTTTGGGGGAGAGTGGGTACCTGTATATATATGGCTGAGTCCCTTCACTATTCACCTGAAACTATCACAACATTGTTAATCAGCTATATCCCAAGACAAAATAAAAAGTTTAAAACTAATAATAAGAAAAAAATGTTCATACCATTTGGCCCAATCACCCCACTCCTTTGAATTTATCGTGAGGATTGTCCAACAACATTTTTTAAAAGGACAAAAGTATACAAAATGATGCGTATTATAGCATTTTCTTTAATAGGAAAAAGTAGACAGTATTTAAATGCCTGATACTTTAGCAAATTAGGGGGCATTGACTTGATGAACTATTAGGCAGACATTTAAGTCATAATGCTGACTGTGGAAACTCAAGGGACACTTGGGTATGTGGTAAATGCACAAAATAGACAATTGAATTAAATATACACAATGATTATAACTTGACAGATCAATAGACTTATAGACAAAAATTAGACAGAAAAATATAAAACAGAGAATTGTGTTAGCTTTGGGAAATAAAGGTAATTTTATTCATTTGAGATATTTCCTTTAAATGTCATCATGTGGTTTTTACAGCAAATGTGCGATTTTTTTAAAGCAGTGAAGAAAAAAAAAAGTGTAGATAAATATAGGACATCTCAATTGTCTCATAGACCAGGTGCTTGAAGAGTTTTCCTACTGCCTGGGGAGAGAGGGCTTGCAATGTGAAGTTTCAGGGACCACATTTTCCACACTGCTCCCTTTGGAGGGAGAGACATTTTGAAGAGGCGGCTTTAGCGGAGGAAAGGAGGCTGGGTCATTTATCTCATTCTCTTTTTCATTTTTATCACTGTTGACAGATGTACTCTCTTCTCATGCCCACCCCTCATGGCCAAATGCCAGAGGCCCTTCTTCCCTTTCCAGAGCTTCTCTAGTCGGGACAGCCTTTCTCATACACAGGCTGACACACTTGGATGACACCCATGAAATCTTCCTTCACTTTCTCATTACTTTTCTTTCCCATCGTATCCACCAGTTTCAGTATCATTTCTGGTCCCGGTTTGAAACCTGCCTGAACATTCATTTTCCTAAGGACCCTATATGGACTCATCTGTATGGACTTTGGGCATCCCAGGTGGCGCTAGTGGTAAAGAACCGGCCTGCCAATGCAGGAAACGTAAGAGACGTGGGTTTGATCCCTGGATCAGGAAGATCCCCTGGAAGAAGGCATGGCAATCCACTCCAGTATTCTTGCCTGGAGAATTCCATGGACAGAGGAGCCTGGTGGGCTACAGTCCATAGAGTCGCAAAGAGTCAGATATAACTGAGCAACTCACTTTTCCTCATATCCATTTCATGAATTTTGGTGCCTGTGTCCTCAAGGTGACTTAATGCTCACTTACTCTGATTTTCCTTGCCTATTTGCAAGGAAGAGGGATCTCTACCAAGTGTGTATCAGAAAATGTGCTCAATTGATCCGGAAATGTTGGTCACTTCTAGGTGGGCAGATGCCAAGTGTTTATTTCCAGTGGCAAACTGATCATGAGAATAGTGACTTTTTTGAGGACTTAACTATAGAACATGCACTAGTGGAAACACTTTCTACATAGGATATAATTTGTGCCTAACTGCAGTCTTATTTGTGGAGGTATCCAGGTTTCACAGGTAAGGAAACTGAGGCACAGAACTGCTCAGCAAGTACATAAGTGACCAAGAGTATTGCAGACTCCAAAAATCGCCCATCAGATGGAAAAGTTTGCCACAGCTGGAGTTGAAACGCAACTGTGGGAAGATTTGACTTCATTTCAATATTTCAACCCTTGGGAGCTTTCACATAAACATCTGAATTTTGGCTTTTCTTTGAAAAATAGAGGGGTTTGGCAACAATTTGCTCTGTTCCTTTAGAGGCGAAATAGGCTGCCTCCCAGCATGCCACAGTTGGGCTCACGTCACTTAGAATTTTATCATACTTTTCTTATTCACCAATTAAGACATTGTTTCACTTTTTTTCTTTTTTCCCCTGCTTAATATTTAAAGTTTTTCCTGTTGATGTACAGTCTTGCTTTATTTAGGGGTTTCTGTTTAATCTTTGTAACTTTGAGTATTATGGGGACTCGTTCCTGTGACATCCCAAGTGGCTCAAGAATTTGAAGTTCATCAGTCCTTAGGAAATGGACTCGGTGAACATAATCACTGAAGAATAAAGCTGTCATAGAACAATGAATAGAAATGGAAACTATTTGACTACGGAAGACTTTAGCTTAGTGTGAAATCTTCAATAAAATTCTGTTGGTTTCCTTATGATGCCAGAGCTTGATATTCCCTATGCCTCATTTTTTAAAATTAGCACTACCAAAATAATGATTATAAAACACAGTTGTGATGGTATCACGTCTCTGACTAACAGCCTTTGCTGCAGCCTCATTGCCTTGCGGAAAAGGTCAAGGCTTTGCATGGCTCACAAGGCTCTTGTGATCTGGCCTGTGCATTCTTCTCAAGCCTCATCTTCCATTAAAATGTTTGAAACTAGGAGCACTGGAAATATAATCAAACTAAGTGTTACATGAGTGAAATAGTTGGAGGAAAGTTTAAATGTAGGTAGACAGGCTGGGGAAGACTTCACTAAGGAAGAGTCGTTAAGTAATATGAAGGAGACACCCAGGTGAGTATCTCAGGACTAGCATTTCAGGTAGAAGAAAGATGTGCAAATTCTCTGAGCACACGTCTGCTTGGCATGGGGGAGCCTAGTGTGGCTGGTATAGCAGTGACGGAGGCGATCTGAGAGATAACAAAGAACCAGGACAAGATGAACCTTTAGGTCTAATGACATCTACGTGACTTGGAAGCCCTGGGCTGGTTTTCAGTAAGGGTTTCAGTAATGACATGATCTCACTCACATGTTTAAACGGAAGCATCCTGGATCTGGTACTGTTATAAATTGAAAAGAACAAGGAAAGAAGCAGGGAGATCCGTTAAGAAGCTCTTGCAATAATGCATGGTAAGTGATCATGTTAGCTCAGACCAGCATAGTGGAAATGGAGGTGATGAGAACAGATAAGATTCTGGGTATCGTTTGAAAGATGAATCAGCACATTTTGTTAACAGACCAGAGGCAGGGTATGAGGGGAAAAGTAGCACCAAAGATGAGATGAAGGTTTTCAGACTAATCAGAAAAGTTAATATTAACTGAGCTAGGGAGGATTTAAGAGGAACATGGTTGGGGGATGGTAAGCAAGGAGTTCCATTTGAGACAAGTCTGTGATGCCTGTTCAACATCCAGGGGAGATGACAAGCAAGCAACTAGATAGATGAGTCTGAAGTTCAGACTGAAGGTAGAAATCAGTCATCAGCATGCAGCGTTATTTAAAGCTGTGGTTCTTGCTGAGAACACAAAGGTCTGAGGCCAGGAGTGTTCCAACCAGTCTTAGAGATCAGGGAGATGAAGGGTGATTGAGAAGGAGCAGAGAGAAAAATAAAACAAAATTAAACATTATTGATGTTCTGGAGCTTAGGAGGGAAGGGGTTCAAAAAAAAAGTGGTCAATCACTAATGAGAACTCAAAGATGAGAAGTAAGAATTGATCATTGGAGTTAGCAAGTGGAGGTCACAGGCAACCTTGAGAAAACCAGGCAAGGTCCCTGCTCTTGGAACTTACATAATAGGAGAAATACAGACAATACAAAGTTTGACAGATAAATACAAAATATATTTTGACAGGTAATGATGAGTGCTATAGGAAAAAAAAAAAGAAAGAAAGGTAGGGTCATGAGATATAATGACTGGGATGTTCTTGTATATAGGGCTGTCAGGGAATACATCTCCAAGAGGTGTTATTTGAGCCAAGACCTGAAGGGAGCAAGGGCACAAAGGTTGGTATGAGGAACCTGCATAGCCTTATGGATTCTACACCCAGCATCCTTCTGATTGGCCAGATGTTTGGACTAATCTGTTATTTCCCAGAAGTATGCCAGCTGTTGAATATTTTGCATATTACCCCTGGCTGAGCCTTGTGACTATATGGGGGAAATGGCATTCTAGATAGGAAGAACAGCACAGTGAGAGCCCAGAAACAGGGCATGTTCAAGTGTACCAGCAGCCGGTCCTAATCGAGTGGCCAGAGTAGGGGGAGACAGGAGGTGGAGCTCTGCTGCTTTCAGGAGAGCTCTCCCCAATACTCCCTCTGTTATCTGACAGTGCTTGCTTGTGCCCATGTTATTGCTCACGCATGTCCAACCCTTTGCAGCCCCATGGACTGCTCTGTCCATAGCGTTTTTCCAGGCAAGAATCCAGGAGTGGGTTGCCCTTTCCTTCTCCAGGGGGTCTTCTCAACCCAGGATTGAGCTCACATCTCTTGCGTCTCCTAACGATGCTTAGTTACCTTAAAAGGCTGCCATTCACTGAGTGTGTGTGTGTGTGAAGGTACAGTGCGTATGTGTATATGTGTGTGTACATTTGTAATTATTACACATGTAAGTTTGCTCATTGCCAGTGAGAAGAAATGACTTTCTGCACATACATCAAATATACCACTATCAAATATTATGCTCATCAATTTTAGTCATGTATTCTAGAGAGAAAGGAAAACTTTAAGAGCTGAGTGTTGTCTTGAATATTTTCTCACTGACATGGATTTTTTATTTAGTGAAATATCAGTGGTCTGTCATAAAGTTATAAACTTACCAAACTCCTTCCTGAGACATCTAGGCCTATAAGCTCACAATTTATTTTGGGGTTTCTTATAATCTACAGTATGGTTGATTGGAAAATGCTTTTCTCTGGGTTTTAAGAACTTTTTCTCTTGAATCTACCTATATAATAAAAAATAGGAAAAATCAAATTGTTTTTAGAAAAATATTTATCCATAATTAAATATTCCAAGTGCCACAGTTTAATTTCTGTGTGCTCCCTTCTGATTTTTATTTCAAATTTATAAGTGTATATAATTATGATATATTATGTAAAAACATATGTGTGTACATATGTATCTTTTGACTTTTAATATTTTTATAAATACTTCTCCATATTTCTTTATACACACTTATGTGTGTATATATATCTCTTTTAATGGCAGCATAATATTCAGTATTTATAAATTTAAAAGTAATTTTTGTAACTTTCTCACACTTTGTACAAAAATAAACTCAAAATGGTTTAAAGACTTCAAGGTAAGACCTGAAACCAGGAAATGCCTAGAAGAAAACATAGTACACTGACGTCGGTCTTGGCAATATTTAATCAGATCTGTCTCCTTAGGCAAGGTAAACAAAACCAGAAATGAGCAAAAGGGACTAGATCAAACTTAGAAGCTTTTGCACAGCAAAGGAAACTATCAACAAAATGAAAAGATTGCCTACGGAATGGGAGAAAATACTTGCAAACGATATTTCTGATGAGGGTTTAATGACATTAAAAAAACTCAAAAAATGAACAGAAGTCCTCAGTAGACATTTCTCCAAAGGATACATACAGGTGATCAACAGGCACATGAAAAGCTGCTCACCATCACTAATTATGAGGAAGATGCCCATCAGAACCACAGTGAAACATCACCTCTCATCCATCAGAATGACTGTTAACAAAAAGACAAAAAAAAATAAATAAAACTGTTGGCGAGGTTGTGAAGAAAAGGGAATCTTCATGCACTGTTGGTGGAAGTATAAATTGGTACAACCATTATGAAAAAATGCTATGGAAGCCCCTCACAAAATTGAAACTAGAACTACCATAGGATCGAGCAGTTCTACTCAGTTCAGCTGAGTTCAGTCACACAGTCATGTCCAACCCTTTGGGACTCCATGGACTGCAGCACGCCAGGAAATTCTACTACTGGGTATTTATCTGAATAAAAGGAAAACACTAATTCAAAATGATAATCCCCTTTATCTTCATTATTTATTTACAGCATTATTTATTTATAGCATTATTTATGATAGCCAAGATATGGAAACAACCTTAGTGGCCATCAGTAGATGAAAGAATAAACAAGATGTTTGTGTGTGTANTGTATATTTATATATATATATATATATATATATATATATATATATTTGTATGTATGTGTAATACATATGTGTAAATATATTTTTGCATGTGTGGCTTCCCTGGTGGTTCAGACAGTTAAGAATCTGCCTGCAATGCAGGAGACCTGGGTTCAATCCCTGGGTTGCAATGTGGGAGACGTGGGTTCAATCCCTGGGTTGGGAAGATACCCTGGAGGAGGGCATAGCAACCCACTCCAGTATTCTTGCCTAGAGAATCCCCATGGACAGCGGAGCCTGGCGGACTACATAGCCCATGGGGTCACAAAGAGGTGGACATGACTGAGCAATTAAGCATGCATGCATGTGTATGCGCACACACACACACACACATATGCACACAATGGAATACTACTCAGCCATAAAAAATAATGAACTCTTGCTATCTGCAACAACATGGATGAACCCAGAGGTGTTATGCTAAAGTGAAATAAGTCAAACAGAGAAAGACAAATACTATATGAATTCACTTATATGTGTAATTTAAAAGCAAAATAAATGAACAAGCATACTGAAACAGTCATAGATACAGAGAATAAATAAGTAGCTGCTCGAGGGAAGAGAGGGACAGGGTATGAGAAAATAGATGAAGGAGATTAAAGGTACAAGCTTCCAGTTATAGAATAGTCATGGGTATGAAATGGACAGTGTAAGGAGTACAGTCAGTAATAACGTAACATCTTTGTATGATGACCAATGGTAGCTAGAGTTATTGTGGTGATCATTTTGTAATGTATAGAAATACCAAATCACTATATTGTGCCCCAGGAGCTAAGACAGTGTTATGGGCCAATAGTAGTTCAAAAATAAACAAATTCATAGAAAAAGAGATCATATTTGTGGTTACCCGAGGTGGGAGGTGGTAGGAGGAAGGATTGGATGAAGGCAGTCACATGGTACAAACTTCCAGTTGAAAGTTAAATAAGTATTAGTGTTAAAATGTACAATGTGATAAACAATCTGCAATGCTGTATGTTGTATACAAAAGTTGTTAAGAGAGTAAATCCTAAGAGTTCTTATCATGATGAATTTTTTTCATTTTACTTTTATTTTGTATCTGTATGAGATGATTGATGTTCACTAAACTTATTTATTTCATGATGTATGTGAGTCAAATCATAATACTGTACGCCTGAAACTTATACAGTGCTGTATGTTGATTATATCTCATGAAAACAGAAAGGGAAAGAAAGTTTAGGTAATTTCTATACAACTTCAGTATATGTATGGATAAGTACATGTGTATTTTGCATATATATTTCCACTTCTAACGATTTAGTAAATTTCCACAATTAAAAAAATCATATTTATCCTTCTAGTGACAGCATCATATTCAGTTGTATCAATTGCACTCTAAGATACATGGCTTCTCCCCCATTAATAGGCACTGAAGTTGTTAGTTTTTATTGTGTCATACACTTTGTAAATTAACCATAGATTAATTTACAACAAAGGAGTCACAGAACATATTTATTGTCTTCTCACTGGTAAATATTTCTCCAGATAGGTTCTATTTGGAATGTCATTAGCAATGAATGAGTTTATTTTCTCCACTCTAACCCTGAAGAGTGTTTTTTTTTTATTAAAAAAAAATGTTTTGCTGGACTATTTGCTGGTGTACTTCCCTTTATATTTCTTTAATCATCAACAATGACTTTATGGGGTTTTTTTTTCCACTTTCTGTATTTCCTCTTTCATTAAATTTTTGAATTGCTTACGCACTTATTCATTGGGGTTTTACTGGTGGTCTTATTTAAAAATATTTTTTAATTTCTTCATTTTTGTAAAAACATTAAACATTTTTTTATTTTACTAGAAATTAACCTTTCACTTGTTATAGTTTGTTGTAACCTCTTCCCCCCTCTTCCATTCTATTTTCCCCTTAATTCTGTTGTCCTAAAAGCTCTTATTTTTACCATTTTCCTCGAGTGTGCCACTTGTTATGTCCTCTAGATCTGTTTCTTAAGATTTTTTTTTAGACTAATGTCCTTATCCTTGATTGTGTTGGCTACACTTTTCAATTGTTATCTCTAGTACTTAATAATAGACTATAATTTCTCTTTGACTGTTAGCGAAGTATAAACCCTTGAAGCACCTAGCATCTCCTTATTCTTCCTTTTGCTTCATACTTCTAAGGTTTTGTCATCCCTTACTTGAGGCACAACTGATATTGACAGTATTCTGTAATACCTGTCTCTCAAAATAGGTGCCAACCATGAGCCACTGCGGGCCCTGACTGGCTGAATATCATGCCTCACTGCTGCTTTTATTCTGAAAGGCTGTTACTTCTACCCTGGTTTTTTGATTTTACCAGTAGAGAAAGTGAGAAATGAAAGAAGGATTATGTTGATCCCTGTCATCTTGCTATAGCTAGGCAGCTTCCACAAAAGCCATATGTAGTAAACATGCTTTCTTCTTCATTCTCACAAAATTACAGCAGCCAGCTCTTTGTCACTTATACACCATACTGACCCGTCCTAGATGGCTGCATGCCAAGACGGGTGTTATGGGCTCTGTTCACCAGTGGCCTATGCATATGAAATATCTGTAACATTCCATCACAACATAGCTGAATGGAGACCTTGCACTTCATTGTATTTCCAGAAGCTTCTTTCAGCTCACTGTGTAGCAACTGCTCTGAATTACCCTGTCACTTCTCCACACATTCTCAGCCAAGTGATGGTATATTATAGCAAGCTGTATTTCACTGGTTCCATTCAAGACTTGGTGTTCCAGGGCGTGTAAGATGTGGCTTTACATGACATGGATGAATGTGCCCATGAAAGTGAACGTAGGGAGCAGAGTCAGTCTTGGTCTTTGAAGACCCTACAGAAAGTGGGTCACAACACTTCTGGGTTTGAGTTTTCCCTGGTCTTCTCTGTGATACCTTGTGTTTCTCAGGCATCATCCTCTCATTGTTCTATTCCTTTCCCTGCTGGTTTATTGCTCTATCACTGGTAGGAGGCTTCCTGGGCAATTCTGCATTACAAGTGATGGCTTGGACCGTCTTTGAATGCAAAGAGCAAAAGTGACATCCTGTAGAAACACGCGATCCATTAAATTCATTGATGAAAAACAAGATGCAGCTTTAACAGAAGGAGGGATGGAAAGAGTCAGAGTACCGATACCAAACAAAAATTGATGAGGCCCTTTTCAGAGTCAGTCAGTCTATAGCCTTGGTTTTCTCTGTGTCCCTGGAAGATACTCTCCTGCATGTAATCCAAGAACAAAGTCAAAAGTATGAAGAAGTTTCTGGTGTCCACCTTAGCTTCCTTTGACAGAATTCCCTATGTGTTTAGGGGAGCAGTTGGACAAATTAAAAAAATCTTTATTCGGCTCCATTTTCTGTTTTTTTTCCAACGTAAAATGATTTGTCACCAATATCCATTGATATATTACTTGGGATTATTCATTTACGATGAAAAATGTATCCCATAAGTTACCCTCTTTGTGTGCATCTGTCTTTGATCAGTTCTGGGAATGTGCTCAGAGTTACCAAGCCCAATTCCTGGATCGGGACCAACCTCTGCCTTTCTCTGCTACAAATAAAACCCCAGTTGACAGTGGAGAACTGTGGGGGTAACAGAAAGAAGTCAAAATTCCTTATGCAAGGAAGGTTGAAGGCATTTGACATGTTCAGAGTACTGTCATGTATGTTTTAACATAGGTAAAACTAGCAACTTTAAAAAAACAACCCCCCACGCATGTTTCTTAAACTTTTTTTCAGATTTGGGCAAGCTGTGAAATATTAAAGCAGAGAAACACACACACACACACACACACACACTGTGCTCCCATGAGCCTGGAAAGATCTGGACTGGACTGTGTTTGAGTGTTTTTGTGTGTGTTTTCTTTTAGTTCTTCGGGGGAGAGGGGTGATTTTTAAAAATTGGTGACTAGGAAAAGTTAGGATTTAAAAGGCAAACAAAATGATAGGATCCAAAAATGTACTGCAGACCAGGTGAAACAAAAAAGATATCTCCTTATATCTGTTTATAAGGAATACAAACATACCTCCTCTTACCTAGACCCACAAATTATGAGGCCACAAGACTGTACTGTCTGGCAGTAATTCCCTTACCAATGGAATAAGTGTGGAGAAAACCGAGCATGATGAATTGCCTTTTGATTTGAATTAATCTTCAGCTGGCAAAAAAATAAAAAATAAATAAAAATGGTCATGGGAACAGAGCAACACAGATGTTCAGAAGCCGAGGAAGCAGTTTAAAAAGAATTCTTCATACACCATGCTTCCAGAGATACGGGACCGTGACTCATCAAGTGTGAACTTCAATTTTGGCCCTGGTGGGTGTCAGTAAATTACAGTTTTGTGAAAGCAAAGTCTACTCTGCAGCTTCCTCCCAGACTTGTGGTTGTGTATTTCCTAGAATGCTTCAATAACAAGTTTATATAACTGGTCCAAGCTTTGGCAACCAAAGAATAGACTCTAGTCCAGTCATGAATGTAACAGAAAAGAATGCGTTCTATTTAAAGAGGAGTGTTGGTATCTGTTCAGGTAGGAAACAACGTTTGAAAGCTTTGTAGAAATATAGCTCCTCCAACCCCTCCAAAGTTATGAGAGAAAGAAAACGTTATCAACGATCAATCAGACCAAGTTGATATTTGACAACCTTTTGCCTGTTGTACTGAATCCCATCTTAGGATCTTAATTAATTCCAGCATTTCTGTAATTTTAAGATGTTTCCATTTCTGTCCCATCTCCTGTATCTCCTAACCTTTCTCTTTGGCTTTCCTGTTAAATCATTTTCCCTTTACCTTTGTAATTTATTTCAACTCAACCTTCCACGTAGAGACCTTGACCAAGAAATATGGTGTATCTGAATTTCAATTTCTTATAAAATATATTGTATAGATATTTATACTTGAGGACTAAAAGAACCCTTTATTGGTATTATTTATCTAAAAGTGATTATAATAATAATTTATCTGGATATGTGTGTAAATAAAAATAGGTCCATACACTTCATAGGTTACTGTGTCAACATAATTGCTTAAAATCAGGCACATCATTGACATAAATGTTTAGAGCCCAGGATACAAAGAGGAATACTTTGAATGGAGTCAGGCCCTAATAAGGGTTCACTGAACTTAATTTAGGGTTTGTTGTATTGAAGACAATTATTTTGGCAGTGCTTATCCAATTTCTCTGGCACACACACATTGGAGAGTGAAAGGGCTGTTGTGAGTTTCCATTTAACAAGATGCTTCTGTGAAATCTCCTGTTTTGATTTAAAAGCGTTGTATTCTAGTCCAGTACATCAGTGTTGGGAGTTTCAGTAAAGCATAGTGAGTCAGAACATGGCTTGCATTACTGGAATCAACACTTCTTAGCCAAATGCTTTTGTACAAGTTTCTCAACCTCTCAAAGCTGCCAGTTCTCTTTTCTATAAAATGGAGATTCTATTGGGGTGGACTTCATAATCATTAATAAAGCATTTATATGCACCCCTTCCCCCTTCCAAAAGCCATCCTCTATGATGTTTGATCTGTCACCTTAATCATGCATGCATCTTTTAAAAATATATAGTGTTACTTTGTATAGGTATGTTTAATTTGCATAAAGAAGAAAAGGAAATGTTGATAGATATCAACAGAATATATTTGACTCCAAACCCACTGCATATCCCACAAGGATATTCTGAGATTTCAATAAGATAATGTAAAGAACCTAGGTGCTTCTTAAATGTTGCTTGTTTTGGAGTCTCCCTGATCCTTCCAGAGGGATTCCCAGGAGGCTCAGTGGTAAAGAAGCCATCTGCCAATGCAGGAAACTTGAGTTCGATCTTTGAGTCGGGAAGATACCGTGGAGGGGGGATAGGCTACCCATTCCATTATTCTCACCTGGGAAATCCCATCGACAGAGGAGCCTAGCAGGCTACAGTCCATGGGATCGCAAAGGGTCAAACACGACTGAAGCGACTGAGCATGCATACACACACGCTGACCCTTCCAGGTAACCTTAATGCTGTTGTATGTGTCTTGAGGGTGGGGAGATTATTTTAGGGGCCTGAAATCAAGGTTGTGGTCCATCAATCCTGAGTAGCGTTTTTACTTCTGCATATACTTCCACTTGCAGGATGACCTCTTTGCCTTTCTTCCATAGTACAGAAAGGAATGATTACAGTTAAACCATTGTGTTCCTTCGAGTCAGAAACTGGCTGTTAATTGAGCCACCCAAACACTGACCTTGCACCCAGACCTATCAAAGTGGCTTCCCTTCCCTTTATGCTAACCTCCAATTTTCCACCCTCCTAAAATAAGTTAATTCTGCATGTTCACCCATGGCTAAGCTGGTTAACAGTACAAGACCAGATGTCCAAACCTGGACTCAGATGCCAAGAATGTATTGGTAGGGAGAAAGCATTTACATTCTGTAGACAAGATGTTAAACCTCAAGTATCATGTGAGCTTGACCAGGAATGCCTAGAATCAGACTTCCTCCTTCTAGTATTACTGAGCATTTCGGAACAAATGTTTTTGTTCAGCTGTTTGTAGCAGAAATGAATACTTGATGAATTCTTGCATAAAAAAAGTGACCCACTGTCATATTATTAATAGCAGTAAACTTCTAGAAACTCTTCTTTGCTGTCATTTAGGTATAGACTGGCATCTAGCATTTATGAGAGAGGTGCAGAAGTCAGTTCTATGGGTGGCTTACCCCTATTTTTCATAGACACACCAGGTTTTATGTGTCTTAAAACCCCACTCTCTTCTTTACTAATTACCTCCCTAGCTCTTAGGAAGATTTCTAGTTTTCCTTTCCAAATGAGTCTCTGTTATTTATTTGCAGGCTCACTGCCCACAGAGAAACTAGATTTGAATTTTTTTGTTTTTTTTATATACCAATACTCGGACTGTATTTTCCAATAAAAAGTCAGAGCAAGCACATTTTCAGTCTCAGAAAAGATCATCATACAATTCTACCAAAGTCTTTCCTGGAATATTTACTGCTCCTCTCAGTTCACCGGGAAGAGGGTGCTGAGGACAAACTTCAAGGACTTCAGAACCTTCCCTGATTCTCTCTGTGTGTGCTTTTTGTTGAGGATATAAGGAAGAAAGGACAGACAGTACCAACCCCATCACCCCCAGCACACACAGAGGGAGGGAGTAGGGATGGAGGGGAAGAGAATGAATATACGATTACCAAAAATGGAAGTTGAACATCTGTACAGGAAATAGGGATCACTACCTCCAATAGAAATTGCTAATTACCTCTGATTTTTATTTTTCAGTTTATATATTCTGGTATTCAATTTTCTGTTTCGTACTGGTAGCAATTGCTGGTATCTTTTGTCATCCTAGAGCTTTTAGGATCTGTTTGCTTTAGTACATAGTAAAGGAAATGGCAACTCACTCCAGTATTCTTGCCTGGAGGATTCCATGGACAGAGGAGCCCAGCAGGCTACAGTCCATGGGGTCACAAAGAGTTGGACACAACTGAGCGACTATCACTCACTCACTCACATAGTGAAAAATCAAGAATGTAATCATGGAGCCAAATTGCATTTTTTCAGACTCATCTCATTCTTGCATAGAAAGAGCCTCAAGGAAAGGAAACCAACTCGAATGAAACTAGCTGAACTTTGAGAAAGTATCCAGTTTTTGAAATGCCTCAGAACTTTGGAATAGTTTGGTCTTTCATAATAATGTTGTGGGTATTTGATGTCAAAGTTGAGAGACCTAGAGGTGTTGAATTGACCTTTGTTTAATCTGATTGATTTAGAGTTTTGTTTATCTTGAGCAATCTAATTATTTAGGTAGAATGAGGCTCACATTTTATGCAATAAGACTAATAGTCTCCCGATGCACAATGATTCTTTCAGGTTGCTATTAAGTAAATTGAATTTCTCTGATTCACTAGAAGTTGTTGGGTTTTATTGATTTTTCTCCTGATTTTATTATAGGTAGGCAAGCTGCAAATGTTAGCTGCCAGAACATGACTGATAAATACCTGTTTAATTTTTACTGATGATTTCATATTCTTGAATCACTAACTTTTCAGAGAGAAAGTAGATTCTTTCTAGTATGAGCCCCACTGAGACCTATAATTAGGTACATAATTTTTTAGTTATCAAGATATACCTTCATGAAACATTCTTTGAAGATAAATAAGGTCTTATCTGTGGGGGCCTGTCATTCCTAAGAATGAAACACACTTATCAGAGTTGCTTCTTGAGACATAGTTCATGGTGGTGTTTACAGATGGTCCAAGACTTAATGTTATATATTACTTACAGTATTCCTCTACATAATGTACATTTAAAAACTTCATTCGGTTCTTTTCTGTTTTCTTGCATTATAGTTGATATAAAGCAAATATCATCTTATTGGCATCTTCCATTCATTCTATGGTGGTTTTCTTTTTCTTCATTTTTCTCCCCAGGGGCAAGCAAAAGTAATCCATGGAACTTTATGTTAAAACAGCCCACAAAAGAAATATATTTGAAAAATTATTCTCCTAGTCAGAGGCTTCAAATTGTATTTTACAGAATCTTGGTATCTGGGGACCATAGCCCAGGTGCAGCTCTGTATTTATGTGAGAAGTATGATTTTTTGTGGGGTTTCCCTGATGGCTTAGTGGTGAAGAATCCACCTGCAGTGCGGGAGACGCAAGAGACACGGGCTTGATCCCTGGGATGGGATGATCCCCTGGAGAAGGGAGATGGCAACCAGCTCCAGTATTCTTGCCTGGGAAATCCCATGGACAGAGGCGCCTGGTGGGCTACAGACCATAGGGTCAGAAAGAGTCGGACATGACTTAGTGACTAAACAACAATAATTTTTTGTAACGTGGGTTTGATTATTTTTGCGTGCAGTTCTTCTGTGCTGTTCCTCTGTTCTTGATTTGCACTTACTCTCCCTTTCTCCCCTGTTGAGTAAATTTCTAACTTTAACCAGTTAAACTGAGTCCATGCATGCATGCTCAGCCATGTCTGACGTTTCACGACCCCATGGACTGTAGCCCGCCAGGCTCCTCTGTCCATGGGATTTCACAGGCAAGAATATTGGAGTGAGTTGCCATTTCCTTCCCCGGGGATCTTCCCTACCCAGGGATCAAACCCGTGCCTCTTGCGTTGGCAGGCAGATTCTTTACCCCTGAGCCACCTCATCCTCTCCCTCTTGCTCCATACCATCATCTAGACTGTGGTGTTCCCTGTTTGGATTTCACCTACTTTTCACTAAACAAACTCTCGAGGGATGTCTTCCTTCAATACTGATTCTCAAACCATAAGCTGGAGAAGTACAGTGAGTTTTCCCAAGTGCTTCTGTGTTGTTTTCTGTAAACTTTACTCCCACATTTTGTCCCCCAACTCCCAGTACCGCACAGATGCACCTTGGGCGTTTGCATCCTTCCCTAGGGTAGACAGCATCTTGGGTGGGGCCTCAGCTTCCTGAACCCTCAATCTGTCATCCACAAGGAGCTTCAAATCACCTCCCTTCTCCCCAGGGCCTTGCTTTTGCCTGTGTCTTTCTCTGGTTTGGGGGTGTCTCATCTGAGACCCTCGACCTCCGCTCCCGCTTATTCTCTCTGCTTTTGTGGGCCGTTGTCACTGCTCCCCCGTCTCCTGCTGTTTTAAGTCATTTTTCTGCTCCTGTAGCCATCAAACGGGAAGAGATTCCTTTTAAAGCTATTGTTAGGTCCCCAAATGTCAAGGCACTGGGGCTGCTGTAACAAAATACCGCAGGCTGGGTAAATGATAAACAATAGAAATTCAGTTCTCACAGGCTGGGCATCCTAGATCAGGGTGCCAGCATGGCAGGAAGGGGGCACTGACATCTTGTATCCTCAGTTGGTAGAAGGGGCTGGGGAGCTCCGTGGGTCTCTAGTCGAATAGAAGTGAGGATTGTATTATACTCCTCCCAAAAGCCCCACCTCCTAACTGTCACATTGAGTATTAGTATTCCAAGGTGTGGGTTTGGGGGGAAACACAAATATTCAGACCTGAGCGCTAAAAGAAGCTGCCAGCTCTGTGGACTTTCCAGCCTTCTTTTTTGATTTCTTGGACTGAGTCCTCTGAACAGGGTGGAAGATACTGAAGTGGTACCACCAAAGGTCTTGTTCTAAGGAATATCCCAAAGTTCAGCACACCCCGCGGAGAAGGCAATGGCACCCCACTCCAGTACTCTTGCCTGGCAAATCCCATGGGCGGAGGAGCCTGGTAGACTGCAGTCCATGGGGTTGCTAAGAGTCGGACATGACTGAGCGACTTCACGTTCACTTTTCACTTTCATGCATTGGAGAAGGAAATGGCAACCCACTCCAGTGTTCTTGCCTGGAGAATCCCAGGGACGGGGGAGCCTGGTGAGCTGCCGTCTATGGGGTCGCACAGAGTCGGACACGACTGACGCGACTTAGCAGCAGCAGCAGCAGCAGCACACCCCACCAGCTGTCTCCAATGTGTCTCCCAGAATGGAGAGAGGTCTTCACCCCAACCTCTTTGGGGGCTTTATTCTGGGACCTGAGAAGCAGACAAGCATTCTCTTTACCTGAATCTCCATAAGGACTAGCCTGACGTCCCGGATTTCTAGGGATGGGGCTCCAAAGTTGAGTGCCCTTTCTCTGCTTGTGCTACAAGTATAATTCTATAAACTACAAGTACTTTAACTTAGCAAAGTATGTATTTCAGATTGTTAGTATATATGCTTGTTTTCCTGTTGGCTGTTTTGAAAGGTCAGTTCCTCTAACATAGGTATATCTAAGGTGGGAACTTAAAATTTTTTTTTAAGACTGTGTACATGTGGCCCACTAGCATTCACATTGTTAATCTTCCATTAATGTGTCCTTTCTTAAACATTATACAAATGACGCTGGCTTTGGTTAATACCATCTTTCCCAGGAAAAATGAAATCAACTTTTACAGATGGAAGCAATTTAGTCCTTGGCGTTGAGCTCTTTAACTTTCTATCTTGGGAAAAATGCATTTTTGATCTAACAGTTTATTGCAAAAATGGTTCAGGCTTCTGTTTATATGATGAGAAAAGAAAATAAATTATATTATTTTGGGGGGAAACTGGGACCAAACGCTCTCAAAGTAATTTGGAAATTCCAAGCCTTGAACTGTTTCATTTCCTTCAGAGAAAAATGCAGGTCTAATAGTCTCATCAGATTGTATCTGGTTGGTTTTTTTCTCTCTCTCTTTTTTTTTTTTTTTTGTCTTCTTCCAAATTTCTCCTAAAGAAATTGATTTCTCTTTGTTATTATTAGCTTATCCTCACATTAAAGTTTTCCTTGTAAACATTCTTCATTGGTCTCTTAGTCTTTATAAGTGATTAAGTATTGACTTAAAAGTAGGGTAGTTTAATTTACATTGGCCGTTGGAGGGATATGCAGTACACTTATGGCCACTAGCTTTTATGCTTTCTGAAAAGCTAAATGGTGATTTAGTAGGATAATAATGATAGAAGTGATCTTGCTTACTAAAAAAAAATACAAAAAGAAAAAAGGAAACAAAAAACCTTTAATGGAGTGTCACTTTAGAAAAATACAGAATACTGTTTCCATTAGAGTAAATAAGGACAACCAACCAGTCTATAATTTTCATCTACAACCACCACTACAAGCATTTCTTCTTATGTCGTATTAAAGAATTTCTTGCAGGAAATAAATGAAATGCTGATGCATCTGTGCTAAATAATGGGTCAGGGCCAAGACCATGGGGGAGGGAGAAAGGCTGGGCCTCAGGCTGGTAGAGTGATCATTGGAAATACATTCAGACCAGCTGTCCATGGCCTGCAGTACTTTTGCACTGAGGGCCTTTTAAGTAAGATATAATGAAGAATACGTTTATCTTGTGCTGTGCTGTTTGGTATTAGGATATTGTTTTGAATAATTTCTTTTTAAAATAAAATTAAATGTGACATGAGTAAGCATTATCAATATTTTTCACATAAATTTGTACATCAACAATTCTAACAAAAATGTTGCACTTAGGATTGTCCATAACAAAATAGGAATATAAAATGTGGCCAGTTCACTATAGAAATTCACTAACGACCTCATGGTTTTCCCTTCATGAAACCAACTGATTCTCTAACACAGGGATCCCCAACCTCCAGGATCTAATACCTGATGATCTGAGGTAGAGCTGATGTCATAATAATAGAAATAAAGTGCACAATAAGTGTAATGCCCTTGAATGATCCCCAAACCAGCCCCCTACTCTGGATTTGTGGGAAAATTGTCTTCCACGAAAACTGTCCCTGGTGCCAAAAAGGTTGGGGACTGCAGCTCTGACACACCGTTAGCATTACTTACAGGTTATGTTCCCAAATGCAGGAGTCTTTTTCAAAAACTCGCAGAGACTTATTATTGCTCCCAGAACAGAATCCATGTTCTCGTATTGTTCAGTGGTACAGAGTTTCCATTCCTCAAAGTAATTTGGAAATTCCAAACCTTGAACTGTTCATTTCCTTCAGAGAAAAATGCAGATCTCATAGTCTCTTTGGGACTTCCCTGGTGGCTCAGACGGTAAAAGTGTCTGCCTACAATGCAGGAGACCTGGATTCGATCCCTGGGTTGGGAAGACCCCCCTGGAGAAGGAAATGGCAACCCACTCCAGTACTCTTGCCTGGAAAATCCCATGGACAGAGGAGCCTGGTAGGCTATGGGGTCACAAATCGGATACAACTGAGCTACTTCACTTTCACTTTCAATAGTCTCATTAGATTGGTCATATTTTTTGTCTTCCTCCAAATTTCTCAGAAAAGTTCTGGAGATGTTACACAGCAGCGTGAATGTACTGAGCAGTACACTTAAAAATGGTAAAGATAGTAAATGTTATATTAGCCATTTTTCACCACGCACAGAATACATCCACATACGAAACCTAGCACTCAAGGGCAGTCATGATCTGGCCCTCCACTATCTTTCTAGCTTCATCTTTCTTCACCCATTCAACAAATCTTTACAAGCACTCATTATATGCCAGAAACTTATAAAGAACAGAAATGAGCAAGACAAGCACAACCCCACTTGCAAAATTTAAAATATTGCCAGAGCGGAAGGGGGTACTATATGTTTGCTTTGATTCCTAATGCTTTGCCATAGATCTTTAGTATTCTCCATACACACTTCACATTTAGGTACTTTTATAGCTTTGTTTATGATACTCTGTTAGTCCTAAAGCCCTCCCAGCTTTCCACCTCCCTCTCAAGTCTCATTTTTCTAGACCTTTTTATCTTTTAAGACTTCATTACACATAACCCAGCGATAAAGCTCTTCCTTTGACAGCCCTATTGTGTTCTGTTATGTAGCTTTCCTGGTTCCCCAGGCCTGACTGAGAGCTTAGTACAGTGTTTTGCATGTAACAGACACAAAAGAGGACTTGTGAAATGAAGTGACATTATTAAAACATCTTGAAAATTGTTTTCTTAGTATACACCAAATACATTGCTTTCATTGTTTTAATATTTTTGTATCTAAGTTACATTTCTTTTTTAATTAATTAATTTTAATTGGAAGCTAATTACTTTACAGTATTATAGTGGTTTTTGCCATACATTGACATGAATCAGCCATGGGTGTACATGTGTTCCCCATCCTGAACCCCCCTTCCTACCTCCCTCCCCATCCCATCCCTCAGGGTCATCCCAGTGCACCAGCCCTGAGCACCCTGTCTCATGCATCGAACCTGGACTGGCGATCTATTTCACATATGATAATAAACATGTTTCAGTGCTATTCTCTCAAACCATCCCACCCTCACCTTCTCCTACCGAGTCCAAAAGGTCTGTTCTATACATCTGTGTCTCTTTTGCTGTCTCACGTATAGGGTCGTCATTACCATCTTTCTAAATTCCATATGTATGCGTTAATATACTGTATTGGTGTTTTTCTTTCTGGCTTACTTCACTCTGAATAGTAGGCTCCAGTTTCATCCACCGCATTAGAACTGATTCAAATGTATTCTTTTTAATAGCTGAGTAATACTCCGTTGTGTGTATGTACCACAGCTTTCTTATCCATTCGTCTGCCAATGGACATCCAGGTCACTTCCATGTCCTAGCTATTATAAACAGTGCTGTGATGAACATTGGGGTACACGTGTCTCTTTCAGTTCTGGTTTCCTTGGTGTGTATTTCCCAGCAGTGGGATTGCTGGGTTGTATGGCAGTTGTATTTCCAGTTTTTTAAGGAATCACCACACTTTCATTTTAAATGTATACTTATATATAAATTTGTACTTATTTATATTTAGTGTTTATTTCTATTTAGTATTTATTTATCTCTTGCCTTGCCTTTCCACTTTAAATGTTCATTTGTATACTACCAAATGCCATCCATTTGATACTTCATTATGAGTATCTTATGTGCTCAGACTTAGACTCTCATGAATCATTGCGGGTATGTAGCCTTGAGTGAAGTCATTAATGAGGGTCACTGCCTTGTTATGCTGTGTTCTGATAACAAGGATCATCTCCTGAAGCAACAGTGCCATTTTATGGGATTTAGACTTGTCTCACCACGTGGGGCTTAGGAACACATGCACTTTTCCCCGTTGATATTAAGTGCATAATTAACTTTGTGTGTGTCCTTACATCCATTCATCTACTAAGCATTGAATGGCGCTCTTCTTAAACTGTAATGAGGACTCAGGTGTTTGTGACCTTGACAGCTGCGCAGGTGAATAGTTAGCAGCAGCAGCAAGGATCTCTGATTTGGACCCTTTTGCATTCTGGCTCACGTCAAGAGGACACTTGAGATGGGCAAACGCCAGCTTCTCCATTCCCCAGAGTGGACACCTAATTCAGAGGAAACACGTTCAGTTATGTCCCTTTTTGTAAATTTTCAGCTTCATTGAAGTGTAATTGACATATAAAATTGTAAGATGTTTAAAGTATACATCTTGGTGATTTGGTATACATTGTGAAAAGATTCCCACCGTCTAGGTATTAAACATCCATCACCTTATTTAATCACCCATTTATTTATACACTTGTTTCTTGGTGAGGACATTTAAGTTCCACTCTCATCAAATTTCAGTTTTGTCCAGAGTTCACTCAGCTTTGGAAGGAAAAGTGCCTGACAACCTGAGAGTTACTAAAAACATATTGGAACTGTGGCTTTTTGCATTAAATTGTGGAGTGTTGTTGAAAGTAAAGGATAACTTTCATTACCTTAAGGTTGCTTTGATCAGATCAACAGCAACTAGTCCTGCCTTTGAGAGCCATAGGGTTCTAATGGAGTTTTCTTAATTTTTTTTTTGACATGGGCCATTTTTAAAGTCTTTATTGAATTTGTTACAGTATAGCTTCTGTTGTTTATGTTCTGGTTTTCGGCCACAAGGCATGTGAGATTTTAGCTCCTGGACCAGGGATTGACTACACACCCCCTGCACTGGAAAGCAAAGTCTTAACCACTGGACCTCCAGGCAAGTCCCCTAATGGATTTTTCATAACCAGTTTCCTAGACCAGCCAAAAGAACTGTGTTCTGTTTTGTTTATAATTTTTTTAAGTTTTTAATTATAAAAAATTTCCAAGTGAACAATTTTTAAGTGTACAATTGAACAACATTAAGTATATCTACATTGTTGTGCAAGTGATCTCTAGAACTTTTTCTTCTTGCAAAACTGTTATTCTGTACTCATTAAACTATAACTCATTTCCCTCACCCCAGCTCCTAGAAGTCACCATTCTGCTTTCTGTTTCTATGAATTTGATTACTTGAGATAATTCCACATCATTCAAGTGGAATCATACAGTATTTGACTTTCTGTGACCGGCTTATTTGACTTAGCATAATGTCCTCGAGGTTCACAGGATTTCCTTCCTTTTTAAGACTGAATAGTACAGTATTCCATTATGTGTGTGTATTATATGTATATAGGCAGCGCTAGTGGTAAAGAACCCGCTTGCCAACGTTCAGTTCAGTTCAGTTCAGTTCAGTTGCTCAGTCGTGTCCGACTCTTTGTGACCCCATGGATTGCAGCACGCCAGGCCTCACTATCCATCACCAGCTCCCAGAGTTTACTCAAACTCATGTCCATTGAGTCAGTGATGCCATCCAACCATCTCATCCTCTGGCGTCCCTTTCCCCTCCCTCCTTCAATCTTTCCCAGCATCAGGGTCTTTTCAAATGAGTCAGTTAAGACAGGGTTCGATCCCTGGGTCAGGAAGATCCCCTGGAGGAGGAAATGACAACCCACTCCAGTTTTTTTATCTGGGAAATCCCATGGACAGAGGAGCCTGACAGGCTACAGTCCATAGGGTCACACAGAACTGGACACAACTGAAGTGACTTAGCATGTGTGCGTGCATATACACACACACGTACACACATATGCATACACACACATATTGTATATATTCATTTATCTGTCAGTGGATACTTGGGTTTCTTCTACCTCTTGGCTATTGTGAATAATACTGCTATGGACATGGATGTGCAAATATCTCATCAAGATCCTGCTTCCAATTCTTTTGGATATATACCCACAATTGGGATTAATGGATCATATGATAATTCTGTTTTTAATTTTTGAGAATCTGCCGTACTATTTTCCAAAGTGACTACACCATTTTGCAATCCCATCATTGGTGCACAAGAATTAGTTTCTCCACATACTCACTAACAGTTGCTATTTTCTGTTTTCTTTTGTTTTGTTTTGTTGATAGTAGCCATCCTCATGGCTGTGAGGGTGAAAATGTGGTTTTGATTTGCATTTCTGAGAAATAGATTTAAGGGTCTAGATCTGATAGATAGAGTGCCTGANATCTGATAGATAGAGTGCCTGGTGAACTAGTTCGTGACATTGTACAGGAGACAGGGATCAAGACCGTCCCCATGGAAAAGAAATGCAAAAAAGCAAAATGGCTGTCTGGGGAGTCCTTACAAATAGCTGTGAAAAGGAGAGAGGCGAAAAGCAAAGGAGAAAAGGAAAGATATAAGCATCTGAATGCAGAGTTCCAAAGATTAGCAAGAAGAGATAAGAGAGCCTTCTTCAGCAACCAAAGCAAAGAAATAGAGGAAAACAACAAAATGGGAAAGACTAGAGATCTCTTCAAGAAAATCAGAGATACCAAGGGAATATTTCATGCAAAGATGGGCTCGATAAAGGACAGAAATGGTCTGGAGCTAACAGAA
>SJYQ01091777.1:78253-98397 GCA_006410935.1 Redunca redunca | reverse complement strand
CAAGGAGACCCAACCAGTCCATTCTGAAGGAGAACAGCCCTGGGATTTCTTTGGAAGGAATGATGCTAAAGCTGAAGCTCCAGTACTTTGGACACCTCATGTGAAGAGTTGACTCATTGGAAAAAACTCTGATGCTGGGAGAGATTGGGGGCAGGAGGAGAAGGGTCGACCCAGGATGGGATGGCTAGATGGCATCATGGACTCGATGGAAGTGAGTCTGAGTGAACTCTGGGAGTTGGTGATGGACAGGGAGGCCTGGCGTGCTGCGATTCATGGGGTCGCAAAGAGTCGGACACGACTGAGCGACTGAACTGAACTGAACTGAATGATTAGTAAAGTTTAGTATCTTTTCATATGCTTCTTGGGCATTTCTGTATTTTTTTTGGAGGAATGTCTTCTTTGTCCATTTTTAAATTGAGTCATTTTTTTTTTTGTTACTATAGTTCCTTATTTATTCTGGGTATTA
Source organism: Redunca redunca (assembly GCA_006410935.1). Lineage (NCBI taxonomy): Eukaryota > Metazoa > Chordata > Mammalia > Artiodactyla > Bovidae > Redunca > Redunca redunca. The sequence continues at coordinate 97,931 of SJYQ01091777.1, read as the reverse complement.
ACTCATCTGATATTTGATTTGCAAATATTTTCTACCATTCTGTAGTTTGGCTTTTCACTCCATTGATTTATAGGACTAGCTTTAACATTATTTATGAAGGAATTATCTTTGGTTTGCTGATGTATGGCCAGTAATTTCTCCTGCCCAAAGAAGTACTGACTAAGGAATTCAGTTCTGTGTTTTGTTAAAGTTATCTAGCTTCCATAAAACCAAAAGCAATAATAAGGGCAATGTTTTGGAACTTTTCTTTATACCAAAGCTTTAATAAAAACTTATCAAGAATGAAATATAACTATCTGCAGCAAAATGGATGGACATAGAGGTTATTATACTAAGTGAAGTCAGACAAAGACAAATATTATGTGGTAGGACTTAACGTGTGAAATCTAAAAAATAAGACAAAGGAATCTATATATAAAACAGAAATAGACTCACAGACATAGGAAACAAACTTAAGGTTTTCAAAGGAGATATGAAAGAGGCAAGGATAAGTTAGGAGTGTGGGATTAACAGATACAAACTACTATATGTGGAAAAAAAAAAAAAAAACCTTACCATCTTTCTTGTGGGCCTCCCTTGTGACTCAGCTGATAAAGAATCCATCTGCAATGCAGGAGACCTGGTTTCGATCCCTGGGTCGATCCCCTGGAGAAGGAAAAGGCTACCCACTCCAGTATTCTGTCCTAGAGAATTCCATGGACTGTATAGTCCTTGGGGTGGCAAAGAGTCAGACATGACCAGGTGACTTTCACTTCACATCCTTCTTGTAACTCTTCTCATGTGAAAAGTGTTACAAGGTGCTCTGATTTAAAGCTGTTCACAAATTGAACAGGTGCTGAAGAGACAACACAGAGAGTTTGTTTTGTCATCTGTCTTAGATGCCTGATCTTGAGTTTGTGAAGAGAGATGTGTGGTTTGTACTGTATGGCCTCTCCCATGGTGTTTGAGAAAATATAAGCTGTATCAGTAGAGATGATCTGCAAGTTACTTGGAATTGCAAGAGAATAGAGCTTCTTTCTACAAATCATCAAGGAGATGACATACTAAGTAACCAGGATAGAATTCAGGGAAAATGTTTGCCTTTTTTTTTAAGGAAATATGTGCATTCTGTCGTTTCTGTAGAACATTTCATCTAAGGGAATATCAGTGTGTTCACAAGTTATATATAGCCAGCTTCTCCATTAAAATGCAGCTAACTCTTGGGTGACTGCAAGAAAAACTATGAAAATATCTAGGCCACCCATTCTTAGGATCAAATGCTTCCTGAGCACCTGTGGACAAAGCAAGTTATTGTTCATGATTATGGCATATTTTAATAAATGATATCAGTTTTGAGAAACCTTAATGTTATTTTTGATCACTGATTTCTGAATCTTCTCTAAATTGATGTTGTTGTATAAATAAATTTCAATAAATAATTGGTTGCCTTTTAGTACGTGAGCTCTACTGGCAAGGATTTTTTAATTTGAAATGATACTTTCACTATTAAAAAAACATGAAATAAAATGAAGTGTCAAGATTACCTTTGGGAATTTTGTAGTGTTTTAAAGTTAAGAAACATTCTTCTTCACCATAATCCCAACACCAACCCTAAAGTCCAGAGGCTCAAGTACTCAACAATTCTTGCTTGAAAATAAATCGCAAGATTGTAATCAATATTTAATTTTAAAGATTAAAGAGCATGGTACTGCATTGTTGCTTTATTACTTTGTTTTTTAGGGTTCTCTCCTGACAGTAAAATTCACACTCCATTTATCTAAAGAGCCATAAAGCTGGAATTTCCTAAGAGCACCATATGTAATGATTATGGCAAAATTCCAGAAATTTCCAGTGGGGAACAGGCTTTTACTCTTTCTGAAACTGTCAAGCTGCTGGCAGAAGCAAGCGCTCTAGTTAAATGACTAAGCATATGATCTCAGAGACATGTCCCAGTCCTTCGGAAGAATCCACGAGGAACATCTGGCTGAGTGACCGAGCACCATTTGTAGCCTTGCATACCACAGATTAATCATCAAGGACTGCGAGTAGTTCTAGCCACGACCTCTTAATGAAAGCCACATGTGAACCCATCAGGCTTTTTATTCCGCATGACATCAGTGACGTTTGAGTGCAGCAGTTGTCTAGCGCTCCGCACAGTTATATGGTTAATTCCACCGAGGGGCTTTGGGGTTCCAGCTGGTCCCGACACTCTGCACTCAGTATGCAGAGTGAGATTTCCACAGGGTGTCCGTCAGTAGCAGAGCATTCTCAGCCCTGCCTCCATCATCTGTTCTACTCTGGCTTACAATTCCTGTCAGAGTGACTCTGACATCTTGCATCTTGATTAGGCAACATATGCATCTTGATTAGGCAAGAGTGGACCAAAAAATACTCTAAGCTCATGAGCTAGCTGATGATCTTTAAGAATGCCAGTACATTCTAGCTGGTGACTTACATTCTATTGGATAAGAACTTGTCACAGTTCTGGTTCTTGTCAAGGTATATAGAGAAGTTAAAAAGTATTGTAGATTGGGAATTTTTATAAAAAGAAGAAAAAATTCTGAACTAAGTTCCTATTACTAGGGCAAGGATGAAGAACTAAAACGAAATAATTAGTAAATGCTTAAAAGAGTACTGGTTTTCTTTTGAAAGAAGAGCTATCATACTAATTTCAACTCACTTTGTGGGAACAGCAATCACCTCTTCAGACTCAAGCTTGCTTATGACTTGGTAGGAAGACATCAATAAACAGAGACTACCACTAAGAAAAAAAAAAATGCCAGTGCAGGAAAGATTAAAAAGCAATGTCTAAAAATACCATGTATTAACACATATATATGGAATCTAGAAGGATTGTACCAACAATCCTACACGCAGGGCAGCAAGGGAGACAGACGTAAAAGAAACTTTTGGACTCATTGGGAGAAGGAGAGGGTGGGATGATTTGAGAGAATAGCATTGAAACATATATATTACCATATGTAAAGTGGATGACCAGTGAGAGTTTGATGTATGATGCAGGGACCCAAAGCCGCTGTGTGACAACCTGCAGGAATAGTGGAAGGGCTTCAGGATGGAGGGCACACCTGTATACCTATGGCCAGTTCATACTGATATGTGGCAGAAACCATCACAGTTTCATAGAGTAACTATCCTCCAATTAAAATAAATAAAATTTTTAATAAGAAAAAAAGCAATGTCTAAGCCAATGTCCACTTGTTAAAACAATTGGAATATGTCCACACAATCTAAACAGTGGGTCAGGAGGTGTGCTCTGCCCCATTCCGTCACTCAGGGACCGAGGCTGATAGAAGCTCACCTTCCATAGCTTCCAAGGTCTCTCTGGGTGTCCACGCTCAGCCAGCAGTTGGGAAAAGAGAAGGAAGTGAAAGGTGGTTGTGGTCCAGGCAGGGAGGTGATTCATATTCCCCTGACCAGGACTTAATCCCATGGCTGTAGCTAATCATGAGGGAGATGGGGAATTGGAGTTTGTGTGCCAAGGTGCAGAAGAAGCAAGTTTAGACGCTAGCTACCCAGCCTCTGTTGTAGAAGTGATGGGAGCCAGGTAGAAGAAGAAAAGCAGAATTGAGGTATGTTTAATGTATAACTGAGTATGTCTCTGTGTGCCATTTGAACAACATAAATATGTAACCTATTCCAAAAATAAAAGACACTTTTCAGAAAAAGTAAAGTCATTGTCTATATAACATTTAGGGCCCTTATCCTCAATTAATACACCAAGTACTTCAGATGGTTTTGTCATTTATCGTGGCTTATGCACATGCTCTAATTCCTTTTGAGCCAGACTGGTTCCAGAATCAGGGGAAACCTCTCCATGACCTGGATTCCTCAATTTGGGGATTTTTTTTCCTTCCCTTGTCTCCATTGGATGGCCCACCAATAAGGAATGATTGTGTGATTAGGTGATAAGAGAGGAGTTAGCCTTGTCTGTGTTGAACTAGGGGAAGGCATCTAATCATGCCTCTAAAAGTCACTGTAAGGACTGGCCCCCTCACCCCCCCGCCCCCGCCCCAGATCTGGTCTGGAGAACAGCAGCCACAGCGCATCATAGCTCTACAGGTCACATCTGAGACCCAGAGGCATTCCATCTCACTCCCCTGCTCAAATGCCTGTGGGTCTTCACACTCCTTATTATTCTTTTTTTCTTGAGGATTGCGTACTTTTTGTTTGTGGTTTGTGGTTGTGCCACATGGCATACAGGATCTTCCCCAGCGAGGGATTAACCCCATGCCCCCTGCATGGGAGCTCAGAGTCTGAACCACTAGACTGCCAGGGAAGACCCATACTCTTGATCATTGTGAGACCTTGACTTCTTCGACTAACGGATGAGGTTCTGATCTGTTTGCCTGTGTGTTTCCAACTTTCCATCTTGCCAAGTCCTTTGAGTTTTCCCTATGACCGAAACCAGAGTTTCTCACCCTGATATTCCATGACAGATTTTTCTGGAAGGCATTATCAGCTGTGAGGCAGACAAAAAAGTAGTACATGAGCAAGTCCATTTGCAAAAGATTATATGCTGCATCCTATATCGCCTCTTGGGAGAATATATGTTCTGAAGAGTCTGAGAAGCTCTGCAGCTTAGACTCTTGTTTAATTTTGTTCCTCCTAGGAACACATAAAATGAATCACATATTCCACCTAAATGTCCCTGGGCACTGATACACAGAACATCAAGTTGGAATGACTTGGGTGGTCCAATGTGGTCACCACAGATCACAGGGGACTACTATGCACTTGACACGAGTCTCATATTACATTTCTATGCAGCTCTGGGAGTCCTTGTTAATTCTTCCATGAACATTCTATGCAGAGCAAATAATTTCTTCCAGGATACTCTCACTTTGTGGCTTTACTCCATGTGTCATAAATATTTGTCCGTGTTTCTTAGTCATCAACTGTGTGTTTTCTTTCCTTGATGATTGGTATGTTCATTCTAAGGGATTACAGAGTCTAGTAAAGTGCCTGACACATAATGTTATGATCAGGTTTCTTTTGTCCCCTCTTTCTGTACATATTTTAAAGATAAAAAGACACTTAAGTTTTTATTTTGTTAAAATTTTTAATGCATATATGATTTATAAAGCTAGTAAGTCTCCTCTTCTCAGAAGAAACTTAGAACATTTTAACTCCAGTCATCTCCCGCCCCTATTCTTGTTTATTTAGGTCTATTTTTAAATATTTTTTCAAATTCCATTCTGTAGTTCCATTGCTAGAGACGGATCTCAATTCCCACTCACATCTTAAGTATCTGGCACATCTTGTTTTTTGTTACAATGGAAGTCTAACTTTTCAGTTGCCTAAGACCAACCCATTGGCCATTCAGGTACTGCCACCTCCACACTATCTAATTTTTGGTTCTGCAAATTTTCCTCATGGGCTTAAAATCCTAGCAATGCTTTTCAAAGAATATCTGTTATGTTTTAGCAAGCATTTCTTAGGGTTTCATATGAAATACATTTACCAGTTAACTATATGCTGGCATAAACTGAGGTTTATTGCAAGGTAAATGGTAAATGGATGTATGGATAAAGTAGAAAAACTTTCTGGCACAAAGAAGCAGAGCAAACAAGTAAGGGAGGCTGGAAAGCACAAAGGCGATTTGTTATCTTTTAGTTTGTCTAGAGAAATGCTGTCCAGCTTGTTAGTTGCTAGCTGTGTGTGGCTTGGACCCTTGAAATGTGGATAGTGAATGGATATATGCTGAAGTTGTAAAATACAAACAAGATTTTGAGCACTTAATATTAAAAAAGGAAGTAAAATATTCTAATAAAATTTTATATTAATAATCTATTAAAGTAATATTTGGGATATATTGAGTAAAACATATTAAATGTCACCTCTGTTAATTTGGCTACATCAGGGTTCGATCCCTCAGTTGGGAAGATCCCCTGGAGAAGGGAAAGGCTACCCACTCCAGTATTCTGGCCTGGAGAATTCCATGGACTGTGTAGTTCATGGGGTTGCAATGAATCGGACACGACTGAGCAACTTTCACTTTCCCCATCACCATTAAATTTTATTTATACCTCCCCTGTTTCTCTTGACCAACACTAGAGTACATTGTAGATACACAATAAATATGAATTGAACAAAAGAAGACACTTCTTGTTTAGTCGCTAAGTCATGTCCGACTCTACGACCAGGGACTGCAGCACACCAGGCTTCCCTGTCCTTCGCTATCTCCTGGAGCTTGCTCAAACTCATGTCTATTGAGTCAGTGATGCCATCCAACCATCTCATCCTGTGTTGTCCCCTTTTCCACCTGCCCTCAATTTTTCCCAGCATCAGAGTCTTTTCCAATGAGTCGGCTCTTTGCATCAGGTAGCCAAAGTATTGGAGCTTCAGCTTCAGTATCAGCCTTTCCAATGGATATTCAGGGTTGATTTCCTATGGGATTGACTGAGTCTGATCTCCTTGTTGTCCAAGGGACTCTCAAGAGTCTTCTCCAAGGCCATAGTTCAAAAGCACCAATTCTTTGATACTCGGCCTTCTTTATGGTCTAACTCTCACATCCGTACACGACTACTGGAAAAGCCATAGCTTTGACTATATGGACTTTTGTGGGCAAAGTGATGGCTCCACTTTTTAATACAGTGTCTAAGTTTGTCATAGCTTTTCTTCCAAGGAGCAAGTGTCTTTTAATTTCATGGCTTCAGCCACCATCCACAGTGATTTTGGAGCTGTAAATAGAGCTGTAAAGATGAGTCCCACAATATCTGCAAACCACTTCCCATACTGGATTTACTGTGAATCAGATTCATTCAGCCAAGGAAGCACAAGAGGTGAGGATAGAATTCAGTTCCCTCCAGGGGGAACATTTAAATGGAAAGTAGTTGAGGGAAATGAATTTAGATAAATGCTTTTAACAATCACCTGAGGAGAACAACACACACCTATAGTTTTTCACATTTTCATCACACTTTGTTTCGGTGATGTCGAAACATTTTGGCATAATATATCATGAAAAGGACTTAAGGAATCTCAAGAATGCCATCAGAACTTTCTCAATTTGATATTGTTTTCTTCTCTGAAATTTTAGCCAATCTGCTTCCCTGAGTTAGCTTTCTGCTGGGATGTAGAAAAAATTATTTATTACATTCCAGAATTTTGAAACTTGCTTGACTACTGTATAGCATTTGCCTTTACCTTGAGAAATGAATTGTAACTGGCAAGTCAGACAGACGAAAAGTTTACAAAGGCACCGCCTCGCTTCCATCTATATATAGCCATTAAACCTTGTATTAGTGAAAGCATTGAAAGGGTAGTCACTCAGTTGTGTCCGACTCTTCGAGACCCCATAGACTATACAGTCCATGGAATTCTCCAGGCCAGATTACTGGAGTGGGTAGCCTTTCCCTTCTCCAGGGGATCTTCCCAATCCAGGAATCGAACGCAGGTCTCCCGCATTACCGCTGTAACCAAGTCCGTGTGTTTTCTTTCCAAGGGGCAGGATAGAGTAGTGAAGTCGTGAACGAGGATCATACAATAAAATATCTGTCTAGAATATCTGAGACTTCCAGGGAGCTGTTGTCCCACCAACCTGCAGAATAAACCCCAGTGCCAGGGGACCCTGAGCCGGTTGTGTACCAGCTGACTGTCCCCAGAGACCATTTTTGCCCTTCTTTCTTGTCACCCTTATTCTCTGAAATGGACACCAATGTTTTAGGATGTTTGCTGGGCCTCCAGTTGCTGTAAGTCAGTGCAGCTTCTGCCCCAGGATTCTGCTCAGATCAGGAATGCAGCATGAGTTCCAGGGAAAACTCTCCTCTGTTTATGAGTTACAGGAGCAGTTCACAAGCTGTGTGACTCAGCTAGGTCTCATGTTTTCCTATTTGACTCCCACTGCCACAAAAGTCTATCTCATTCACAGTTTCTCCCATCCGTGGAGTACGGGTATAGGGCGCCAGAGACCCATGACCTTTGGGCATGTTACTGATAAACTTGATTCCCACATGCTGGGCTTTTACCTGTAACAGAGAGACACATCTGTTACCCCAAGGGCCTGTGTTGGGAAAACAGGCATATGGACCAAATGATTAAAGCATTTGGAAGTAGAAAGCACAGTTGTCTTTGAAGTGGAATTATCTGTAACTTTTATCAGATGTCTTCCCGATGTTACCCATATGTTTAGCGTTCTAGTTTGCAGGCACAGAATTGCCCAGTTACCTCTATTGTTAGCTGAAGGAAAAAAAAATAGTCCCCGAAGTCGTGGAGAGCCAGATTTCATGATTCTGCATCTCTTCTTCTGTTACCTCCTGACCCCTAAGATTTCTGATGCTACTCAGGGATGCTTCTCAGTGTGCAGCAAGCCCCGCCCCGCCCCCCCAACAGAAAAAGAGGACGAGAAAATGTTTTATTTGCTCAATGCAGATTAACCACAGTGTTTCTTGGTTTTCATGGGCAGTGTATGAAGGGTCCAGTCTAGCCAGAACCTCCTCCTCAACCCTCCATGGATCTTACTCAGTAATCTAATCAAATGAAACATCTCGGATCATGAAGAGCTTCTGAAAAAAAAAAAAAAAAGGCACACATGAAATGACACATCAAATGACTAATTGGTGAGCTGAGCTGAGTAGTTTGGAACTGTATGGTTGGCCACAGTTTATAGAGTTTGTCCTGTTCTCTTGTTTTGAAAGAATGACATAAAGATGCCCACAAACTACTGGTCCTCTGGGCAGTAGAAAGAGGGATTGCAAACAGGACGGACAAAGGAAGGGTATTTTTTTAGAGCCAGGACTCTTGAGAAATTGCCTCTGGGAAAATCTGAAAAGCTCCATGAGCAGGCCCCCACTCCATAGGCACAAGGCTTGGGCCACAGAGATTAGGCTGAAGCCCAGCCCATTTGCTCCTCAGCCTAAAGCCATTGCCCAACAAGTACTGCCTTTTGTAGTGGCTTTACCTTACAGCACAGAATTGTAACCCTTGTGCATATAAATTACCCATAAAACTCTTGCCTACCGGAGAGTTGAGAAGAGAGGGAGATGAAAAAACGGCTCTCAAAATTCCCACTAAACAAGAGTCAGGCAAAGTACCAGAGGCCGTGGACCAGTCAACACAGTTAGAGAAACCTATAAAACATCTGTGTGAGAGTTTAAGGATTGGTCTTACCATCGGCCAATGAAACAAAATAAAGCGAAAACAAGCCGACATGCCAACAAAAGTCTCCAGTGGCCAAGGAGCTGAGAAGAGACTGCTTTGTGGATGAGTCAGCTGAATGCTGGGACATCTAGAGAAGAGTGATTTCCAGAAGGTTAAAGGAGGGGATAAATCCACCAAGCAGGTGGTACAGTGTATACAGATTAGCATTTATATCGTACTTCATGGGTGATTCAAGGAGTTTGCCAGGCTAATTTGGACTTAACAACCTGTATTTAGAGCCTAACCATAAACTCCTAGTCAGTTTGTGTATTGAAAGCTTTCTTCTTTGTTATCTTGAGAGGGTCTATCAAAGGACCAAGGAAATAACATTGGTGTTGGGAACCTTCTATACTTTAAATACCTGCTGTTCAGAAACCCATTTGAATTGGTTAATATTAAATGCATGTGAAAGAGACATTTGCTCTTAACCAGACTTGGAGATACGTTAAGATTTTCATATGCATTTCCAGATGGAAGGTATGTAAATCTCACTTGAGCTCATAAACATATGTTGAGAAATTTGACGGGGTTGTGGGGGGGACGTGGGAGGGGGTGCGCTGTGGACCCTAGGAGAGGTGGTGATAATAATTATGAAAATTTAAAATTTAGTGCATATTTCTAATCCTGAGCACAGCTTACTTGAGGAATCACTTTAAAACCCTGTCTCATTCTGAGACATTTTTACAGTAAAATTCCCATTAAAATGAAAGCAATCTGATTGTCGATTTTCTTCATCTAATAAGAACTAAATATAGTCTTTCTCAGACTCCTACCAAGCATGACAGTGATATTTCAAAAAATCTCTTTTCATACCTAGAGAATAGAGCTGTAGATCAATTACATAGAACTAAAGAGGCACCAGCCACAAATACCTGAAATTATTTTCTTGATGATTATAAGGTATTTTACATTTGACATGAATCTTTTCATTCTAGACCATTGATTTTTATTTACATTCTGAATCCAAGTGTTTGCCTCTTTTGGTTAAACAAGATTAAAATGTTGATGTGGTCTGTACAAAATCAAAAATTATGTTTCAGGAAATCCTGAACTCATTTTATTTGCTCTATTAACATTTCTTGGGTAAAGTTCCTTATATATAATTTATATTTATATTTCTCTGCTGTCAAGTTGCTTTCATTGGATGTTTTTTGATAACTCTACAGCTAATAGGAAAAAAGCCTGGCAGTGTCATATAACTGGGACAACCTGTAGGGAAAAGTCCTGTGCCATATTCAGTGAGGCTACTGCCTTTTCCATCTTTATTTCTTTGGGTCAAAAAATATGGGGTCAAAAAAAATGGATCAGTAGTTTTGGGGGCAATTTTATTTTCCCTTTTTTTTTAAGTCTTTATTGAATTTGTTACTCTAGTGCTTCTGTTTTATGCTTTGGGGTTTTTTTGGCCCCAAGGCATGTGGTTCTTAGCTCTCCAAGCAGGAAGTCCCTATTTTTCCCTTAAAAAAAATTCATGCATGGATACAACTGCAGGATGCTGGGAAAGCGACTTGTGGCATCTTCTCTACCATCCGTGTTGTGAGCTCCTGGCAGGCAGTTGGCAGCTCTGAACCCTCTCTAGCCACTCTTCTAGTGCTACCTGTCTCTGGAAGCCATGTGCCAAAACCAGACAGGGAGGGTATGCATGGCAGAAGGCTTATTTCAGTGGCAAAGGCTTAGAGGAAGTTAGATAAGGCCAGGGGTGTTGCCATGCCTGTTCACGTATAGAGGGTTAACGTTCAGAGGGAGGCACAGGCTCCCAGGCTGGAGGGCTCCGAGTACCACAGTGAGACCTCTGAACTTTATTCAGCAGGCAGTGAAGAGACCCTGAAGTCTCACAAGCAGGGAGGAGATGGTGCAGTGTATTAAGACCCTGGATAATGTGGTCATGGCGGTGAAGTGAAGGGCTCTGGTGGACCGAGAGGAGTGTAACTGGATAGGAGAAGGCTGAGAGAGGCTTTGCAAAGGACAAAGAGGTCCTGTCTGAACCCCTCTGGTGAGAGCTGATGTGAAAAGGAAAAGGAAGGTTCAAGATGCAGAATATTAGGGCATGGCAAGTTAGAGGGACAAGACTGACATTTAAGGAGAAAAGGCTGTGCTCAAGTTTACACACGTCCACCTTCATGCGGTGTGACCTTGAGTGCGTGCTTCTCATCTGCCCTGCCCACCCCCGATCCTGTGTTGGTAGTTAGGAAATTATAATATCTGCATCCAACAAAACAGTATATTTTAGAAAATTATAGAATCTGTAACCAACAAAATGGTATATTTTATGTGTTTACATACTCTAAGAAGTATACAGTGTTTTATTATTGGCAGTGTGTTATGAAAGATTGTTTATTAGTTTTTAATTGAAGTATAGTTGATTTATAATGCTGTATTAGTTTCCGATGTACGTTATTCAGTTATATGTATATATAAATTCTTTTTTAGATTCTTTTCCATTGTAGGTTATTACAAGATATTGAATATAGTTCCCTGTGCTATTCAGTAGGACCTTGCGGTTTATTTTATGTATCAGTTCAGTTCAGTCGCTCAGTCGTGTCTGACTCTTTGCGACCCCATGGATATATGTTAATCCCAAACTTCTAGTTTACCCCTCTCCCTCTTTCCTCTTTGGTAACCATAAGTTTTTTGTCTGTGACTCCATTTTGCTTTTGTAAATAAGCTCATTTGTACTGTTTTTTAGATTCTACCTGTAAGTGATATCATGTAATATCTGACTTCCTGTCTGACATGCTTCACTTAGTATGATAATCTGTAGGCTCATCCATGTTGCTGCAGATGGCATAATTTAATTCTTTTTATGGCTGAGTAATATTCCATTGTGTATATAAACCACACCTTCTTTATCCATTCCTCTGTTGAGGGACACTTAGGTTGCTTCCTGCTCTTGGCTATTATATATTCATTATTATATTGGATTTATTATTGGAGGTTTATAGAGGAGTAAAATAAAGAGTTTTAAAATCTGCATACATATGTATATAGCAGCTTTACTCATAATAAAACTTGAAAGCCACCATGGTGTCCTTCAGTCAGTGAGTGGGTAAGTCAACTGTGGTACTTTCAGACAATGGAACATTGTTCAGTGCTAACAAGAAATGAGCCACCAAGCCAGGAAAAGGCATGGAGGAACCATAACTGCATATTACTATGTGAGAGATGTCAATCCAAAAAGGCTGAAGACTGTATGATTCCAACTATATGACATTCTGGAAAAGACAAAACAGTGGGGACAGTAGAAAGATCAGATGTTGCCGTGGGCTAGGGAGAGAGGGGGGTGAAGAGGCGAGCACAGAGAATTATTAGTATCTGTATGATATTGTAATGGTCAATTCATGTCAATATCCAAGTGTCAAAACCCAGAGAATATGTAACACGAAGATGAGTCCTGAGATAGACGAAGGACTTGGAGTGATATTTGATGTTTCAGTGTAAGTTCATTGATCAGTCGTAACAAGGTGCCATGGTGGTGAAGGGGTGCTGGTGGTGAAGACTGGAAGGGTTGGGAGACACTTGTGGGAACATTGTACTTGCTGCTCAGTTTGCTTTGAACTTAAAACTGTTCTGAAAAATAAATTCTGTTTAATTGGGAAAAAAGGTCTAAGATGATCCCAAAATCTTAAGCCTTTAACTAAAATAATAGCAATGAAAATGCTCCTCACTGGAGTAAGACTGTTAGGAAAATAAGCTGATTTCTGAGAAAGGTGATAAATTCTCGGGACATTTGAAGTCCAGGGGACTTGAATAACAATCATGTGGAGACATTCAATAAGTCATTGGAAAGCAAGACTGGGCCATATTATACTTGACATTCTTATGGCACTTACAACTACAAAGTGTGTCTACGTGTGTTGACTTGTCTTATTTTGTTTCCCATGCATGGGATAAAGAGATCAGGGAGATGATGCGTAAAGATTTCTTTCACCCGTGAGATTTTGTGACCTTCAGGAAACGATTGGGTGTGAGATAGAGATGCGAGTGTCACAAGGTGACGTGAGGCACTGACAGTGGAGGGGCTTATCAAAGGGAACAGATCTGGGCTCCAGGCAGAACCTGGAGCTGGGTACTGGGTGCAAGATGGAGATTCGGGAGCCATCAGACCTGGTGAGGAGAAGCCCACTGGACATGCCCACTGGGACATGGAGAAGAACAGCACAGGGACATTGCAAAAAGTTTCATGCAGCAGTAGATGGTCAGCCAGCTGCAGAGATGGTAAAGAAGCCGGGTGGAAACTGAGAAATTTGGTTTGGAAATTAGGTTGCTTTTACCTTTGAGAAGCTCCTCGTTTTAAGAGGTGGGGTCAGCAAACATTGTCAAAAGCTGGGCAAACAGCAGGTGTCAGGGAAGAAAACAGGCAGAAGGCAATGGACTGAAGGGATGAGAGCATCGTCAGAAGATGGTTTTATAATGGAGAGATAAGAAGGTGTGGTATCCACCTTCTTTTTTTTTTATGTTTTTTGTTTCTTTCTTTAATTCACCAGAACATTTACACTATCAGAAGGTCTCGCTTTTTAATATCCTTAAATTTGGGGGGTGGGGAATAAACTTTGCTCCTGATTGGAAGGCCCATCAGGTTTTCTCTTATCCTGGTTGTTTGCTTCTATACATGTGTGATTGACAGCTCGGTGGGTTGCCAGCAGCTGCCTGCATTCACTAGCTCCCATATGATTGGCAGTGGTTAGTGACAAAGAAATTTCTTAAAAGGTAGCTCAGACTCTTTACAGTGAAAGAAAAAGAACCTAGAAACCTGATGATGCTGTGATATAGTTCATACATTCTTAGAACTGTTTTAAACTGTTTTAGCATATTTCTAACAGCAAGAACTACTTTTTCTCTTAAAAGATGATTTTTTTTTTTTTTCCAATGGAAGGTTCCATTCCAGGGCTGCCTGGGGAGTAGTGCCTCAGTTAGATGTTGCCCTGGATTGTTTGCAGACAAAAACACCAGAAATTTATTAATATGTATCCCCATGCAATTCCCTTTAAATATAACATCTGTGTGTCTGTCACAAGCAGCTTTGATCTGATTTTTTTTAAGTAGAGAAGTTAGAGCATGCTTTACATATTAAAAAAATGTTACAACAAACACATATATGGGTACATATTTTCCATTTTTTGTGTGAATATTTGCATTTTGCCAAGATGGCACACACACATGCATAGACTCAAAATACTGCAGTATTGCAAAGTAAAAGGAGAGAGGGAAGTAAAGCCAATTTATTTATCTATGAAAGTGAAAGTGAAACAGTTAGTTGCTCAGTCGTGTCCGACTCTTTGCGACCCCATGTACTGTGGCCCCCCAGGTTCCTCTGTCCATGGGGTTCTTCAGGCAAGAATACTGGAGTGGGTTGCCATGCCCTTTTCCAGGGGATCTTCCAGACCCAGGAATCAAACCTGGGTCTCCTATGTTGCAGGCAGATTTTTTACCATCTGAGCTACCAGGGAAGCCCATATTTACCTTTGCGATGCCAACAATTAGTGGTGCCAGTGGCAGAGAACCCATCTGCCAGTGCAGGAGACAAAAGAGACTTGGGTTTGATCCCTGGGTCTGGAAGATCCCCTGGAGGAGGGCATGGCAACCTACTCCAGTATTCTTGCCTGGAGAATCCCATGGACAAAGGGGCCTGGCAGGCTACAGTCCATAGAGCTGCAAAGAGTTGGGCAGGACTGGAGTGACTTAAGCACAACCAACAATTTCGTTTCAGGTCAGGGAAACTGAATTCCTATGAAGCCATAGGAATTCAGTCAGCATCAGCAGCCCCACCCCAGCCCTCCGGGCGGCCCAGGACAGGTGAGGCTCTGAGCTTGTTTGCAGGTAGCTTCTGGGCAGATCTCCAGGAGAAGCAGCCATCTCGGGAACTTTCCTAACTCTTTGTAGGGTTGCATGTTATGATTTGAATTGTGGCTTTTTGAAAGAAAAGATCCTTTATTTTGTAATAACTCCCATATGATTGGCAGTGATTAGTGACAAAGAAATTTCTTAAAAGGTAGCTGTAAGCTCTTTCAATAAAAGAGTGAGGTTAATGTGAGTGCAGCTACAACCTCAGAATATGAAGTCTTGGAGCTCAATTTAATATCAAGCATGTTCTTTGTTCTTCCAAACCACCAGGTACCTTGCTTGATAAGCTTTTAAAATTCCTTCCACTCTAAGAAGACTTTTGCGCATGTGAATCTGACTTTTTATTTTCTACATTCTAATACAGAATTTATAATCATAGAGTGAACACGTGAAATTAGAACAAGACTTGTTCTAATTTGTCATTAAGGATCTACTTTTGTGGTGATTTAAAAATTTGAGTTGAATACAGTGGAGAGAAATAGAGAAAAAAGGAGAAGATAGTGAACATTCATTCAATGTCGTAGCACCGGGCCAAGTCTTTTTATATAAATGATTCTGCCTAATCCTCATAGCTTGTGAACTTTGTGGTGTTACCCACACTCACGCCATACAGTGATGAAACAGCAGAGCCAAAATGGAAATCAAATATATGTGACCTGGAAGCTTTTTTTTTTTTTTTTTTTTGAGTTATTCAGACATACTGTCTGGACAGGAAGGCATCTAGAATACTATATGACAGCATTTTTTTTTCTCAGAATGAGTAAGCAAATAAATCTGAAGTTCAGATGTCTGTGCTTCCGAAAGAAGAGTAGACCCCTGTAGATGCAGAAACTCGAATGGATTGTGTGTGTGTGTTATTCACTCAAGTCGTGTCTGACTCTTTGAGACCCCATGGACTATATAGCCCACCAGGCTCCTCTGTCCATGGGACTCTCCAAGCAAGAATACTAGAGTATGTTGCCATTTCCTTCTCCAGGGGATCTTCCCAACCCAGGGATTGAACCCAAGTCTCCTGCATTACAGACAGATTCTTTACCATCTGAGCCACCAGGGAAGCCCAAGCAGAGTTAGGTTCAGTTCAGTTCAGTTCAGTCGCTCCATCGTGTCCGACTCTTTGTGGCCCCATGAATCGCAGCACGCCAGGCCTCCCTGTCCATCACCATCTCCTGGAGTTCACTCAGACTCATGTCCATCAAGTCTGTGATGCCATCCAGCCATCTCATCCTCGGTCATCCCCTTCTCCTCCTGCCGCCAATCCCTCCCAGCATCAGAGTCTTTTCCAGTGAGTCAACTCTTCTCATGACCACTCAATTCAAATAGCCAGAGAAGAGAGTTTCTGATGAGCCTTCACCAATAACATCCTCCAGTTAACCAGATGGCCCATGGTGGCATGGTTTTATAGGAAAATCTTACTTTCTTTTCTTTTTCTTTTTTTCAGTAAGTCTGAACGATGTATTATCAAAATGGCACCAAGTCCATGGGTTTCAAAATTACGATGGGAACAAAGCCCAAGTAAAATTGCTTGCTTGCTCTCTCATAACTACTTATGTTTCAGCATTTCTATGAATTTTTTTTTTTAAAGCTGAAGGCTTTTCAGTGTTGGGGAAAGAAGAATAACACAGATTTTTGTTTAGCACTCTAGTACTGGTGATTAGGAATGGCAGGAGGGCCTCTACATAAACATTTAACAATGCTCTAAGATATGTTATCCTGATACGTATTATTTAAGTAGCTTCAGTGCTGCTCTTAGACCCCAGCTATGGGGCTGATATTGGAAACCCTTGTTTAATATGGGTCTTCTTCAAACCATACCCTCCCTACCATACAAGGGAGGACAACACAGAATTTTCTTTCCCCTCAGTATCAGACAAGAGTTCCTGGATCCCAGAACTCCCTCTACCAGGACCCAGCAACTCTACCCTAATTCCATATTCTGGAGGGTGGCTTTTAGGTCATTATAAAGGTGGGAGGATAGAATATATTCTGTTAGCAATTCATTACCGTAATGTATGCTTCCCTGGTGGCTCAGTGGTAAAGAACCTGCCTATCAATGCAGGAGACGTGGGTTTGAGTGCTGGATTAGGAAGATTCCCTGGAAAGAAAATGGCAACCCACTTCAGTATTCTTGTCTGGGAGATCCCATGGACCCTGGCAGGCTACAGTCCATGGGGTTGCAGAGTTGGACACAACTTGGTGACTCAACAATAACAACCTTAATGTATACCTTGTACATGTTTACACATGTGGTGTGAGGTGTAAATGTGTACTTCTTCCCACAACAGTGAGCAGCCTGAGAATACCACTTCTTTCACTGAAGTGCTTCAGAGATTTTTGTAAATAAGACTCAATGCAAAATAAATCAAAGCCTTTGGCACAGACTGACCTTAAGATTCAACCTGAGTAAATAAAAACTCCAGGACTGAAAACCCAAGGTTCTCCAGGTACAAACTCAAGACTCAGCCCAGTTCATGAAAAATCCAGTTTTCTTTTTAAAACACAGGTATCTTAATATCCTCTTAGGCAATTACTAGTTTTGAGATTATATTAGGAGAAATTGCCACCATCTTTACATTTTCATAATAGAGACAGATTTTACCTCAATTGTTTGTTCTAGACAGCCTAAACATTTTCATGCCAGGATTCAAGACACTTTCCTGGACATTCGCATTTGATGGCTCATTGTCATGCTCCTAGATCACTAAGAAACTGTCTGTCCATTGAGTTCAACCATTTGTTTAAGGACAGTTCCAAATGACAAGCTTCTTGGGAAGCAAACACATCCAGTATCATTATTACTCAGATGAACCTAGCAGTCTCCCTTCCTTGATTTTTTTCGATGCAATGTAACAAGCGTCTGTTGAACATTTAAGAGTAGAGCAACAGGCAGAGATCTAGAGAGACATTCACATGAGCAGAGATTTCCCCCTTGAAAATGCTCACAGTCTGGAAGGGCAAGCACCAATGAAGCAATTCATAATCAAAGCCAGATCTGAGAATGAAAAAAGAAGAATCGAAGTGTAGGGAGAGACTAAGTGTCTGCCAGAATTAATATTTCCTTTCTCTTTGTCTGAAAATAATTTCATGGAGGAGGTGCAGTTTGAACTAGATAAGCATTGAAAAATAAATTGGTTTATAATTGGGAGAAAATAATAATAATAGGTAGTATTTACTGAGCCCTTACTAGTTGCCAGGCACTGTTCCTATGTGGATTATATATATCATTTAGTGCTCCCAGCACAAACAGCCTTATGAGGTAGGTAAGTATGTTCACTCCCTCCCTGAGTTGAAGATAAAAGTAATAAACAATGTATGAACACTCTAACCCGTTTGTCCACAGGAGATACATGAACTAACTCTCCCAGAGTCACACAGCCAGGAAGGTGGAGAATATGATGCAGTCAGCCTGCCTGTAGAACTTGTGTCGTAAACCACAAACTGTAAGAGAGAAAGGTATTCCACGCATAACAGAAGGAAGGGGTACCAGACATGGAACAGCCTGAAAGGTTGCAGTGAAATCACTGGGTAAAATGTAAGAATATGTTCAGTTTTGAAAGGGGTTGTTAAATATTTTTCCAAAGTGATTGGATCAAGTTGTATGACACCAGCCATGTAAAAGAGTCCTGGTTGTTCCACATCTTTGAAAACATTCGGCATTATCACATTTGGGTTTTTTTTGGTACATTTTGGCCATTTTGTTGGATATGGAGTGGTATCCTATTGTGATTTTAATGTCTCTCTAATTAATTACAGTTCTCTCAAATGGGTGTGTAGATAGTGTAAAACAATTAAGATCTGAAGCAGATCACATATACATATACGTGTGTGTGTCTATAAATTGACAAACTGATGTTAAATTTATATAAAAATTCAAAGCGATTAGACATACCCAAAGCAGTACGGAAGAAGAGCAAACTAAGGAAACTTATACTAGTGAATAAAAAGACTTATAATAAAGTGCAATAAACAAGACAGTGTGAAATTGGCCCCAGGATAGACAGGTTGGACAACAGCCTAGCAAAGGCAAGTGCAGAATCAGACCAGAGTATTTAGGATCACTTAATTTGAGCAGTTTCCATTGCAATATAGAGGAAAAGGGATGGTCTTTTAAATAAATGGTTCTGGGTCAGTTAAAACTGTGTAGAAGAAAAAGTTCTTTGAACCCTACTTCATGACATAAAACATTAAGATAAATCACAAGTCTATAAAACAGTTTCCTCTTTTTAAAAGAAACGGGTGAATATCTTTATAATTTTGGGTTAAACAAAGATTTCTTAAATAGGAAATAAAAAGCACCAACCATAAAAAGATGGATAAATTGGACATTATTAAGAATATATATTATCAATGCCAAAGAATGCTCAAACTACCACACAATTGCACTCATCTCACACGCTAGTAAAGTAATGCTCAAAATTCTCCAAGCCAGGCTTCAGTAGTACGTGAACCGTAAACTTCCACATGTTCAAACTGGTTTTAGAAAAGGCAGAGGAACCAGAGATCAAATGACCAACATTGCTGGATCATGGGAAAAGCAAGAGAGTTCCAGAAAAACATCTATTTCTGCTTTATTGACTATGCCAAAGCCTTTGACTGTGTGGATCACAATAAACTGTGGAAAATTCTGAAAGAGATGGGAATACCACACCACCTGACTTGTCTCTTGAGAAATCTGTATGCAGGTCAGGAAGCAACAGTTAGAACT
>SJYQ01091777.1:55191-78168 GCA_006410935.1 Redunca redunca | reverse complement strand
GTTGGCTTAAAGCTCAACATTCAGAAAACAAAGATCATGGCATCTGGTCCCATCACTTCATGGGAAATAGATGGGGAAACAGTGTCAGACTTTATTTTTTGGGGCTCCAAAATCCCTGCAGATGGTGACTGCGGCCATGAAATTAAAAGACTCTTACTCCTTGGAAGGAAAGTTATGACCAACCTAGATAGCATATTAAAAAGCAGAGACGTTACTTTGCCAACAAAGGTCCGTCTAGTCAAGGCTATGGTTTTTCCTGTGGTCATGTATGGATGTGAGAGTTGGAATGCGAAAGAAGCTGAGCACCGAAAAATAGATGCTTTTGAACTGTGATGTTGGAGAAGACTCTTGAGAGTCCCTTGGACTGCAAGGAGATCCAACCAGTCCATCCTAAAGGAGATCAGTCCCGGGTGTCCATTGGAAGGAATGATGCTAAAGCTGAAACTCCAGTACTTTAGCCACCTCATGCAAAGAGTTGACTCATTGGAAAAGACCCTGATGCTGGGAGGGATTGGGGGCAGGAGGAGAAGGGGCCAACAGAGAATGAGATGGCTAGATGGCATCACCGACTCGATGGACATGAGTTTGCGTGAACTCCGGGAGTTGGTGATGGACAGGGAGGCCTGGCGTGCTGCGATTCATGGGGTCCCAAAGAGTTGGACACAACTGAGCAACTGAACTAAACTGAACTGAATGAAAAAGACTTAGAGTTAAAAAAAAAAAAAGCTCATACCAATCAGTAAGGAAAAGACAGCCAACCTAATTAAAAATTAGCAAATTGTTTAGACACTTTATGAAAGAGGATAACAAATATCAAAAAAATTGAAATGATACTAATAGAGTTTTCAAGCAAACTATGAAATTCAGTTCTTTAATTATGTTCTAATCAAAGGATCTGAATCACCAAGGCACATAGCTACAGAGAGAGTTTATTTATCTTTAATAGGAGTACCTGCTTAGTAGGTAGCAACCTCTGAGTGCAGCTGGAATCTGGCCATGATCTCTGAGTACTGCTGGAATTTGTGTTAAGGACTGGAGCTACATGTCTGTTTATTCTTATTCATGGGCTTCCTTGCTCAGGGGTTTTTACTTCACTGAGAACCTTCGTTCACTTCCCTTGGGCAAGTGAAATTATACTTGTGCTCTCAAAACTTGAAGAAACCCTCTTGTGAGGATGCTTATTCCTTGGAGGTAGGATTGGAAATGGTGATTGTGTATCTCACTGGAATTAGTCAGATGTGCTCAAGCATGTGGGCACGTGCACACACGCATGCGCACACACACACACCCCACAAAAATCCAGAAGGCTGTGCAAACATACAGAATATACAGGAATATACAGGAAATACACAGAATCAGAACATCAAGCATTCCAGTTACCAAGATGAAGAAGTAGTCATTTTGGTCCACATCTACAAAGATGTCTATTAATAAAAGAAGAGCTATAATTGATCCAGTACCCCAGTCCAGAAGTTAAATGACATAAACCTAGGACTTTGATGATAGGGATTTGTTACCCCCGACTCTTCCCAAAGTAATCATAGAATACCTAATATCAACACAAAGTACAGCTTTGTGTTAAGAAATGAGGATACATAGGTAATGGACTGCTGTTTTCCCTTTAATATCTGAAGGAATTTCCTGTCTTTAACTGGCTTTCTTGGAGGCAAAGTGATATATTAGAAGGAAGATGGGGTTTGGAATTAGCCAAACCTAATTTTATACCAAACCTACTGAAACCTATGAAGCCAGCCCTCTGGCAGCTAAATGCAAAGGTCGTCCTCACACCCTCCTCTGAGTTTCAACTCACATTATTCTAAGTCCCAAAAGGAAATAGAGGTTTATAAACAAAGTCCACTTCTATTCATCCTGTTACTCACACCAAGTAATTCGATCAACTTTTGAATCTACTTCGATTGAAGGAAATCTTTCGATCTTTATTTTGGTGAAATATTGGGGAATTCTAATTCAACATCCAATTTCACTTTTAACAAGAGGAAAATTGAAGTACACAAAGAACAAATCAGACTGCCTTTCAAATACCCAAGAAGATTAGGAGCACTCAGGGTACCCCAGATCAACCAAAACATAAGAAAAGTATGATTGTAGATCTTGCAGAAGTCTTAAAAGTTAATATGTGCTGTCCACTCACCGTATGTTAGAGGAAGAAGATGTGTTTTAGAGATATCTACTCCTAGGCCAAAGTCATGTGTTTAACAAGGGCAGAGGCAAGATTTGAACCTAAAGTCCCCCAGATCTCTGCTGGTGGCCTTTCACTTTCCAGAAGGCATGTTTTCAGAGAGCCTGTCATTGCCACTACCGCACTCCCACGTGTAGGTCAGCTAAATGTTCAGAACATCTCTGTTATGTTGAAACAGGGATGGGCCCTGGCTGCCTTTCAGCTCTTCTGTATTTTGGATCTATGGATATTAATCAGTGGGCTATTCAGGAGACAGACTATAAAAGAGGAAATGGGGGTGGATTAGTGCCTCAATGCCTTTCCAGCTTTTGCAAATGAAAATGTATTTTGTGTTGAGAGTCAAAAAGTAATATACTGATTGACAAACAAAATTGGAAACTTTGGGATGCCTGTTAAGAGCTAGCCTTGACAACTGAGCAACTGAACTGAACTGAACTGAACTTGTGCACAGAACTCTTTGTTTCCATTGAGAATAAACTTTCTCGGACATCTGCAGTTTTCTTACAAATGTCTATATTTTAGACCAGATGTATTCTCAGTGCAATATAAACTCAAGTATATATGCACTTACTTTAGGAAGAAATAACTAAATTCGGTTGGTTCCTTAACCTCAAAAGTATTTATTGATATTTAGAAAAGACTATTGAGTGTGAATGCACATCACAGCTGGGAATCCAGAGCTTGCTCTTTATCAGTGTACTTTCCTGCCCCTGGAAAGGATTTCAGTAGAGCCAAGCCTCTAATTTCCATGTGTCAACTGAAACAAACAAGCACCTATGCCTCATCAACCGTGTCCAGTTCAATCAAGTTTTATTGAGAGGATTAAATATAAAGAAACTTGACACTTGTCTCTAGTTTTAGCTGTGTTCCCTTCTATAGTTCCTGGTTGCCAGACGTCACTTTACCAAGGATCTTCTTGGTTAGTTCTTCCTGCTACCACATAGAAGGCAGGGTTTCGCTTATAGGAAACTATAGAACTGGTGGCTAAACTGGTCATTCAGAGACAAAAGCAAAATGTACAAAGAATGGAGAAATGTACATATGTCTCATTTCTCTTTATTCTTCATTCTAGTTCCTAAAATTAGAAGTTTAAATTATAGCAAATTCCAAGGTTAAAGTGCTGTTTTTAAGAATTCTAGTGAGATGAATGGAGGGTAGCGTGGAAGCTTATATACTGCTGCTGCTACTAAGTCGCTTCAGTCGTGTCCGACTCTGTGCGACCCCACAGACGGATGCCCACCAGGCTCCCTCGTCCCTGGGATTCTCCATATGTAAAATAGATAGCCAATGGAAATTTGCTGTATGACTCAAGGAACTCAAACTGGGGCTCTGTAACCATCTAAATGGAGTGGGAAAAGATGGGAAATGGGAAGAAGTTTCAAGAGGGAGGGGACATATGTACATATGGCTAATTCATGTTGGTGCAAGGCAGAAATCAAACCAATATTATAAAGCGATTATCCTTCAATTTAAAATCTTTAAAAAAAAGAATCCTATTCACTCAAAATATTTAAGATGTAACTAAAATAAAATGAGTCCTTCTATCATAGTGCATGATGTACTCAAGTCGCAAATGGGTTGTGATCCCGCAATTAATATATAATATTATTTGGTTAACACTCATTTTGGTGTAGCTACTTTTCTCATACACTCACCTGCAAGACAGGGTAAATTTTCCAGTAAAAATATTTTGCACAGTGCTTAGGCTCACATACCATTTTACTTATTATTTTAAAACTTTTTTATCTTTTGGCCACACCAGTCAGCATGTGGACATTTAGTTCCCTGACCAGGGATCAGAGCCCACGCCCCTGCGATGGACATTTGGAGTCTCAACCACTGGCCCACCAGGGAAGTCCCTCTCATACCATGTTAAAGAAGCCTACTGATCCTAGAATTCCAGATTCTGAAAAAATATTAATACTTCCTCTCTTAGCAGGCATGGTTGCAGTGTTGGTCATACCTGGTTCTCTCCTCTGTCTCTGGGTGCTTCTTTGGCTTCTTCTCCTTTCCTTGGCACTAAATGTGGAATTCGCAATGCTTGACCTTAGGCTGCCTTCTGTTCTCTCTTTATACTGTCTGCCAGTTCAGCTTCATCCACAGCCATGCTTCAGGTACCATGTCCATTTTGACAGCTTCTGAATTTTTATCTTCCCTCCTGAACTTCTCCAGTATCTAGCCACAGTTTCTCCATTTGGAATTCTCAAAAGTCACCTCAGATTAAACACATCCAAACACATGCCTTCTCTCCCAGATTTGGGTTTCTTCCATGTCTCCCCAGCTCAAAGAATGGCTAGCTCTCCCATCTGTCCAGGTGTGAAGATCAGAAATCTCAGGGTCATTCTTAGCACTAACCCCTCCCTCAACATTCATGTCCCTACACGATCTGTCGGGTTTTGCCTCCTAATTTATCCATTTCTCTCCAGTGCTCTTTGAACATTCTGTATTCTTTGTTTCCACGGGGCCTTTGCTTGTACTGTTAGAACAGAGTCCCCTCACTTAAGCATTTATTTTTTTAAAGAAGGAAGTCATCTGCAGTAGTTGCTGATCTGTGGACTCATTCAGGTCTAGGGGAAAGAAGCATAGAGGGTAGAATTTTGAACCTCTTCTGTAAAATACAAGGTAGAGAGCAATTTCTTATGACAACCAAGATTAATGGTTCTATTACAAAGGCAAGCACTTTTGAAGTCCATAAGTCTCAAGACAGCTTAAAAAAAAAAAAAAATCCATCAAGGACAACTGTGTAGTTACAAAATACAAAAAACGGTGATTAAAAGACATAGAATTGATGACCCAAGAGTCATTAATAAGAACCCTGTCTCCGTAATTCCTTGGGTCTGTAAACTCTTACCTCATGAATATTCTCACGAACAACGTCTTTTAGAAAATTTTCAGACATGATGCTATTAGCCATATCTGTACAAAGTCATGTAGAAAATTATAGTCTTGACTTTCAGGTCCAAGGAGGTTATAATTTCCTGCCTCCTCATTTTTCTTCTCTCACCTGTTCTGAGAAATTTCCAACTCATTATCCAGAGTTCAGCTTTAAGTCAGGCCTCCAGAAAGCGTGTCCTGACACCTACCCCTATGGCAGGCTCCTTTGTAGAACATTCCCAGAGAATCTCCTTCCCTTTCTTCTTGAAGGTCATCTCAGTTTGTAACTGAATATGTATGGTTGGAGACTCTTTACAAATTCTTACCTGTCTCTTCAACTAAACTTTAAGCCTCATGAAAATACAGAACACATATGTTTTTGTGCTCAACATCACTGCAGCCCCAGATCTCAGGGTTCTGTTTTGTTTTGTTGTTTGTGTGTGCTCAGCCATGTCCGACTCTTTTTGACCCCATGGATCCAGACCACCAGGCTCCTCTGTCCATGGGCCTCTCCAGGCTAGAATACTAAAGTGGGTTGCTGTTCCCTTCTCCAGTGATCTTCCTGACCCAGGGGTCAAAGTCGCATCTCTTCTGTCTTCTGTATTGGCAAGCAAGTTCTTTACCAGTAGCACTGCCTGACCTCAGTGTAACATCTTGTAAATGCTCAGATATGTTCGTTGAATGCTATGGAAAGGATGGGCTGAAAACTACCAAACCTCTGTAGGTATGGCATGTCTTTGAGAAACTGAATTCAGAATTCTAATTCGTCTCTGGTACACAACCCCATTCCTTCCCCTTACTCAAAGACCTGCCCTTTTACCCCTGATCTTGATGGCCTTTCCCTATCTGCAGACTCTTCTGGGATTTAACCAGTGAATGGTGTTCTAATGACATAAATCGAGAGCTCGGGAGCTTCCCAGGTGGCTCAGTGGTTAAGAATCCGCCTGCCACTGCAGGAGACACGGGTTTGATCCCTGGGTTGGGAAGATCCCCTGGAGAAGGAAATGACTATCCACTCCAGTATTCTTACCTGGAGAATCCCATGGACAGGGGAGCCCAATGGGCTATAGTTCATGAGATCACAAAAGAGTTGGGCACAACATAACAGCAACTTAAAACATATACAAATCAAAGGCCCACTCAGAACTGGGCTGGAAAAGAACGATGAGAATGAGAAAAAACCTGTAAGGGGAACGAAATGGAAATGGAGTGCTGAGCACAAGTGGGGCAGGTGTCCTTAGCTCTGGAGGCTGCATGATGGCGCAGAAGGCCTAGTGGGGCTGCTTCCTGTCCTCCGGCAGTGGTCGACCTGCCCTTTACTCCACCCCCTGTGGAACTGAGAGCACACTCCTTGAAGAGCTTAAACATCACAACTGGGCAAAATCTTGGAAATGATGAAAGCTGACTTCCTCATGGAGGAAGCGCTGGCTGGATGGGGAAGGAGAACGGCCCAAGGTGGCAGAGCTGAAACTAGACCTAGAACTCAGGTCTCTCTGCCCTCCCCCTGCAGCTTTTCACTCTGCACTACCTCTGGCTCGCTTCTGAACTGCTAGCCCTCTTCAGATCTCAGTTATGTCACTTGGTTCATGCGTTAGTCCTCCTTCAAAGGTTTAGCAATTTGTCGGTGGGATTAAGTTAAGCCATATTATTTTCAATGCAAGTCGAGGGAGGAGAGGCATTCTCTGAGCTGAGAAACATATTGAGTAACTCGCAGGGGAAGCATTTCCCTAAGACAAAAGTAGTGGGTGTTTATGTAACCACAGCATCTTGACCTAAGCTCTTTATCATTCAGTGTGGCGTAGTTGAAGATAGTGAGGAGAGGAAGGAGGTCGGGGAAGGAGGTGGATTAAGGGCTGACATCATAGATCTGTTCTTAGAATGAGAGGCTGTTGATAGAACTAGGATAGGAGTCAGATAACCTATCCTGGTCTGAGCTTAATGAAACACAGTAAAGGCTGTGTTGTGTAGGCAGCTTTTACAGTACAAAAGTTCAAGAAACTCTCTGATGAAAAGCATTGCTAATTCCTAGAACTGTAACTCTTCAATTACTGCTGCTTTGACTAATAATCTTTGCTTTGTGTAATAATCTGTAATCAAATCATTTGCTCTCTCTAAGTAGACCTGAGATAATCCTCACACTGAAGTAGGAACTTATACCATGAAGTGATCTCAGGTGATACGGGCATCAATAGCATAGAAACATACACACACATATATTAACCATGTCAAATCCATCATTTCCCAAATGTTATTCATCTGTATGAAAGCAAAAGCTCAAGTGAGTGAGTTTAAATAAAAATGAAGCGTGTTGTATTGTAAACGGCTTAAAATTCTTTTCCGATAACAAGTATGTGTAAATCATTGAACAAAATTTAAATAGATTTCAATTACTGATACTATAAAATTTTGGACCATGCCTTTAAAAAAATAAACCCTGATTTTTCAGGAAAGTCTTTTCCAATAAAAAAAGAATACTCTAATTCCTGTAACCCTCCTTCATTAAATATATTTACTCTTTTGCATACATTTAATACAAAAATGTATTGACTTAGTTTGGATATTGTTTTAAACCTAAAGTAGGAAAAAAGTTCTGTAAAGAACAGAAGACAAACTGATGGAAAATTATAAAAAGAAAAATTAAAAAATAAATAAAATTTGGTTTTACTTTTAATCCTCTTTAGAGATTATATAAACTACTTCCATCTTCTTTTACAGTTAAGAGTAGGAAACACAAATCTCTATTAAATAATCATTGAAACTGAAAAAACAGGAGAGAAAGGAGTAGAGAAAACAAATGAAGAGGAAGTATTACAAGAATGAGCAAGAATTGGATAAACGGAAGAATGAGAAGCTGGTGGAAAAGAGAAGAATAAGTAAAGCAGTATCTATAGAGAAGAGGCAGAATATACTCCCAGAGTTATGCTTTTGTGGAATAACACAGAATTTAATCCATTTTGAAGGATTTTCAATTAACTTTTAAAAGGTAGGTTACATTTTATGACTATAGGCAATGTGGAAATATGAACTCTTGAAAATTCTTCATCAGCCTAATCAAATGTAGATAGAGGAAATTTTCTAGCCCTATATCTTAAGTCTGTGCATTTCCAACATTTTCCAACATAGTTATTCAATTATAAGCAAAGTCAGACTAATTTTTCTAATTCCGTTTTGGTGTTGCAATTTTCAAAAGGCCACAGATAAATTAGTACTGAGTGAGTCACTCTGGTAGTTATTATGACATAAGACTTGAAAAACTCAACTGAGAAGTTTCCATATTGTTACAGTTATTTATATTCAGTGCCATTTGTAATTGTAGCTAGTTAAAATGACTTTTGAATAAGGATGACTATCTTGAGAGTTTAACATTTATGAAGCCTCCCAGACAAAATCCATATTAAAATATAACATTTTAGACAACATCTCATTAGGGCTGTGGGGCAGCCAATTTTTCACAAATCTTATTACCTTTGTCTTGACCTATGTGTGTGGTGAGAACAAAACCCAAAATTTTAAATCCACATGGGCAGTTGTATCTGTCTTGAAGTTGATATCATTTGAACATCCTTTGATTTGTGCATAAAAAGTTAATTTCATTTACTTTTAATATTCTAAAAGTTATTAGTCTAACAACTGCCTGGCAATTTGATGTTGCTCAAAATTGAATATATTTGTTGATAAACCAATATATTAATATCTTGCATACTTATGGTTTTTAATAAAGATTCAAGAGGTAAACCTTTTTCATCCAGAGCTGTAAAGATTTTCCAGGATTAAGAAATTAAGAACTATAACCGGGATTCTTCCTTATGTATACTGACTTGAGAAATCAAGAATGTATTTATGAAATTTGTGTTTAAATAGCTTATTATTCTTATTTTTGAACTACTTAAGTGAGTAAACTTTGGCCTACATTCAGGACTATCTACTAGAAGAGATTTGGAGGCAGAATTTCTCTACATAGATTCCTTTAAGAGGCTTACTTGCCTTCCAGAACTGATTTTCAAGTCCATTTCAGGTCCTCATCTGATAGAGCTGTTCCTTCGGCTTTGCTTGGGATGAATACAGTGGAAATGTGTTCCATTCAGAGTTAAGTATGAGTTCAAAAGTCTTGACATTGTTACCCACAATTCTGAGTTGCATTTTCTCTTGAAACCACATGCTTCAGTGTTTGTCACAAACAACGCTATTCCCCTAGGTTTACAGTCAGCAAAAAAGTTATCTATGTCCTGACCAGGAGGATATCCATTCTTAGGTGTTGCTTCGTCATGTATACGCTTGATAATAAAAATTTAAACCTTAAACTGAAAAAAAGTATCAGCATTTCAGTTAGACTTTCCAATATTACTATTTCACTATGATGTATGTTTCAACCACAGGAGTATTTCTGGATCTTTCTCTTTCCAGCTTTTGAATCAACCCATCAGCAGAGTCAGTTCCTTACTGATAGCTGAGCCATGTGAGTTTCAGTCAATACCACCTTTCTCACTTTGATAACAATAAGAATCATCAGAGTTTTGTCTGCTTTTGCAATAGAATGCCCTCTTTACTGCCCTTTTTTTGGAAAGTCAGAGTTCTTCTTTTTTCAATTTTTTAAAAAAGCTCAAATTTCCTACATTTTTAGATATCTGAGGCTTTCTAGACTTGTTTAGTTTATTTTTAAATTTAACTTATTTTTGCCCACACCACATGGCATGTGCTACCTTAGTTCCCCTACCAGGGATTGAACCCACGCCCCCTGCATTGGGAACCAGGAAAGTCCCGCGAAGTGTCAGGGTTTCAGAAAAGGGGGATTTTCAGAGTAGTTAATTCCCAGAGTAGAATCTGCACCACCTTCCCTACCTTTGAGGAGGCCCATAATACTCAGGGTGTGTTGGGGGGGGGCACTGGAAGCGGGGTAGATTCTGTGTCTGCAGCCGCTACAGCTTCAGCCAGCTTCACAAGGCTTTGCCGTCTCCAGGAGATCTGTTCTAACTGATGGGGAACTCCGAGGTTACGGGCTGCTATTTATCTCTCACAAATATGAAACCGCTATTTTTAGACGCGAACTTGACGCTTGGCAGCAGCATATTTTTGCTGTGTGTCACAGATCTTGGAACCTGCAGGTTGGAAGGAACTTAGAGATTCTTGAGACAAATCTTGTAGAGGCTAATAGTTCAAGGTCACAGACAGGAGGGCCATCCAGAAACCAGGACTCTGGGCTATTACACACCTTCACTCAGTTTTACCTAGTACCACCCTGTTGTGTTTCTGAGGTGCTCATCTGCAGGCCAGGCATTGCAGTGAGCGCTTGAGCTTGGCTCTCTCTGGCTGGAGAATAAGCACTGGCTTAAAGGCCTGAGCACTGATCTCACCCCAAGAGTCCATGATGCTCCCTGTCTTAGCCAGCTGGGGCCGCCATATGAAAATGCCACAGACCAAGCAGGCTTCCCAGGTGACTGAGTGGTAAAGAATCTGCCTGCCAGTACAGGAGATACAGGAGACTCGTGTTTGATCCCTGGGTCAGAAAAATCCCCTGGAGAAGGAAATGGCAACCCACTCCAGTATCCTTGCCTGGGAAATGCCGTGGACAGAAGAGCCTGGCGGGCTACAGTCCATGGGGTCACAAAGAGTCAGACATGGCTGAGCAACTGAGCACAAGTAGCTTAAACAACAGAGTTTTATGTTCTTACAGTTCTGGGGGCTGGGAATCTAAGATCAAGATGCCGGTAGGTTGGTTTCTGGTGAGAACTCTCCCCCTGGCTTGTAGATAGCTGTCTTCTTGCAGTGGCCTGACATGGTGGAGAGAGAGACAGGTCTGATGTCTTTTCCTGTAAGGACAACAGTCTTACAGGATCAGGGCCCCACGCTTATGAACTCAGTGAACCCCAATTACCTCCTTAAGAGCTCCATCGCCAAGTACAGTCACTTTGGGGGTGAGGGCCCTAACGATGAATTGGGGGGCACAATCGAGTCCATAACAGTACTCAGCCATTGAATGAAATCCACAGGGAACTGGACTGGACTCTTGGTTGGATAACTTTATTTTACCTTGTTATCTACCTGGAAGCAATTTTTCTATTAGAGGCTCTTTAGGAAACATTTGTTATCTGGGCTTTCTAAATTGAAGTCAGACTACAAATTTATCTGGAGTCTCTGACAGCACTGGGCCGCTGGACCATACTCTGAAAGTAATATTTGTACAAGTGATATGTCCGATAGTATGGAATTCAAAAAGGTACATAGTGAAAAGTATGTCTTTCTCACTCCTCTACCCTAATTTGTTAATAGTGACTTCTTTACTTTTATAAGGTGGTCTGTGCACTGACAGGCAATCTGTATGTAGGCACTTTTTTTTTACACAAATGTTAGCACATTGTACTCACAGCTCTAGACTTTACTTTTTTCACTAAACAATAAATCATGACAATTATTTAACACAGTGCATGTGAAAATAATACATTTATGTAGTTTGCCTTCTATTAATATAAAATATGTGCTTGTGTGCATGCTAAGACACTTCAGTCATGTCCAACTCTTTGCAATCCTAAGGACTGTAGCCCGCCAGGCTCCTCTGTCCATGGAATTCTCCAGGCAAGAATAACTGGAATGGATGGCCATGCCCTCCTCCAGGGGATCTTCCTGACCCAGGGAACGAACCCACATCTCTTGTGTCTCCTGAATTGGCAGATGGGCTAGCGCCTAGGAAGCCCATAAAATCTCCGAAATACTTCATTGTAGATATATATAATTTTTTAACCAATCTCCGTCTATTGTCGACCTCTATTTCTTGATTTTAAATTGTAACTCTATCAAATATACAAACGAGGCTGCAGTGATCATAAATATTATTCACATATGCATCCTCATGTACATACCTCCTTAGGTAAGTTGCTAAAAGTGGAATTGCTTTGTTAAAGTTATGTACTTTATGTTTTGGTGGAGATGACCATATTGCTCCCTATCCTGTTTTCTTCTTTTTAATTGTAGTGTAGTTGTTTTACGATGTGTTAGTTTCTGCTGTACAACAACATGAATCAGCTATATGTATTCATATGTCCCCTCCCTCCAGCCCACCCCTACCCTACCTCTCTAGATCATCACAGAGCACTGAGTTGAGCTCCCTGTGCTATACAGCAGCCACTGGCTATTTTACAGTGGTTGTGTATGTCAGTCAGTCAGTTCAGTCACTTAGTCATGTCCGACTCTTTGCCACCCCATGGATTGCAGCACGCCAGGCTTCTCTGTCCATCACCAACTCCTGGAGCTTGCTCAAATCCATGTCCATTGAATCGGTGATGCCATCCAACCATCTCATCCTCTGTCACCCCCTTCTCCTCCTGCCTTCACTCTTGCCCAGCATCAGGGTCTTTACTAATGAGTCAGTTCTTCGCATCAGGTGGCCAAAGTATTGCAGTTTCAGCTTCAGCATCAGTCCTTCCAGTGAATATTCAGGACTGATTTCCTTTAGGATGAACTGGTTGGATCTCCTTGCAGTCCAAGGGACTCTCAAGAGTCTTCTCCAACACCACAGTTCAAAACCATCAATTCTTCAGTGCTCACCTTTCTTTATGGTCCGACTCTCACATCCATACCTGACTACTGGGAACCACAGCTTTGCTTAGACGGACCTTTGTCGGCAAAGTAATGTCTCTTGCTTTTTAATATGTTGTCTAGGTTGGTCATAGCTTTTTATCCAAGGAGCAAGTTTCTTTTAATTTCATGGCTGCAGTCACCATCTGCAGTGATTTGGGAGCCGAAAGAAATAAAGTCGCTCACTGTTCCCGTTGTTAGTGTATATATACCAGTGTTGGTATAATGTGTTCCATTGGTGGTGTGTCAGTTCAGTTCACTTGCTCAGTCGTGTCCGACTCTTTGCGACCCCATGAATCGCAGCACACCAGGCCTCCCTGTCTATCACCAACTCCTGGAGTTCACTCAGACTCACGTCCATCGAGTCAGTGATGCCATCCAGTAGGAAGTCAAGAAACACTTGGAGTAACAGGCAAATTTGGCCTTGGAATACAGAATGAAGCAGGGCAAAGGCTAATAGAGTTTTGCCAAGAAAATGCACTGGTCATAGCAAACACCCTCTCTCAACAACACAAGAGAAGACTCTACACATGGACATCACCAGATGGTCAACACCGAAATCAGATTGATTATCTTCTTTGTGGCCAAAGATGGAGAAGCTCTACACAGTCAGCAAAAACAAGACCAGGAGCTGACTGTGGCTCAGATCATGAACTCCTTATTGCCAAATTCAGACTTAAATTGAAGAAAGTAGGGAAAAACCACTAAACCATTCAGATATGACCTAAATCAAATCCCTTATGATTATACAGTGGAAGTGAGAAATAAGATTTAAGGGACTAGATCTGATAGATAGAGTGCCTGATGAACTGTGGACGGAGGTTCGTGACATTGTACAGGAGACAGGGATCAAGACCATCCCCATGGAAGAGAAGCGCAAAAAAGCAAAATGGCTGTCTGGGGAGGCCTTACATATAGCTGTGAAAAGAAGAGAGGCGAAAAGCAAAGGAGGAAAGGAAAGATATAAGCATCTGAACGCAGAGTTCCAAAGAATAGCAAGAAGAGATAAGAAAGCCTTCCTCAGTGATCAATGCAAAGAAATGGAGGAAAACAACAGAATGGGAAAGACTAGAGATCTCTTCAAGAAAATCAGAGATACCAAGGGAGCATTTCATGCAAAGATGGTAGTGTATAAGTCAGGGCTATTCTCCCAGCTTGTCCCGCCCTCCCTTTCCTCCCCTGTACCCCACTTATCTATCCTTTATGTCTGCATCTCTATTCCTGCCCTGCAAATATGTTCAACTATATATATGTAAGTTAATATTCACAATATTTGTTTTTCTCTTTCTGACTTACTGCACTCTGTACGACAGACTCTAGGTCCATTCACATCACTGCCCATCGTGGGTTCTGGGAGAGGGTTGTAAGTGGATCTCAAATGTGACAGTTTCCTGGAAGCAGAGAAACTACACAGATTTGCTTTGTGTTATCTGTATGTATTTGACTCACAAATCTTGTACTCTGAAATGTTCTCCCATTATCTTTTTGCCTCATTATCCCCACCTCAGACTCTTCTGTTTCATGAAGTTTTCCCTGATGACCATTTTCTTACTTTTTTTCTTGGTTCGTTCCACACAGTGATCCTCTGTACATGGAATCATGAACTCTACCTACAGACAGGACTCTCTAACACTTTGCTAAACATAATTTTTCTCTTCAAATATTTTGTGTATGTATACTATTTCCCTAACTAGATTCCCTAGCAAAATACCAACATTTACTTTGCTTTTATAATAGTATTATATAATTTTTATAACACTTAATAGGATAGAAAAGAATTTGCTTCTGTATTTTATTCTTTCCTCTGTGTTTTGAAGTAGCCATAGCAATAATAATGATAAAAGATGTTCATATTTACATAAATTTTTAATAATATATTAGTATGATATATAATTAATATATAATTATATTGTTATTATTTCATCATAGAGGTGAAGAATTTGAGATATAGTGAGATTAAGTGCCCAAGTCACCTAGCTATGAAATGGTAAAGGCAGAACTTTAATCCAGTGTTAACTATTCTAAATTACATTTCCTTTCCACTGACTCATGCTTTCTTTTAACATTTAATAGTGCTGAGCACATAATAATAAAGGGCTACAGATGGTTGTTTAGTCGTTAAGTCGTGTGCAGCTCTTCTGCGACCCCATGGACGTAGTCCTCCATGCTCCTCTCTCTATGGCATTTCCCAATCAAGAATGCTATTCCCTTCTCCAGGGGAACTTCCAGACCCATGGACTGAACCAGAGGCTCCTGCATTGGCAAGCGGATTCTTTGCCACAGAGCAGGGAAGCCCCTACGTTAGGATGCTTCCCTTCAAAGATGACCCCTTGTAATCCCTTGTAAGCTATAGATTGACTGAACATGAACCTCCCTCCAGATGATCCCAGCGAACACAAGTGAGTGACAGACTTGAGAGGAAATACACCCTGCTGTCTTACTCCAGGGAACCTAGCGAATGGATCGTCTTGCTCTTCAAGGCAACCAGTCTTCAGAGAACACCTTTTTTTCATTTTTGCATAGCCTGGATTTCCTCGCTCCCAGGCCTTGCTTTGGTCTTGATGCCTTTTAAATATGGTTTTTGTGGCGGTGGTGCCCGGCACCACAATGAGGTCACTCACTGTTCAATATCCGCCTCTGGCCTGAGTTTGTGAGGGCTGGTTATACAGGCAGTGGATTAAGTGTGTGAGCACCAACTCCACAACCAATACTGGTATTTAGGATGAATAAACCTCCCAATGAGTTTTATTCTGACCTCTGGCTTGCACCCTTGGTCTGATACGCACACAGGTCGACTGGGTTCTAGAGCAGCCTCTATGGGATCCTTTGGGTCTTTGTCTTCAAGACAACTTGGTAACTACTAATTGTGGGGACTGGGGGAGGGTGGACATTAATCTGGCTGCAGCTTTCAACACTTTACCCTCTTAAAAATCTTTCTGGATTTGGCAGGGCTATTTTGGAGCTGGCATGACCTTGGATTTCCACTCTAAACATGGTTAATCTGCCAGCTCTTGTTTTGATCCTTTCCACGAGCTCTTCTCCTGGAGGAACTAGAGGCGTGCACGTCTCCATGTGGTTTGCAAAGGTCGGGAGGAACTGAGATGGAGTGGGTAATGATTTAGAAAGCTCTTCCATTCTCAGATGCTGGTGGCAGCTATATTTAGACCCTAAGAGGCAAGTCACCACTGTTATGCCAACAACACTCACACGGGCAACCTTTATTCATGCCAGAATGGACCAGGCCTGTCGTCCCTCCTGGGCCAGTGTTTTATGATAAGTGACTGTCACTGACTTACTTCGAATTCTTTCCCCCAGGTTCTT
Source organism: Redunca redunca (assembly GCA_006410935.1). Taxonomy (NCBI): domain Eukaryota; kingdom Metazoa; phylum Chordata; class Mammalia; order Artiodactyla; family Bovidae; genus Redunca; species Redunca redunca. Next base: position 62,204 of record SJYQ01091777.1, on the reverse strand, counting down.
GCTCATGACTGCATGTCTGCCGGGGGGCTGGGATTTGGACTTAGGAAGTGGGGGGTTGGGGGCGGGGGCGGTGTAGGAGCTAGCAGGAAGGGAGGGGAAAGAAAGCAGAGAGGGAATAACTATTTTTCTCAACTCAGAGATAACGACTTCAATGTTTATTAAAGTCAGCACCAGGCTGAATTCAATCTATTCAAGCAATATAAAGATCTTAGAGAAATCAGAAACAATTTCTCTAGGTCACATAAACCCCTGAAAAAATCAGGAGCTCTCACTATGATTAGGAAAGACCTGCATGCCTCTGGGAAACCTGTTCCAAAACTACGTTTTACTGCCACCCTCGCTGTGGCGGACAGAAATTATTGCCCGCCCCCCCCGCCACCCCCCCAAAGAAGTCCATGTTCTAGTCTCCAGAACCTGTGAATACATTGTCTTACGTGGCAGATGGGGCCACGAAGATGGATTAAGGAACTTGAGATAGGGAAATTATCCTGGGTTATCCATTGTAACTATAAGGATCTTATAAAAGGGAGGCATGAGGGTCAGAGAGAGGGAGAGAGGTAACAAGGGAAACAAAGGTTGGGGTGATGTGGCCACAAGCCAAGGAGTGCAAGCCACCTCTAGAAGCCAGAAAAGCCAAGGAAATGGACTTCCCCCAAGAGCCTCCAAGGAAGCACAGCCCTGCAGACACCTTGCCATTCGCCCAGTGGCACCCATCTCAGACTTCTTATGCCTGAAACTGTTAAGTTCATGAATCACTATTTTAAGCCGCTACATTTGTGGTAATGTATCACAGCAGTGATAGGAAATGAATACACCCCTCAAGAGAGATTTTGACACCCCCAGGGAAGATGGTCACTCCCCGGGGCATCATCTCCAAAGCCTCTCTGCCTTTCATGGATTCTGGGGAGGACTGTGGATGCCACAGTGCCTGACCACCTGTTGCTCTGCTTAGCTTCAAGTGGACAACACAGTGATTCAATATCTTTATAGATTATATGCTGTTGAAAGTTATTACAAAGTAACGGCTGTATTTCCCTGCATTGTACAGTATATCCTTATTGCTTATTTATTTTATGCACATTCCTTTGGGCCAAGGAATCTAAGACCTTGAAGAATTTTTCATATTAATAAAATCCCTTCCTCTTGGGAGCAAACCAGGTATACTATACTAAGTATACTTTCAGGAAACATTTTTTTTCATTTTGTATGTGAGTGTTTAAAATATATATATAATTTTTATTTGTTAGTTATACTCCAATAAAGCTGGGAAAAGTAACAACCAAACCAGCCGGAAAAAAGGCAATATCACCATCCATATTTTGTTTGGGAATTCATCTTTTGTTGAAAAATCTATAGTTCATATATTTTATTTCTATTAGTATTTCATGATAAGTATATTCCACACATGATTTACCCGTTCTTTTGTTGTTAAGCATTTCAGTTGTTCCCAATTTTTGGTCTTTATAAGTTTTTCTCCAGTGAATATCTTTGTCATCTTTTTCCTTAATTCTTTAAGTTTTATTCAGCTGTAGTTGACTTACAATATGAGTTTTAGGTGTACAGCACAGTGATTCTATACTCTTATAAACTGTACTCCATTTAAAGTTATTATAAAATAATGGTTATATTTCCCTGTGTTAAACAATATATCCTGTTGTTTACTTATTTTATACCTAGCAGTTTAATCCCATGCTCTTCTCCTTCTTCCTCTCTCCACAGAAAACATTTTGTATTATTTTAAGAATTTTAGTTCTCAAAGTGATCCCTCTCTGAAGATGAGAGTATTAGCATGATTCCAGTCTTTCTACAGTTGATATAATTTTTCTCTCACTGTGCTGGGTTTAAAAAAATTACTTTGTAAGTGATTTATATGGGTTGTATGGAGCTTTATTTGGGTTAAATGAAATCTGCACAAAGTTCCTAACACATCAAAAGGCTCAGTAAATATTTCTCGTCATTATTATTTTCACGAACCTTTAATAGCCTCAATTTACTTAAAGCCCCTTGGTAAGAGTGCCTGCTTTCATAGCACTATGAAGGGTTTGGTCATTTATTACTTTGAAACAAACCCACTCTAAACTTGATAGTATAAAATGAATTTCATTTTTATGCTTTCAAGAAATATGGTTTAAGAATTCAGATAAAGCGCAGTATCCAGTATCTCAGGGAGACTCAAATGTCTGGGGCTAGAAAAGTTGGAAAGTGTCTTTGCTCTCAAGACTGGTACCCGTGGGCTTTCCTGATGGCTCAGTGGTCAAGAATCCAGCTGCCAGTGCGGGATACTCAGGTCCGATCCCTGGTCCGGGAAGATCCCACGTGCCACAGAGCAACTAAACCCGTGCACAAGGATTGAGCCTGTGCCCTGGAGCCTGGGAGCCGCAACTGCTGAAGCCCCACGTGCTGCAGAGTCTGTTTCACAACAAGAGAAGCCACCACAAGGCGACGCCCACGCAGCGCGGCTGGAGAGCAGCCCCTGCTCGCTGCGACCAGAGGAAAGGCTGCACAGCGACGAAGGCCTAACACAGCCAAAGATAGAATTAAAATTTTTAAAGACTGGCGCTTACACTTGGATCACTCAAAGGGGTGGGGACTCATACGCAACTGTCTGCGAAAGTGCCTGAAATTTTCATATGGCTTGGGCTTCCCTCTGAACAGGAGCTGGATTTCCAGAGAAGATTTTCAAAGAGACCAAGACTGAGGCTGTGACTCTTCTTCCAAACCAGCCTCGGAAGAGAAGAAGCAACCATTCTGCTTCAGTAGGATTGTTGCAAGTGAGCCACCAAGACCAGTTCAGATTGAAGAGGGTTACAGTTAGGGGAAAAGAGAATCTGAGTCTCCTAAATTCATGGCAGTCAGCCATGTTTATCTTTTCCCTCTAAATTTATCCTTTAGTTAGTATGATTCCCATGTAATGTATTGTTCTTAAATTTCACCTAAAATATATTTATTTGCTTCAGATTTGGAAAGATGCTTTATCGATTGCTCAACAACTCAAATATGTAATTATCTTTTGCCTAAGTTAGAATCTTACTTAAGGTTGAAGTCTTGACATTCAGAATGCTATGTTTCTAGTGAGGAAATGAAGTTTTATAGTTATAATGTTACAGTGATTCTCAGGCTCCAGAAACTAATATTTGCAAATGATTTTCCAAATGAAAGTTGTTCATATGGTGAAGAAAGCTATCATTTTGTTCACTTCAGAGTTGTTTGCAAGAGAGAAACAAGTAGTAATTTCTAGAATAAGCAAAAGGGAAACGATTAGCTCCAAATAATGAACACTCTGTATTGACCGTGGAGGCAGCATATGGAAAGCTTGTGATGTGTATCCAAAGAGGCCTTTGGTTCCTTGATGTTTATTTTGTTAAGAATCTTTTTTATGTAGACCATGTTTAGAGTCTTTATTGACTTTGTTATTATATTGTTTCTGTTTCATGTTTTGGTTTTTGGCTGTGAGACATGTAGGATCTTAATTCCCTGACCAGGGATCAAACCTGCACCCCCTGCATTGGAAGGCAAAGTCTTAACCACTGGACCACCAGGGGAGTCCCACTTCCTTGATGTTTAGAATACAGTCTGTGGGCATGTGTAAGCTGTGAATTTAAGTGACTATAAATGCCAGAATTGCTGTGCATTCGTAGGTTGGTCTAGAATAATCTAGCGATAATTTGGAAAATTCAAATGAAAAACAGATCCAGAAGAAAGTAAAAACAGTTATTTTTCATTTTGTTCGTAGTTCTTAACGTTTTTTTCTTTTATGGCTACTGGCCACTGTCTCTTGATACAAGTAAGTTAAAAAATTCACTCCCAAGTCTAAGGATTTTGGCAAAGCTCTCTCTGAACGAGAAGTGAAAGACTCTTAATTTCTCAATTTGGTAACCTATGACTGTCTGGGTCTTTCTAGAATCAGCCCGACTGTCAGGATTTATCTATAACTTGCTTCAACTATTGTCTTCTCCAAAATCAGGTGATAAATAATGTCTTTAAGATTTGTGTTTCATGTGGTTTAGGAAAAAAACAACAAGATAGAAAGATTGTGAGTTGTTGCTTCAGTTTACACATTTTTAATTTGTGCTTCAGTTTAACATTTTAATGTGTTAATATTGCAAGATAAATGTTCAAGAGTTAGAAGTATTGATATGAATATTTATGTGATTTTGCTTCTTTGAGGAAGCTTAGCGTACACAAAATGACAAGCTCCATCTGCAAGATCATAATTAACCTGTTACCAGTCAGTTACTTTCATCTTTCTGAATGTTTTTAAAGCCTACTTAGAAGCTGCCATCAGCCTCATTTTTGTCTGGGTAAGCCTCCTAGCCTTCCGTTTTCTGTCCTGCAAAATACAGAGATTGAACTTGTAGGTGGTCTCTGGATGGCTCCCTGAAGTAGAGCTCTGTGGTTCTACAACACTTTTCCATAGCTCTGCCCACATCAGCATCTCCTTGGTGGCTAGTTTAAAATCGGCACTTTCTTTGGATGAAATTAAATAAGCAGGAACCAGATGCCACTACCACCACAATAATAAAGACCTGTCTTGAAATTCCAGCTGAATCCACGTTACCTTAGCATAAAAGCCTCTTGGTGCTGTTTTGCAAAAGTGATGTGATAGATAGTAACCCTGGAAACCTCGCTGATACCAGCACCTGTGTACTCCAGACCTTAGGGCCACTTTGGAAACAACCAGCTCCGGGCGGCAGTGAGGCTAAACTTCTATGGCTTGCGATAGCATTTGCTAGAGAAGTGAAAAACCAAAGTGCTTAAAATAAGAGCACTCTTTTGCATTGTACATATTCATGAGAACTCGCAGTCACTGTTTTGAATGTGTGCAGTGTTGGGCTGTCTGTGGTGGTGGCAGTACGGTTTTGCTCTTATTTAATATATGTCTACAAAATACAAATGAGAGGCAATTTTACAGTTGACTTGAAAAGTGAAAAATCAGGTAAAACTTTCCCATCGTTAGATTGTCAGGTAAGATAAGATAATTGCTGCAGATCGAGCTTCAAAGCATTCAGGCCATATTGGAGCAGGAGAACAGAGGGTTCCATGAGGGAATTGCCCCAGACTAAAAGACAAGTAGTGGGACTTCCTGGTGGTGCACTGGTTAAGACTTCAGCTTCCAATGCAGGTGTCCCAGTGGGTTCAACTTCCAGTGGATTTGATCCCTGGTCAGGGAGTTAAGATCCCACATGAGCCACAGCCAAAAAACCAAACCAAAACAAAAGCAATGTTGTAACTAATTCAAAAACGATTTTAAATTGATCCATATCAAAAAAAAAATATTTAAAGGACAAGTAGAGCTAATGTGTTTGAGGATTTTAGAAAATGTGACAGAGATAGTAGCATTGAGGGCAGGAGGAACAATAAAAATATGGAAACCAGGCACATGGAAGAATCATGTAATCATTAACTTCAGGAGAAATGATGAAAATAATTTTAATATTCTACCTGGCTGCGCAGTGAACAGTATTTACATCGATTCATTCTCTGGGGACCTGGGGGCTTCCCAGGTGGCACTAGTGGTAAAGAACCCACCTGCCAGTGCAGGAGACGGAAGAGACGCAGGTTCCATCCCTGGTTGGGAAGATCCCCTGGAGGAGGGCATGGCAAGCCACTCCAGTATTCTTGCCTGGAGAATCCCATGGACAGTGGAGCCTGGCGGGCTCTAGTCCTTTGGGTTGCAAAGAGTCAGACACAACTGAAGTGCACGCGTGCACATGGACACACACACACGTGCACACACACATGAGGGCTTGAGCGGGACACAAGGATGGCAGAGTGAGTGTGAGTTAAGTCATCTGCCTGGGCAGAATGTCAATAGAAAATGTCCAAAACCCAAGAAAAGCCAGTGTCAACGTGTTTAGAAATATGGAAGGAAATATGAGCAGAAGTGTCAAGAAGAGTTGGCCCATCTGAGAACCACTGGTTTCAATGTACAAACTTTGCAGTGATGGAAAGTGTTTTACTTATAGGAACTTAAATTGTATCTGAGAAAGAATGTCTTTCTTTTCCTTTGAGAAAGAGCAAAATCATTTCTAACTTTTAAAAAGTCACCTAACCTTGGTTAGATCATATTTCCCTTATTTGTAAAATGAAGGAGATGATGATGTCAGGGTGGACAATGAATTTCCTTCTCAGACCTGTTGCCTGATTATTTTATCCAATTCAAGTCTAAAAAGCTGACATTGGCAAAGCCTTTACTTTGTTGATCAGGCAGAGTAAGCCTTGTAGGCTTTTAAAGAGGATAACATTGTTCCTTAAATCACTTTCTATAGTTTACTCTAATATCAGTAATCTATTCATGTCTGAAAGCAGCTACTGTCAATGAGAAAGTTTTATATCTCTTTATTTTTTATTTTGCTCTTAAGTTTGGCCTCAATATTATTAGCAAACTTGTGACATTGCTTTTGAAATATCAACCTGTTAAGAAAAGGGAATGTTATTCTTTTGTCTTAATCTTTTTATTTAGCAGTGATTTTACCCACTAGGCTAGCAAATGTAAGTTGTGGGTAAGGTGACCAAGAAGTGCTGTCCAATAGAAAAATAATGTGAACCACATATGTAATTTAACTTTCTAGTAGCCACATTTTGAAAATCAGAAAAGAAAAACAGAAGAAATTAAATTTAATATATTTTATGTAACAATATATCTAAACTATGTTTTCAATATCTAATCACCTAAAGTATCCCATTATTACTATCAAATATTAATAATTTCTAATGATATTTTTATCCTAGTTCTTCAAATTCCAGTTTGTATTCTACACTTAAGCACATTTCAGTTTGAATGCTACATCTTCACCAGACATACTTGATCTGTATTTAGATTTTATAAAACTTACATTTGAAAAAATAGATTGACCTACGCAAGTTATCTCAGACATACTTAGTTTTCCAGTAATTGAGCTGAGTAATGGTTCATGGAAAGATGGGCTTGATAAAGGACAGAAATGGTATGGACCTGTTCCAGCCCAGCGTTTCTCATGAGGTACTCTGCGTATAAGTTAAATAAACAGTGT
>SJYQ01091777.1:38191-54716 GCA_006410935.1 Redunca redunca | reverse complement strand
GGGCTCCAAAATCACTGCAGATGGTGATTGCAGTCATGAAATTATAAGACCTTTACTCCTTGGAAGGAAAGTTATGACCAACCTAGATAGCATATTAAAAAGCAGAGACATTACTTTGCCAACAAAGGTCCATCTAGTCAAGGCTATGGTTTTTCCAGGGGTCATGTATGGATGTGAGAGTTGGACTGTGAAGAAAGCTGAGTGCTGAAGAATTGATGCTTTTGAACTGTGGTGTTGGAGAAGACTCTTGAGAGTCCCTTGGACGGAAAGGAGAGCCAACCAGTCCATTCTAAAGGAGATCAGTCCTGGGTGTCCATTGGAAGGAATGATGCTAAAGCTGAAACTCCAGTACTTTGGCCACCTCATGCAAAGAGTTGACTCATTGGAAAAGACTCTGATGCTGGGAGGGATTGGGGGCAGGAGGAGAAGGGGACGACAGAGGATGAGATGGCTGGATGGTATCACGGACTCGATGGACTTGAGTCTGAATGAACTCCAGGAGTTGGTGATGGACAGGGAGGCCTGGAGTGCTGGAATTCATGGGGTCACAAAGAGTCAGACGCGACTGAGCAACTGAACTGAACTGAATGATTTTAAATTCAAATTCAAATTCATGAACATTAGAAATTCAACCATACTAGGTACATTACAAGTACTCAATGGCAGCATGTGGCTAGTGCCTCCCATGTTGGACAACAAGCCTTATAGAATGATTGGTATGTGTTCAAATGATTTCAGAGGATACTCAGTATCCAAAGAATATTCTTTTTCCCTAAGGGAAAAAGAAGGATGCTTGATTCTCCCTTCAGATATGTGGTTTGAGTGGTAGTCTTCAGTAGCTATACATTGACTACAACTATAAGAGGGCAAGTAGGCATGAGAAGGTGTGAAAGAGCTGCTTCTGCTAAATGATTTTTTTAATAAAAAATAAGTGGGGAGGAGTTCAGCTTTTTGCTTTTGATTGTTTTTCTATCTGTAAACCTACTGAAGAGGGATATTTATGAAACAATATATGTCACTAAAGTACAAGCCAGTAGAGACAGTATTTAGGAAATCAGAGAACTATAAAGAAAGAAAAAAAGAAGAGAAATTATTTGGGGACAGACTTAGTTTGTGTTTCCCCAGAAGCAAACCTAACACAGGTATTCAAGTACAAGCCATTTATTTGAGAGGTGATTCCAGGAAATACCAGTTGGGGAATGGAGAAATGTGAGAGGGAGGGAAAGAAGCCAGTATAGTATGCTATTAAGCAAGTTACCACCCTGAGTCACTGAAATTTGATTGCACTGAGGAGCTCTGGGAAAAGGTTTGGAAATATGCCACAGAATTCTACCAGCATGGGGATGAGAGAGCTGAGGTATTTATGCACCAGCATCCTCGGTGACTAGTTCAAGACTGCCCTCCAGAGATAGTACTTCTCTTTACCCCCACAGTCCAAGTGACTCCAGTGGTCAAGGAAAGCCATTTATGCAAAGGAATCCTGAATCTGGCAGTTGAAAATCAGGACAGTGTATACTAAAATGATATGGGCTGGGCATACGGGTGGGTAATGGATAACATCTGCTGTAGACACTCTGACTTATAATGTAGAATGTATTTCAGATCTGTGGGGCTGTCTCAAAATTCACACTGAATTTCCCAACTCTTTTTCCCCTTCTTAGACCGGAGATCATGTTAAATGTACCCAGTTCCCCCTGTCCTGAGATCTGCTGATAGAGCCGTGAAGACCAAGGGGCCTTATAAACTTGATTCACTTTCCTGTTAGTCCAGAATCATTTCATACCAGTGTCTGTCACAAGTTGCTCGAAATTTATGGGTCCAGCCAAAGAATATGCAGTGTTTTCCATTTTGGAGCTTGGGAAATGGGAAGCTGTTTACTATCCACCAAGGTATATCATCAAGTCCTGTCATTTTTTGTTTTCTCAATATATTAGTAATTGGTCTTTTAACTGACCGTAATATTATTTGTTGAATTCATAGTCCATGTCATCTCACCATAGGGAAAGCTCTGTGGGGACTCCCAGCTTCTAGAAACCAAAACTAATAAACTTTAATTGCTCTTACACAAGGGATTTTCCAATATGAACTTTTAGTAAAGGAAACTTTCACTTCTATTTTCAGAAACTACTGAAAACAACTTTGGAGGATACTAAAAAGGAACTAGAGATGAATCGAGTAAAGTAATGAAGGATTTAATAATTATGCAATGAATTGAGAATTCCAGGTCATTTCTACCAAACATGAAAAATTATGAAAAGATATGATTCGTGTATATTTCTCTATTCTGTGTAACAGTTCAGAAGATAAATATCTAGAAGTTCAATAGATCCAAGATAATATGATAGTTGTTCAATTGTAAGTTCTGCCCATGCATTTTTAAAAATAGTCTAGAGAGGTATAATTAAAAACAAAACAAAAATCCATGTTTGTGTTGATTATGTGACAGTTTCAAACTAAAAATTATCCAATTTTTATTTTTCACGACTTTAAGAGAGCAACATGAGTTGGGCCATTAATTGCTAATTGTTAACCCAGGTATATTCACTTTTTCCTTCAAAGATTAATTTTTTTTTATTTAAATGCTGTAGTTTCCTTTCACTGACAGTTGTGAGGTGGAAAGTTCATCCTTTCATGTTGCATAAATGGGAATTTGCTCAGCATGGGCCTCATGGCCCTCAGCTGTTTTGAGGGGTCCATGTAGTATTCAGGTGCTGTAGGTTGTCCAGAAGCTCATCCTTTGTTTCTGGGCCTCGAACCAAGGTTGGTATGTTCCTTTTCATGCCTACTTAGCTCCTCTGGTCTTAAGTGCAACTATCTGGAATGTTTAAAATAATTATTTGATATATGGTATTCATGATAATAATAGCTAGTGATATTTATTAAACACTATACTCTGGGTTCTTTATATGCATTATCTCATTTAATTCTCACACAACCATTTGGATTTGGTACATTTACTATTAGAGTCTTGGAGAAAGCCTGAAGCTTGAAGATTTAGTAAATCTTCCAAGGTCACCCAGCTAGGAGTTACAGTAAATGATTCCGCTAGTTAATTTCATTGATTAGATTGCTAGGAAGAGATAATGCTAGGGAGTTTTGATCTCTTGTAATCTCTCCTGCAGTTCCATTATTCTGCTCCTTAATGAGACTTATACGTATATTGGTTTTTATCCAAACTAAAATTAGAACTTAAAACGTTTTATATGTAAACAGAAGGTTCTCTCAGCATTATTACTGGTTCCAATAAAAATTGAATTATTGTATAAGTCAGTTTGGTATTCTACAATTTATTTTATGTCAGCGTGGACTCTGTCATTTTTAACTGTTTAAAATTCTCACAAAAACTAGAAGTAACTTATTTTTGAGTCTGCTGTGCTGACTGTTCTATGAAAATACTTACACGTGGGCTATAAATAAAATGCCTTATTTTATATTCATCACTCCCCCTACAATTATTATAAATTCACAGAAAATTCTGCACACTTTTAAATTAGGGGAAAATATGAATATTTTAAAAATGCGAGTCATTGATCATCTCATATGTAGCTGAGGAACCAACGTCAGTGAGTTCATTACTAGAGCTTTTCCAAAGAAAATAAAGTTGGCTGTCGTTAGCATCTCCTTTAAAGATTTTTTTTTTACTTCATTAAAGTTAGTTGTTATGGAGTCCCTCTAAGTGTAATGACAAATCTCCACTTAGGGTATCTGGTGCATAATTAAAGTGCACTTTAGAATTAAATGGCAAAAAAAAAAAGCAGACTCACAGATAGAACAAATTCGTGATTACCCATGGGGAGAGGGAAGGGAAGAGGGGCAGTACGGGGGTGGGGGAGTTGGTACGGAGAGTGTTACTATGTGATTATATGAAATCGTGTGTGTGAAACTTCAAAAGTAGTTAAGGTCTATAAACTTAAAGAATCATTCAAAAAAGAAAGATTACCTGGTCCATATGACTGGCATATGTTAATTAATAAATTATGATCTTGGCTTCATTGAAAAAAATAAAGTGCAGTTTGGTAACTCCCAGCATTTGACATATTTCAAGTTGTTAGCAAAGCATTAGGAAGTACAAATGACCAGTTTCTACTCAACTCCTTTAATCAACCTTTACTGTTTTTAACTGAGAGGGCTTCTGAGAAGTCGTGTCAGCTAGTTTGCACTATAGGTTATCACTTTGGTTCCTGAATAATCAATTTCTATACTCCTAAAGTTGTCCTACTGTGGATTGGTTTTATCCCCTGAAAACTAATTTTTATTGTCCAGATTAAGACTTGTCCAGATAACATCTTTCCCATTCCCAGCAAGTGTAGAAATACACAGGTTTCAGGAAGGATACATGGGTTTGAGGATATATTTGGCAGTAGTTAGGCAAGCAGTTCAGTTCAGTTGCTCAGTCATGTCTGACTCTTTGTGACCCCATGGACTGCAGCATGCCAGGCTTCCCTGTCCATCACCACCTCCCTGAGCTTGCTCAAACTCATGTCCATCAAGTCAGTGATGCCATCCAACCATCTCATCCTCTGTTGTCCCCTGCTTCTCCCACCTTCAATCTTTCCCAGCATCAGGGTCTTTTCCAATGAGAAAACAATAATGACATTAATAAAACCTACCATCTGTATTGTGATTTTATATGGCAGGTTGTGTGCTAATGTTCTTCACTATAAATTACCTCCTTTAATAATCGGACAGGGTATTTCCCTGTGTATTTTTTTCTCAGTGATCCTGCAGTAAGATTGCTAATAGAGAATGAGGGTGGAAAAGAGCATATAGGAGGCATGAGGAGAGATGATATTAAAGATACGAGAGGAGGGCATGGCAACCCACTCCAGTATTCTTGCCTGAAGAACCCCTTGGGCAGAGGAGCCTGGCGGGCTACAGTCCACAGTGTCACAAAAAGTCAGACGACTGAAGCATGTAAAGATATGAGCTCATAAACATATGAGGTCATCACTTGGACAAAGGGAAAGCAGATTCAGAATAGAGTAGAATGGATGGTCTGCATTATGCCGAGTGAAAAAACTAAGCCAAAAGCCCATTTCAAAATGGTTACATACTGCATGATTCCATTTATATAACATTCTAGAAATGACAAAATTACAGAAAGGGAGAACAGATGAGTGGACCTCTCAGGGGTTTGGGAAGGGGAAGGTGAGGGGGAGGGGTTCATTTGAGAAAAGGGACCATAAATTTAAAGTGAAAACAGATGACTGATGAGATTTTTCTCTTAGCCGTGTTCCCATGAAGTGAGACCATAGAAAAAAAGCAAATTTTGTAGGACACTTTCTGTGGATAAATGGAAGAGCAAGGGGGTTAAGAGTATTTTTAGAGGAGTTCTTATAATTATGGGCCATGTGATCTAGGTGGTGAGAACAGAAGGGAAGCCAGGAGGAAGCTGATGGGTAGTAAGAAAGTGGCATCTTTGAGATCAGTTTTAATCTCAAAGAGAGATAACTGGCTATCAGTTCAGTTCAGTCTCTCAGTTGTGTCCAACTCTTTGGAACCCCATGAATTGCAGCACGCCAGGCCTCCCTGTCCATCACCAAATCCGGAGTTCACTCAAACTCACATCCATCAAGTCCATGCCATCCAGCCATCTCATCCTCTGTCGTCCCCTTCTCCTCCTGCCCCCAATCCCTCCCAACATCAGAGTCTTTTCCAATGAGTCAACTCTTCACATGAGGTGGCCAGAGTACTGGAGTTTCAGCTTTAGCATCATTCCTTCCAAAGAACACCCAGGACTGATCGCCTTTAGAATGGACTGGGTTGGATCTCCTTGCAGTCCAAGGGACTCTCAAGAGTCTTCTCCAACACCACAGTCCAAAAGAATCAGTTCTTCGGCACTCAGCCTTCTTCACAGCCCAACTCTCACAACCATACATGACTACTGGAAAAACCATAGCCTTGACTAGACGGACCTTTGTTGGCAAAGTAATGTCTTGCTTTTGAATATGCTATCTAGGTTGGTCATAACTTTCTTTCCAAGGAGTAAGCGTCTTTTAATTTCATGGCTGCAATCACCATCTGCAGTGATTTTGGAGCCCAAAAAATAAAGTCTGACACTGTTTCCACTGTTTCTTCATCTATTTCCCATGAAGTAATGGGACCAGATGCCATGATCTCCGTTTTCTGAATGTTGAGCTTTAAGCCAACTGTTTCACTCTCCTCTTTCACTTTCATCAAGAGGCTTTTTAGTTCCTCTTCACTTTCTACCACAAGGGTGGTGTCATCTGCATATCTGAGGTTATTGATATTTCTCCCAGCAATCTTGATTCTAGCTTGTGCTTCTTCTAGCCCAGCATTTCTCATAATTGGCTATAACCCAGTACAAAATAAAAAGTTAAAAAGAGAATGAGACCATGTTCCTTGACCATGATGCAACAATAACAATAATAATGATTACAAATGGGTAACTTTAAAAGTCACATATGTTTGGAAACTAAATGCATAGTACTAAATAACCTTTTCCATTGGAGTAAAATCTACTTCTTCAGATTTCAAAGTCATACAAATAAACTTTACTGTATAGTTTTCTTCATATAAGGCTAATGTTTATTAGGCTTATCCATAGATATTTTATGACTTAATAAAATCTATACACTGTGAAGTGTATAGATCACATTTTCCATTACATATTCTGGTTAAGTATTTCTCATGTATTGGAACCTCCTAATTTTTGTATGCTGATCTCAAATCTTGTCTTTTACTGAATGTTCTTCTAATTTTAATAGCTAAATTATCTTGACATTTTAGGTGGTCATGTGATTCCCCCAAATAATGACAGTTTGCACTCTTCCTTTCCCAGACTTACCACTCTAATTCCTGTTTCTTTGCGCCAAACATCTGCTTTAAACATTGGCTTGTGCATGTGTGCGTGCTAAGTTGCTTCAGTTGAGTCTGACTCTTTGTGCCCTTATGGACTCTAGCCCTCCAGGCTCCTCTGACCATGGAGTTCTCCAGGCAAGAATACTGGAGTGGCTTGCCATGCCCTCCAGGGGATCTTCCCAGCCTAGGAATGGAGACCATGTCTCAAGTCTGCTGCATTGGCAGGCAGGTTCTTTACCACTAGTGCCACCTGGGAAGACCTAAATATTGGCTCATCCTTGTCATATTCGTGATTTGAATTGAAAACTTCTAATGTTGTTTCTTCCATTTAATGTACTGTTTCTAGGAGATGCTTTGTATCACATTAAGTAAATTTCCTTGTATTTCTCTTAATAAGAATGAGAAATGGGTGCCATTCTTGACACATGGCTTCCTTCTCTAAGAAGCTGGCTGCTTGACATTTCTCCATGTGAAGTCAGAGAAAAGGGGGGATAAGATCTGGAGTGCACATACTCAGCCATTTATGGATATGACCTTGGAGTAGCAAACACCGTCTCTACTCAACATCTCAAAGGTCAAATATTCATCACGTGGCCACGTCTAGCTAGCTTCAAGGGAGGCTGCTGATGATTAATGCTTTTCACTCAACAGCCTGTGCCCATCTGAGACTCTAACACCACAGAAGTGCAAGACAGCGGGTGCTGGAGGACAGATAGCTATACCAGATAACCATGTGCTGCACTCCTTTAATTTGTTGATGTACTGAAACACATTAACACATTCTCTAATGTTACATCACTCTCACCTTCCTAGGATAAACCTCTTGGATCATGAATATTTTTTTTTACTATATGATTGGAATCCATTTGTGAATGCCTTTTTTTTTTTTTTTTGCATCTGTGTTTGTTAAAAATATTATATTAATGCAGAGAGGGACTTCCTTGGTGGTCCAGTGGTTAAGAGTCTGCCTTTACAATGCAGGGGACACAGGTTTAATCCCTGGTCTGAAAACTAAGATGCCACATGCTGCAGAGCAGCTAAGCGGCAACCAGAGAGTCCATGCAACAAAAGATCCTACATGACGCAATGCGCACTGCCCTGAGACCCAGTGCAGCCGAACAGATGACAAACATCAGTGCAGAAGGTGGTAATGCTGCGCATTTCTGTGGTACACTGCAGTGTTTGTCATTTCACATACCTTATCTCACTTGAGAATACATGATAATCGGAGCTGATGCTTTAAAAAATAATAATAAAGTAGATATTAAGTGTTAGGAAATATCTACAAGTAGAAACTGCAGGCTTCTCTTAGTATTGACTAAATTCTAAAGGACAATCCATGAAACTAAACTGAGAATTAGAGGAGAGAGAGGATACAGAGAATTGAAAAAGGATTTTTGCGTGCATGACTTCGGAGGGATTTTATCACTCTCCACGATGTACGAGGAGGGATGGGACTGCCAGCTCTGTGAAATATCTAGCCCTCTGCTGGTTTTCTAAGCATTCTGTTGACAGAGTTTAAACAACCTGGTTTTGAATCCATACATAAAGAATTTCCCTGGCATTCAACATTCTTTGGCTTTTTGAACTTTTGATTCCTTACTTATCTGCATGTACCAAATCGTGTTGTACTAAGTTGTTTTGGTCATGTCCGGCTCTGTGTGACCCTAAAGACTGCAGCCCGCCAGGCTCCTCTGTCCATCGGATTCTCCAGGCAAAAACACTGGAGTGCATTGCTATTTCCTTCTCCAAATGAGATGATGACAGTTGAGCCCACGCCCAGGAAAAGGAAGCACTAAAACTCTGGGCCGCTTCTGCTGTTTGTCTGGCAGCTGGGTCATCTGTGTCCTGGTCACAGGACAGAGCTGAAGAGCTTTTCCAGGATACACGATAATTACACAGCAGTGATCGCTCAAAAGTAGAGTGCCTTTGGGAGGAAAATAGATGATAGGCTGACATCATTTGCAGAAAGAGGAGCTCTATATGACAATGACTGGGCATCAGAGTAAACGTTTGTTGTTGTTTAGTCGCTGCAGTTGTGTCTGACTCTTTGAGACCCCACGGACTATAGCCTTCCAGGCTCCTCTCTCCATGGGATTCTCCTGGCAAGAATACTGGGGTGGGTTGCCATGCCCTCCTCCAGGGGATGAACTCCCATCTCCTGCTTGGCAGTAGCCACTGAGCCACCTGGAAAGCCCCAGAGTAAACATAAAATTGCCCCAATAGCAGAGTCTCTTTGTAGATTTTACCCATATAAAATATGCTTTGTTAACTTCTCTCTCCTGAGACTCAGAGCCTCCTGGGTGTCATAGATTTGATACTTCGGGCAGCACTTACCTCTGAGGAGAACTCAGCTGGGCTTTCAGCACTCTCTCTCCCATCACCCCTGCTTCTCCCTTTCTTCGCTCACAGCCCCCCCACACACACACACATATATACCCTCAGAAGCAATTACACTCCAAGCTACCTGGAGAGAATGTTCCAGCTTCTCTGGAACACTGGCTGCATCTTCCAAAATGAAGCAAAGATCTGGGAATTTTCTGGAAACCCATATTGGTGCACACATCTCATTTGAACAGATTAGGTCCATAGCAGATTTTGTGCACCGATCAGGCTGCTCAAATAATTCAAAGTCCGCTTTGTGCCATTTTTAGACACCCTAAATGCCAAAATTCTTAATGACTATTTCTATTGGTATAAATGGATACCTTCAGTGTCTCTTTTTACCATGTACAGTAAGTAGCCTAAAGTACAGGGAGAAATATCTCAGAATCCCACCTATTTTCTACCAACATTAGCCCTAGAAATTCATTATAAACATTGAAAATGAACAAGGTCTGGGTCCACATGAAAAGAACCGCGCCGTTTCCATTTTCAGCCTTTTCAAGCAGATATCATGTATCATGAAGTGCGGCAGTGGGATGGACAACACAGGTAGTGCAACTGAGCACTTAAGTTTAAAATAAGTGCTTTAAAATAGCAAATTATACCTTACAGCAAAAAAAAAAAAAGATGTTTCCTTGTGTCCTGAAAGTGGGTGATGGGTAATTTAAAACTCTTCAGATATCCAAAATTTGATTACCTATTTTTAACATGCTGAACTGAAGTTTGGAAAAAACCTGTCCAGTTTCAAAGCCCAATTCTTCACTATCAGGCTCTGTGATCTCTCTCTTTTTTATAAATGGTCTCTTAATATAAATAGATAATAGGAATATTGTAAGGAGGGAAATTATTAAGTAAAGAGGCTACCAAATAGTAAATATGTTAAAAACTCCACAGCTAAAAGAGCCTGGTATTAGGTCAGCAAAAGATAGATCCACCTTACCAAAAAAAAAAAAAAAATTCTAAAATGGACCCCAGTATGTCTGAGAATTTAGGAAATAAACAAATTGCATCCTATCTGTCTCCTCTCTGCCCGTCACGTTAAATGCAGTGTTGTTATTGAACCACACTCAGATTGCTCAAGATTTAAATGTAAAAAGTAGAACTGCATTTAAAGTATAGCTGAAAGAAATTTTAGATGAATATTTCTATCATCTTTGGTGAAGAAGAGCTTCCTACACAAAGAATTAAAACTAGAAGTCATAAAGGAATATATTGATGAAATTTGACTACTAAAAAGAGTGAAATTGGTCTAAGTCTGAGCATGCATTAGTGCTAAGTCGCTTCAGATATGTCCGACTCTGTGCGACTCTGGACTGTAGCCTGCCAGGCTCCTCTGTCCATGGGATTCTCCAAAGTCTGAACATACAAAGTTGTATATAAATAACCCTGAGACCTCATCTCCAAAAAGAAAAACAGTCTCATTCTGGAAGCTTCAAAAGACTCACTTGAAAAATAGAAAGTAAAAAAAAAAAAAAAAATCAGGTGAAAACGTATGATCTATCACTGATTAAATATCTACAATGTGGCTACAGTACTGGGTTGAACTTTACCAGGCCAGATTAGTCCAGTGTGCAAAGAAGATCATATTTCTATAGAGCCAAAACCTGTGAGAAGCTCTAATTCCGTACAGAGCCTCAGACCACATACAGCCATTAGCCAAAGTAAACATAACGAGAGGACGAGCATCAGGACTGTCAGTAAATTCTGCAAAGTTGGAATCTAAGCCATCGGTCTCAGTAATTCCCAGAAAGAACGGCCAAATCTAAACACTGTGTAGTTTTGTGATTTTCACAGTTGAGCCAGTGCAAAGGTTTTAGGAATTTAAAAAATCATATGATTGATGTTTCATACATAGACACCTTTGTATCGAGCTAGCTTTTAAAAGTATTCATCTGGCCTAAGTGAAATACCATCAAGGAATTTAGGATGGAAAAACTGCCTAGAGATCAAGGTCAAGGGAAAGCCCTAAATAGCTTCTAAGAAACTTGCAACACCCTGAACAAATATAATCTGGTAATTCTGTCTCACTGACTGACCTCAGTGCATGGATAAGGCCAGCTTTAAGCAGCTGAAGGGGTGTTTAATTCTGTCCAGAACCTACATCCTAATTGCAAGTTTGCAGTTTGATTTGTAGTGGCCTCAAGTAATAGGGCATTTCCATGTGGAAACGGGGCCCATAAAGAACATTGTAGGATGGATTGGAGTTGAGGTGCTCCCTGAAAACTAGCCTAGGGATTGTTATTCCATCCGAGCATCAGCCACTAAGGGCATGTTGAGTTGGCTCATTTGGAGCTGATATCATTATTTTTACCAAAGACCCCTTACAGAGGCCTCTGAACTCCTCACCAAGAGGCTGTGCCTCAGAGTGTCATGAGGAGAAAGGAAAACACTGAGATATATCAGACTGAAGAAGGGTACCACTTTTGCTTCAAACTGCCCAAGAAACGGGCTCCACAGTAAGAGTATTTGAGAGTGGAGATGAAACCATCCTGGAATGATCTGTAGTTTCGCTCCTCTCTTTGCTTGGCATGAGGTTACACAAGCTGTTTACATTGAATTAGGTAAAATAAGCAGAAGATAATTCTGAGGCTGTTATTTTATGTTGGCAGGTCATATTAGAGCTTGTTAAGAAAACTTCTGTAGCAGAAACAGATTCACAGATAGAGAAAACACACTTGTGGTTATCAAAGGGGAGACAGAAGTGGGCAGGGACAAATTAGGGGTATGGGATTAACTAATTATTATGTATAAAATAGATAAACAACAAAGACATATAGTGTAACACAGGGAATTATATCTTGTTAATAACTCACAATGGAATATAAGCTACAAAAATTCTGACTCACTATGCTATGTACCTAAAATTAATAATACTATAAATCAACTATACTTTAATAAAAAGAAAAATCTGCTTTGTGATTTCTTTGGATATTGTAGGAGAAGCCTGTCTTGGAAATGATTAATAGAAGTCTGAAACTGAGTACTCCTAGCGTCTGTGAAGGGGAAGAAGAGAACTCACAGACAGATGGTGTAAAATTTTATCCTATGCCATGGGGCACCTTTTACCCTCTGTGGAGGGATTGTGAAATGCAACATAGAACTGTAAACTGGGCTGGTTGGGAGGGTCCATCTTTCCTAGACCAGGGCCAATAACACCTTTGGGAGCTAAGAAGGAGCAGGATCTTGACCTCACTGGTACCAAAAACATGAGTTTTTTTTTAGGTTCTTTTCTCATATATAAGACAGCAGAAAGGAAAATTCACCTCCATTTCTGGCTGTTAGATCTGAGAAATAGGCCTGGCTGTTCGGTCCAGCACAGACTCATTGAAAGAAGTAGCATTATTTGGTGCATGTTATTTTGTTCAGACACTTTCCTGTGATCTTCTCTTTCATCCCCTTACACTTGTCCTCTCACAACAGGTGTCGAAGACATCGTGGCAATAATGATCCCTGAGCCCAAAGGGAAGGAGCTAGTAAGCCTGCTGGAGAGAAACATCACTGTGACCATGTACATCACCATCGGGACCCGGAACTTGCAGAAATATGTGAGCCGCACCTCGGTCGTGTTTGTGTCCATCTCCTTCATCGTCCTCATGATCATTTCCCTTGCCTGGCTGGTCTTCTACTATATCCAGAGGTTTCGATACGCAAATGCCAGGGACAGGAACCAGGTGAGTAGCAGAAAGTTATACAAGAAAAAAAAACTTAAAAATTATTACCAAAGTAAGACATTATTGTGTAAACTTTGGAGATCGCAGAAACTGCCATGACCAAAACCAAACTCACCTACAATGCCCCTACTCAAGATAAACACTGTTAACATTTGATGCAGAGGTGTTCAGGTCTTTTCCAGGTACATATTTTAATGTCTTGCTATCATTGTTCTGTAACATGGAAATACTTTGTCCCACGTTCCTATTGCTCATTTGTGGGACAGTTATTTACTATTTAGACAGTGGCTCAGTTGGTGAAGAATCAGCCTACAATGCAGAAGACCCGGGTTCGATCCCTCAGTCGGGAAGACCCTTGGAGAAGGAAATGGCAACCCACTCCAGTATTCTTGCCTGGGAAATGCCATGGCCAGAGGAGCCTGGCTGGCTGTAGTCTATGGGGTCACATTGACTTGCCGACTAAACCACCAGACACAAATAAAGGCGGGTAGAGGACAGGAGCTAAGATTATGCTAATTGTATCAATATAATGTGGAAAGAGCCAGAATTTCCTCCTTGAGAACAGAAATAAACAAAAATAAATAAATAAAAGATATTTTGAAAGCAATAAATATTGGAACAGGTGAAGCATACTCTTAGGATAAAATGCAAAAGGTATAACCCAGGTCTCTCTCATCACAGGCAGATTCTTTGACATTTGAGCTACCTGGGAAGCCCGACATGGTATACAATGAAAAGTAACTGAGGACATGTCTGTCCCTCAGTTATGCAGTTTTTCTCTCTGGAATATCTTCTCACCCAAGGAATTTTTTATGTGCTTACAAACACCTGTGTGTGTGTGTGTGTGTATAAACCAATAAGAGCACATATAAATCTGTACCAATATTTATCACTTCATCCTAGAGATTAATTCCCATCAACACTGAATCTTTGTCTTCTCATTTCTAATGACTGTATAGGGAGACTTTGGAGATACTGTGGGTTTAATTCCTGACCGCTGCAATGAAGCAAATACCTCAGTAAAGTGAGTCGACAGGAATTTTTCGGTTTCCCAATGCACACAAAATTATGTTTACATTATACTGTAGTCATAACATTATATCAAAAAAAGTGTACATACCTTAATTTTAAATACTGCCTAAAATGCTAACCGTTATCTGAATCTTCAGCGCATCATCATCTTTTTGCAATAATAACATCAAAGATCACTGACCACATATCACCATGACAAATATAGTAATAATAAACATTTGTAGTATTGTGAGAATTTCCAAAATATGACACGGAGATACAAAGAGCAAACGCTGTCAGAAAAATGGCACTAATAGACTTGCTCAGTGCAGGGTTGCCACAAGCCCTCAGTTTATAAAATACACATCTGTGAAGCACAATAAAAAGAGGTATGCCTGTATAATGTTTTATTTTCTGCATATACTACATTTATTTAGCCAGCTCCTATCAATGAATGTGTTTTCCCTTACCAAAAAACAAAACTGAGCACACACACACAAATGTGCGTGTGACACAGCACGGTTGTGAGTGTATCTTTGTTGTAAATTCTGAAAGTCTTAGAGCGAGGGCAATGGTATGTGTATTTTACATTATAATATGCTGTGCTTAGTTGCTCAGTCCTGTCTGACTCTTTGCAACCCCCTGGACTGTAGCCCATCAGGCTCCTCTGTCCATGGAATTCTCCAGGCAAGAATACTGGGCTGGGTTGCCATTCCCTTCTCCAGGGGATCTTCCCAACCCAGGGATCAAATTCAGGTCTCCCACATTTGTAGGAGGATTCTTTACCATCTGAGCCACCAGGAAAGCCTTGAAACTATAATGGATACTGCCAAATTTTCTGCCAGAAAGGTTGAACCAATTTATACATGAACCAGCAATATAGTAATACTGATACTAATATAAACAACATTCGTGCAGTAGTATATTAATACTGCTTACACTAACATATGGGGCTTCCCTCGTGGCTCAGTGATGAACACGCCTGCCAATGAGGGAGATGTGGGTTTGATCCCAGGGTCAGGAAGATCCCCTGGAGAAGAAATGACAAGCCATTTCAGTATTCTTGCCTGAAAAATCCCACGGACAAGGAGCCTGGCAAGCTGTAGTGTATGGGGTCACAAAGAGTCGGACACGACTTAATGACTAAACATCAAATACTAATATATACAACAGTATACTAATAACAAGCACTGTTTCCAGTATCCTCACCATATAAATGTTACGGCTTTTTTCGTTGTGATTTAATAAGATAAAAATGGTATCACATGTTTCTGATCACAAGTTCCATTAAACAGAAAAAGTTAGTTTTTTTCCTATGAAGTATCTGCTTATATTATTAGACCACTTTTTGGCTGAGTTGTTGGTCACATTGACTGATGTGTATAAGCTCTTTACTGGTCAGAGTAAGTAAGTAAAGTCACTCAGTCGTGTCCAACTCTTTGCGACCCTGTGGACTGTAGCCCACCAGGCTCCTCGGTCCATGGGATTCTCCAAGCAAGAATACTGGAGTGGGTTGCCATTTCCTTCTCCAGGGGATCTTCCCAACCCAGGAATTGAACCTGGGTCTCCTGCATTGGAGGCAGACACTTTAACCTCTGAGCCACCAGGGAAGTCAGAGTAGTTAACTCTTTGTGGGACTGCTGCAGATTCCATGTTTTTCCTCTAAACTTATCATTGTCTCTGATGTATCCTTGGGGTTTGGGGCCATGCAGAAATTTGGGGGTATTACATAACTGAATCTACCAATTTTTTATAGCTCCCAAGTTTTATATCATAAGATCTTCCACAGTCCAAGATTATAGAAAAACAGTATTTCATCCACTGCTTTTTTTTCACTTTCACAGTTAAAACTCTAATCTACAGAGAACTTATTTTGACTTAAAGAATCAAGTACAGAGCCAACGTTATTTTTTTTTTCAGATTGCCTACTGGATTTTGTAACTGGTGTTTATTGATAATTAATCTTTTCCTTCTCATATGCAAACCTCCCCCATTTCGCATATATTAAAGCTCCATATGTATTTGGTTCTGTTTCTATGCTCTATAAAATGTAGCTTTAATCTGTCTTTTCACATTCTGATACCATACTCTTTTGAATATTTTAGCACCATACTATGCCTCATATCTGTTCATGCTAATCTTCTTTCATTGCTCTGTCTTCGCTTTTTTCATGTGTATCTTTGTATGAATTTAGAATCACTTTAAGCTAGTTTTTTAATTTATAGAATAATTTAGGAATCTATAACCTAATGATGTTGAATCTTCTTATCTAAGAATGCTATATCTAAGAATGCCCTTTATTTAACTATTCTTTTTATTCCCTAATAGCATTTTAAATATCCTCATTTAATCTTGCACGTAAGAAATGTTTATTCCTAATTCAGTGTGTTGTAATTATAAGTGAAATCTTTTTAATATGGGAAGGCTTTTGATTTTTATTTTGCACATTACTAAAATTTAGTAATTTATGTATTCAATAATTTATTATTTAAAATTTTATTATCTTGATAGTGATATTCAGTTCAGTTCAGTTCAGTTCAGTCGCTCAGTCGTGTCCGACTCTTTGCGACCCCATGAATCGCAGCACGCCAGGCCTCCCTGTCCATCACCATCTCCCGGAGTTCACTCAGACTCGC
>SJYQ01091777.1:0-36383 GCA_006410935.1 Redunca redunca | reverse complement strand
AAAAAAAAAAAAAAAAAGAATCTGCCTAAAATGCAGGAGACCCCAGTTTGATTCCTGGGTGGGTAAGATCCCCTGGAGAAGAGATAGACTATCCACTCCAGTATTCTTGGGCTTCCCTTGTGGCTCAACTGGTAAAGAATCCACCTGCAATGCAGGAGACCTGGGTTTGGTCCCTGGGTTGGGAAGGTCCAACTGGAAAAGGGAAAAGCTGGGTACTCCAGTATTCTGGGCTGGAAAATTCCATGAACTGTATAGGCCATGGGGTCGCAAAGAGTCAGACACAACTGAGCAACTTTCACTTTACTAACGTGTTATAGATTTTTTGGTAAGCCAATAAATTCAAAGTTGTTTTATGATAACTCTTTGACTTTCTATTTATTTTATGAAAACTCATCTGTTTAAATTTTCTATAGAATCTGGAACAATTTTTTAAACATTTTTATTGCTTTTTTTGACTCTCAAAATGATGCATGTTTGTTCTAAAAATTTTGTCAATCAGAAAAATACTAAAAGAAAACAAATCACTCATCACCCTACTGACTTAACAATTAAGAACATTACCTTCCAGACTTTTAATTCCATATGTATACATATATTCAGTAAATTGTTGTCATACATGTGTTATGTATGCATGAGATAGACACATATGTTAGACATATAAATTTGTGTGTTTTTTTATTAAATGGTGAGCATTTCCTCCATCATTAAGTAATATTTAGAACATGATTTTTAGTAGCTACATAGTAGTCCCATTCTACCTCTTAACACAAGTGAACAAGTTACTTTATGCTTTAGTTTTCTAAACTAAAAAGGAATATGCTTTCTTTTTTTAGTTATAGTGAGGATTAAATGGCTTAATGTGTCTTATACTTTAAGGTCCCTGAGCATAATTAACTCACAGAGCTCTCAATGAATGATATCATTATTACCATTGTATAAATTCCATAACCATTACATACAATTCCAACTTTGATACTTTTACTGAATATTCTTGAATCTAAGTGGATACATTACCAGTTAGACACGTGGCAGTGAAACCAGATATGGAACAAAAAATAAGTTCAGTTCCACTGGTTCCTAAAGGTTACATTTGAAGAACCTGTACAAATATAAATCAGTTATCACAACGATACTTACCAGCTGATCCATCAATGATAGAGATGGTACCCTTATCTTTTTGAGTCTAGAGATAATCCAAGCAGCCTTTGGGAAATTGAGGCAAGGATGAAACTTTTAGTCTTGAATTAGCTGAGTAACTGTTTCCAATGCTAGTTCTCCTTGTGCAGGTAGAGTATAGATTGCGTGTCTGTCTTGACATGTGCAACTCTGTGACGTATGTGAAAAGTAAATTGGAATGGATGGCATGAAGTGGACAAGGTTTAAGTTTTTACTCTGCTCCCTTTTTATTAACTTTCCTTGAATTACAGGATGCTACCTTTGGTTCATTCAGTGAATTTGGATCATGCTGAAACCACTATTTCTTGATCAGAATAGACATCATACTTTAGCCCTTTTATGAATGAAATAAGGATCTATAATTTCCCTAAGACAAATATTTCTCTTTTGATGGGGAGTGCTTCATTCCAGTCAACAGAAAGTTACAGCTGTATAAACTATAGCTTTAGTAAGCATCAGGTAAACTGAAGTCATTTATTTTTATTGACGCATTATTGGCCCTTCCAGAAAGAGGAACTCTCAGGTTAGATGTTGACTCACAGTCTAAACTGGACTATCAAAGGCGTTAATGTTACATTGGTGAAGTATCTAGCCATTCGGGTATGTAATTGAGAGACTGAACCTGAAGTAGCCAGCAGGACACCTCAGTCTCTGCCTGGCTTGGTGCAGGTCACACTTAGAGAAAAGTCACCATCATCTTACATGATCATTAG
Organism: Redunca redunca; assembly: GCA_006410935.1. Lineage (NCBI taxonomy): Eukaryota > Metazoa > Chordata > Mammalia > Artiodactyla > Bovidae > Redunca > Redunca redunca. The sequence goes on along the minus strand of SJYQ01091777.1, from coordinate 34,494 downwards.
CCCTTTCAGATCATTTCAGTGTAGCTTCCCATGGAGTAAGATTTGCTAGATGATCTTTATGGTGGTAATGTCACTGCAGCGCCTTTGAGATGATGACATGGAGGATTAGGGCCACAGCTTAAAATGGAGAGGGAGACTTGACTGGTGTGGCATGTTTCCTAAAGAAACTGTTCCAAGATGGTGCTAGTGTGTGGTGATAGTTAAAGACAGAGCTTTGTAGTCAGGTGGGTCCGGACCGCAGTCTTTGCTCTGGCAGTTTCCAGTGGTGTGATCTTGTTTGGGTCCTTACCTTTCTGTGCCTAGATTTCCTCACGTGTAAACTGGGAATGACCATAGGTCATCCCCACAGGCTTGATGCAAGGACCCAGTGAAAAAATGCATGTAGGTTATCAGACAGTTGTTAATAAGACTGCGTTTTTTTGGAATATAGAAAGGTTTATTGCAGGGCCAGTCAAGGGGAATGGGTGGCTCATGTTCAAAAAAAACCCCAACCTGGGTTGTCTTTAATGGGTAAAGCATCTCTTAGAAAACAGTATTTCCCTCCCAGATTTAAATAGGGCAGGTTCTTACGTAACTCACATATAGTTAAGTCTGGATAGGGGCTTTGTGTCCCAGGTGACACAGTTTGAAATAAAATGGAATTATTTTTCCAGAGTTATTGGGGAAAGGAGGACATATCAATAGACTACAGACAAAAAAACCCTGGCGTTCTTGGAAAATACCTTCTCATGCAACAGTGTGCACACTGTTTTTAGAAAAAGGCAAAAATAAAAGTGTTCATTTAAAAGTAAGTGTTCGCCACCCCCGCTTCAGACTCTTTGTCAACTTCCCTCCCCCTAGCTCTCCCCAGAGGAAACAAGCCTTAGCACTTCCATTTCTATGCTTCCAGAAGTTTCTGTGTCTATAAATAAGAAAAGTTCCTTTCCACATTTATTATTATACATACACAAGGACTCTGCCTTCACATGGCAATATATTATAGTGGCATCACAGGAAATACACATAAGAAACAGATGAGCCCACTTGGAGGACTGTGCAGGAATCAGGATAACAGGTGATGGGTTTGGACTAGAGTGAGCGAGATGGAGAAGCCAGATGGGCATCAAATTAGGGCAATATTTTGAAACTCCGTGGATTCGATGTAGCATATAAACCAGTTATCCTAGTTTATATCTGCTATACTAGTCTTGTGCTTCCCAGGTGGCACTAGTGATAAAGATCCCACCTGCCAATGCGGGATACGGAAGAGACATAGGTTTAGTCCCTGGGTGGGGAAGATCCCCTGGAGGAGGACATGGCAACCACTCCAGTATTCTTGCCTAGAGAACCCCATGGACAGAGGAGCCTAGTGAGCAACAGTCTGTAGGGTTGCAAAGATTCAGATAGGACTGAAGCGACTTGGCACACACACATGTACTAACCTAATTATTAATAACCCGTCCCCATTTTATTTTCACAACTGTTCCAGTTTAGATAATAATCATATGGTTATCTTATGTGTGAAGGAAACAGAAGAATCAAGGGTGCAGTTAGGTCAGTTCCTGCAACATTAACTGAAATAGCAAAAGCAGAAAAAGAGGTCCAGAAGGGCAGAGAAACCAGAAATGGGGTAAGGAGATAATGAACTGTAGAGGCCAACACGACGTTGTAAATCAACTATACTTTAGTTTTTAAAAGCAAGCAGATACTAAATAAACATTGGAAAAAAAGAAGCCCATTAGATGGCGATGCCTGGTAGGTATTTGATACACAAGCTGAGAATTTAGCAGAGAAGAGGTGGAGGTGGCAATATAAGAGTTATCTGTGTAGAGATGCCATTTAAATGGTCAGGACAAGGTGAGTGCCTCCTGGAAATGGGCATCCAGAGAAGAGGCCTGAAGACAGCCGGGTATACACTTGTGCCCCAGTCTTTCTCCCTCCATCATATTACTTTATGTATTTGCTTTATTTGCTTCCCAGTTCTTGTCCCTGTGTGAAACCATTTCCTCCTTGCCCTGTACCTTCGTCTGCCCCACAGGCTCTCTTATGGAGTTGAAGCAAGGGGGCTGGTTAGCAGAGACCACGCACAGCCTCACGCTCCCTCTGGACCCAGTTCTCCTAGGCTCAGGCTCTGCTGTGGCTTTCACTCGTATAACTCATCTTTGATGAAGCTCTGTCTTCTTTTCTCCAGGGCCAGGCTGCTTGGGGACCTTGCCGTCAGCCAGCCTGTGGATGCCTGAGTCCAGTGTCTGTTTCAGGCTCCCTGTCCACAGAGCTCACGGAGGTGGCTGGACCCCTGTACTCCATTCCTGAACAAACCCTGTGGCCCGGAAGAGCCCAGGAAAGCAGCCCATGAAAGTGTTAGGGTACGGGTTGGCCCAGAGCACACACGGGACACTTAGGTGGGCTGCGTTTCCTAATGTCACGTTCCAGCCAACGGAGCCTTGGCTCTGACCGAGCCCAGACTTCTCTGCTGCATAATCAAACGTAGACCCAGACATAAACGGGACCCTCTCAGACAGCTAAGTGAGGATCTAGCATACTACCAAGGCTGATGTGTTAGGAGCTAGAACTTTGTAAGGATGAATAGAGTGTTTGCTATCTAACTCTGGTTTTGGAGCAAAGTCGAATCAGAGACTTGGGCAGGGCAGGGTCATGAGACAGAAGGACAGTCCAGTGTAGGGAGAGCTTAGGAATCTTGGGAGTCAGGAACTGGATCTAAATCACAGATATAGGAACAGTGGTCCAGCCCGCCGGGCAGAACGAGGTGAGAGGAAGTGAGGAAATGGCGCGGAGGCACACGAAGCCTTTTCTATCACACTCTCACCTATAAAGTGTGCAAGGACACTCGAGTAAAGGTGGCACGATGGTGTAGGAAGGGGAGATGCAGCCCACCGCCCACTCTCACACATGGAGAACCCCATGAACAGTATGAAAGGTTCTATATGATTAAGAAAAACATCTGCTTACTGTTGAGCACATGGCAAGGCGACTTTTGCATACTAGGCCATGCGTCTCTGTCTCCTCACGAGTCCTCGTGATGGCCCTGGATTGGCACTGTAAGGAAGCAGCACCCTGATGTCACCAGGGTGGACTCGTACCCAGCGTTGCCCAGATACCTCTCAGATCAGCCCTGAGAGCCCGGGTTCCCGCAAGGGCTGCAGATGAGAAAATACACATATAAGGACTGGGGGCACTGGATACCTGGCCAGGCTACTCATCTGTTTGAGAACTGACTGCCTGATATCAGGATCATGGTTTCTGTTTTTATTTTATATTGGAGTGTAACTGATTAACAATGTTGTGTTGGTTGTAGGTGTATAGCAACATGGCTCAGTTATCCATTATTCTTCAAGTTCCTTTCCCATTTAGGTTATTACACAATATTGAACAGAGTTCCTGCTACTATGTGGTAGGTCCTTGTTGGTTATCCATTTTATTTTTAAAAAAATTTTTTATTTTGCATTGGGGTATAGCTGATTAATGATGTTGTGATGGTCTCAGGTGAACAGAGAAGTGACTCAGCCATACGTATACATGATCCATTCTCCCCCAAACTCCTCTCCCATGCAGGCTGACACGTAACACTGAGCAGAGTTCCCTGTGCTATACTTAGGGCCTTGCTGATTATCTATTTTAAATATAGCAGCGTGTCTGTGTCAATCCCAAACTCCCAATCATAGTATTTAGAATTTTAAGGGGACACTAGATGTAATGAATTTGAGAGAGAGAGATCTTAAGTGATTTTGTTTTCCCCAAGGGCACACAAGCAGGTTTTTTATTTCAAGCCAGGGTGGCTTCCAATGATCAAGCTCCCTCTGCAATATAGGTCCTGAGGAGCCCTGACCCACAAAGAGGATCGCAGGAACATGAGAAATGCCCGACCATGCTACTATGTGAAGATTGGCCCTTTGGGGCTTTGGAAATAAAGATCAGTTGCTAGGCCCTTTGTCATATCTATTTTGAGATTCTCCACCTCAGGGAGCTTCCCAGAGGATGCTAAGGGGTCTTCTTCATTCTACCAACTAATGACCTCTGTGTCCGGGACCTCTTTTGGAAACTTGAGCTGGGGAGCCAGATGCGATACTCTTGATCCTGAGCACCAATATGCCCCATGGGCCGCCCTCCCCTTCCACCGGGATGTTAAGAAGCCCTGGGTACCTCATTCCCCAGCTGTGCCGCTTTGGCTGCTATCCACTGATTCTTACCCTGCTAATAGAAACCCTGAGTGCTGTGTGCTAAGTTGCTTCGGTCGTGTCCGACTCTTTTGCAAACCTGTGGACTGTAGTCTGCCTCTGTCCATGCAATTCTCCAGGTAAGAATGCTGGAGTGGGTTGCCATGCCCTTCTCCAAGCAATCTTCCAGACCCAGAGATGGAACCTGCGTCTCATGTCTTCCGCATTGGCAGGCAGGTTCTTTACCGCTAGCACCACCTGGGAAGCCCCTTATAGAAACCCTTTGGTAGTAAAGCAAAGCCAGTGGGCAGCATTCCTGCCATCTCTGTGGCCAGTGAGCCTGCCTTGGGCCACGTGCCGGGACTTTGTCTCACTGTCTCCGAGGATATCCCACCTCAGACATAAGAACTGGATCTGTATTCTGAGAACCAAGGGACTCCTAGCAGAGAGCAGCTTCTTCAGATATCGGCAGATCAGATTAACTGAATCAGGTTCTTTCTTTCGTTTTTCATAAGCAGTATTGCCTCTGAGGCCAATCCAAGGAAATCAGACCTGTGTTGTATTGTTTTGCCTGAGGTCAGGTAATGGCCTTCAGCCAAGCTTTCTTGAAAGAGCTCCCTCTCCCTGAGAATGCCTTCTTCTATTATTTGCATGTCCATGGTCCATGCCCCTTGGGTTTCTTTTGCACATCTTGGTGCTGAAGTTTTGTTGGAACCAAAGAAGTAGTGGAATTTAAAACAAACTTGGACTTCACAAGGAAAGAGAAAGGAGAGGGGATAGAAGTGGGCCAGGTATCTGCCATCAAAGGAGGGTCTGTAGGTGGTGATGCTTCTGTCTCCTAAAGAACAGGAACCAAAATGGTCTCTGATTGATGTTGGCTGGAGGAAGCTCAGAGCCCTCAGGGGACACAGAGCAAGTATCCGGTGAGGTCATTAGCCATTGGTTTGCTATGTTTCTGTAATTCAGGTCTCAAGGGATCTTTGCCTCCCAGTTCTGTTCTGTATGGATGACAGTGAGGAGCTGATAAAGCTGGAAACTGCATAAGTTTACATACCGAAGGTTACTAATAAGGGGAACTAAGGCCTAGGCTATTTAAGTGACTTGGCCTAAGTCACACAGTGAGTAACAGAAACAGGAGCAAAAGCTGAGTTTCCTAACTCCCAACCGTTGCCATTTCCTCTACAACTCTTCCCATAAAGAAGAACCCTGGGACTTCCCTGGTCGTCCAGTGGTTTAAAATCCGCATGCCAATGCAGGGGACACAGTTAGATCCCTGATCCAGGAAGATTCCATGTGCCAAGGGGCATCTAAGCCCATGCACCGCAACTGCTCAAGCCCTCACACTCTAGAGGCTATGCTCTGCCGCAAGAGAAGCCACCACAAGAAGCCCACATATCACAATGAAGAGCAGCCCCTGCTGTCCACAACTAGAGAAAGCCCACGTGCAGCAGTGAAGACCCAGCACAGCCAAAATTAAGTAATTCACTTTAAAAAATGATGATGATTTTACCCTGTGCCATGTGTGCATGAGCAACTGTAAGCCTGTGGGGTCACCGTGGCCGCCAAAATAGCCTGCATCTTTTATCCATCTCTCTAGATGGATGGAGGGGTGATCTTCACCATAGAAATTGATTGGACTGGCTGTGCAGTGATCTCTGTCCCATCCAGCAGACCTGGGAGGATCATTATTATGTAGGAGAGCAAGTGAGGAAGTGTCAGCGTCAGCCATGGCCACGTGAGCCTTCACACGGCTGGGACAATTCTGTTTACGACTATGATGCCCTCTCTTCACCTAGAACATGAAAACACCTAGTTATTTTTCTGCTTGGTTATGATGGTGATGATAATAATCAATGACTGTAAAGTACAGCTGTCAGGGAAAAAAGGGGGGCAGTTACGATATGGAATTAGGGTTTCCCTGGTGGCTCAGATGGTAAAGAATCTGCCTGCAATGCGGGACACCTGGATTCAATCCCTAGGTCAGGAAGATCTCCTGGAGAAGGGAATGGCAACCCACCCCAGTATTCTTGCCTGGAGAATTCCATGGGCAGAGGAGGCTGGAGGGCTACAGTCCATCAGATTGCAAAGTCAGACAAGACGAGTGACTAAGCACATGAAACATATTTATTCAACCAAATGAACTAGGAGGAACATAAGCTCGACTTGATGCTGTGTTTTGGCATACTTAATCCTAGTAGCCATTTCCTCCTCCAGGGGATGTTCCTGACCCAGGGATTGAACCCATGTCTCCTGCTTTGGCAGGCAGATTCTTTACCACTGAGTCACCAGGGTAGTATGTGCTATTTTAAAGAAAAGAGAGAAGCTTGAGTGTTATTTCAAAAGGAACAAAGTTAGTGAAAACAATTATTCTGTTTAAATGTTTGCCCCATTTATCTTAGTCCTTCAAGTATGTTTCACTGCTGCAAATGCACATCTGTCACAAACTAGAAGTACACATGCCTATGAAGATAACAACATGTGGAAAATTTACAAGCACACAAGCAAACTGATCTTTTCCTTGAAAGATTAAAACATAAATGTCTCCCCATCTCCTCCCTCTCCCACTCTTCCAAATTGCTCTATGATTGCCTTACTGCAGGGGTCATTAGGATAGTAACTTTCTCTATTAAAAAGAAAAAGAGTACATAATACATTGTTTCTTAACATGAGTGATGGTAGTTACTCAGGTGTCTGCTTTACAGTTATTTGCTAAACTGGATATGTATGCTTTATGTATTTTCCTATGTGTATACTCACACACACAATGGAGATGAAATTGGCATATAAGAAAGTGATGGGACAGAATTTCTTGTTCAGTCACTTAAGTCATGTCTGACTCTGTGACCCCATGGACTGCAGCACGCCAGGCTTCCCTGTCTTTCACTGTCTCCCAGAGTTTGCTCAGATTCATGTCCTTTGAGTCTGATGCTAGATAGAATAGTACAAACCAAATATAAGTCTAGGTTGGATATATATATATAGCAAAGCAAACTGCTTAAAATTCCAAATTGAAAGGAATTTGAAAGCAATAAACCCTGATTTTGAACAAAAGATGAAAACTATTCCAGCTACTCCAGACTGGCTATCTCCATGTCACAAACTAAGTGGCTAGAGTGGGGCAAATTGTGGAACTTTTCTTTTTCTCTGCATGGATACGACCTGCACTGGAGTCACTGTGGGACAAAATCTTCCCATGTCATCTTCCGTTTGCTTAACATCAGGCATGAAAAGCTTCTCTCAATGACTGAACTCTTTAATAGACCACAGTGAGCCAAGCCACTTTGCACAGAGGTCACTGCCCCATCTCCTCCAGCCATCTTCGTTAACATTCCTGCCACTTGTGCATGATTTCAGAGATAGCTGCCATGGTTTACTGAATGCTATCAGAGACGAAGTTAAGAATGAGAAAAGTCTTTATTACTAACGAGCAGCTTTTGGTTTTTCAGCGTCGACTGGGAGATGCAGCAAAGAAAGCAATCAGCAAGCTTCAGGTCAGGACCATCAAGAAGGGTGACAAGGTAACAGCCTCTTTTCTTTTTGTTGTTGCTGTTGTTCAGTTGCTAAAGTCATGTCTGACTGTTTGCGACCCAGTGGACTGCAGCATGCCAGGCTTCCTGTCCTTCACTGTCTCCCGGAGTTTGCTCATACTCCTGACCACTGAGCTGGTGGTGATGCTGTCCAACCAAATCGTCCTCTGCTGCCCCCTTTTCCTCCTGCCGTCAATCTTTCCCAGCATCAGGGTCTTTTCCAATGAGTTGGCTCTCGGCATCAGGTGGCCAAAGTATTGGAGCTTCAGTTTCAGCATCAGTTCTTCCAATGAATATTCAGAGTTGATTTCCTTTGGGACTGATTTGTTTGATCTTCTTGCAGTCCAAGGGACTCTCAAGAGTGTTCCCCAACCCCACAGTTCAGAAGCATCAATTCTTTGGTGCTCAGCCTTCTTTATGGTCCAACTCTCACATCTGTACATGACTGCTGGAAAACCATGGCTTTGGCTATATGGACCTTTGTTGGCAAAGTCTTTTCTTTTTGGTGAGGAGCTATTTAAAGCTTCTGAGTTTCCTAGCAACCAGTGTAGATAAGAAGATGAGGAAGGGAAAAACATGCTAATAGTTTTCCTATAAGCATCTGTTATTATGCCCAACGTTATTAAATATAAGTTAAGGCAGTTTGTAAAATGCATGCAATGGGACCGTAAAGTCTTTGGAGGAAAAAAATATGAGAAATTAAAAAGTAAATTTAGGAAAAGTAGATAAAACCAGGATGAAATAGTACACAGGTTCATTACCTGAAATGAAAAACAGACATGGATCCAAAATTTAGGTTGGGGCTTTCTGGCAGCCAATGCAAAGGAGAAAATATTCAATATTCAAACGAATCTGAGTACCTTATTCTAGTGTCCCAATAGATAAAAATGAAATGCCTGTTCCTGGAATTATGACTTAAGAAAAAATTTCCATGAATCCTTGCACAAAAAGCATTTTTAGGTGCTAAGTGATGTATTCCACTTAAGTCTGCAGTTAATGCTGATGGCTCAGTGGTAAAGAATCTAATGCTAATGCAGGAGACGTGGGCTCAGTCCCTGGGTCAGGAAGATCCACTGGACAAGGAAATGGCAACTCACTTCAGTATTCTTGCCTGGAGAATTCCATGAACAGAGGAGCCTGGCAGGCTACAGTCCTTGGGGTCAGAAAGAGTCAGACACGATTTCGCAACTAAACAATAATTTAAAAAATGCAAGAAGCATATTTAGTCCCCCTGAAACCGAGTTTCCAGAACCCCAAAGTTATGACAGCAGAACTCATTCCAGTACAGTCATTCTAGAACTCTCTCGCTGTAGGATGATGACATAAAGCCCAAAGCAGAAGCATATCCTCAGGAAGGATCACAATGCAAGCTGGTCTGGGCCCGCAGACCTCTAAAGACCTCTGTTCTCCCCAGGAGAATTTTTCCCCCAGGAGAAATTTTAGAGCAGTGGATTGCAGTCCATGACTGTGGGGCTCCTTGAGTCACTGTAAGAGATCCACAGCTCTACTTGTACTTGAGGTGTTGTCTCTAGTGTGAATAATTGATTTGTCTCACTAATTAGGTGCTACTGGTTTTCAGCTATATAAAAATACCTTTGAGCTTAATAGGATAAAATTCATTTTAAAAGCATCACTAAATTTAAAGCATATTTTTTCAGTACTTTTTTTCTCCTCAAACAGAATAATAAAAGAACAAGGACTGTTACATAAGTAATGTATTACAGGGTGTTGAAAGAGATTTAAGTATCTGAAAAGAAAGCTGGAACCACTATTTTAGAGTTGTATACGTTAGATTCCCGAGGAATGATAGATTAAATATCATTTTGATGAGTTTCCATGAATAGCATTTCTCTCATCCTTGAGACTTTGCTATGTCACCTCTGATTATAATAAGTAGCGTGATTAGTAATGGTACATTAAAAAACGATTTCCTTGTCAAAGCTCTTGCCATGGAACCAGGAAACAAAAAATGGAGATTGGAAGGACTAGAAACTAAGCCAGTGCATAATAAATTATGGATTAAGACAGCCAGCTTCGAGAGAGTCAAAAGCCCTGCTCCAGGCAAGCTCTCCTTTGGCTTGTTCCTTGTGTGTTTACAGAAGTTGAAGCTCGCAAAGCAGGCTCATCTGTGCTTTCTGTGTTGCAGGAAACGGAGCCCGATTTTGACAACTGTGCCGTTTGTATTGAGGGGTACAAGCCCAACGATATTGTCCGGATCTTGCCCTGCCGGTGAGTGCCTAGCTGCCTGCTTCTGACTGGGGCCTCTCTGTTTCCGACCTGCTTGGCCTAGCCCTGCAAGGTCAGTCTGCCCAAACACTGCTGGGGTTCAGGAAGAAACAACCAGTGCTCTTGATTCCTTTCGTATAACCTTGCTCCTTGGAAACATTCTGTCTTGTGAAATTAGCACTGTTTTCCCATCCTCTTCATACCAAACTAAGGCTCTGTGACCTAGAACCTCATGATGCACAGTTGGACCATGTAGCTCCAAGTTCAAATTTAACAGCAGCCCTGTAATACTCAAAATCATCCCTGCTTTTATAAGTGCTGTTTTAATTAAAATAATAAACTCTTAAAAGTGTCTTCTGGATGATCATGAAGGGATCAGCAACCAGAATATAGTCAGGAGTGGGCAGGAAGCCAAAGGCAGATTTCATTTTCCTTGATTTTTTGTTGACAAGAAGAGAATGTGACAGTAACCCCCAAACTTCTAGGATCTAGGGTAGAATGTCAACAGGTGTAGTTGGAAAACTGCCTGGTTGATTCTCATAGAACTCTAGTCCCTCTCTAGATTCCTTTTATACAATTCAAATTAAATAAACTTAAATACATCAATAAAATATCTCAAAGTTGCTTAAAGCTTCTTTAAGTTTTTGCATCTATGCAAGTATCCTAAAAACATAAATTAAATTCTGCCTTAGAGAAATATTCTTCTCTTAGAAGTCCTGCCTTTAAAAATTCTCAGAGTATTTAAGTAACTAAAGTAGAAAACAGACACCACCAAGATATAAAACAATTCATTTGGTCATAAAACAATGCAATGCTAAGAACTATTTATTAGAAACACAAAAGAAATCATGCCTTAGAGGAATGAGTTTAATAATCCCGAAATGACAGAGAAGTGACAAAAAGGAACAAGATACTCAAATAGATGCACGCACTCCAAGGGGAGTGAATGGGCTTGAAATGCTCTCACGCAAATTGATCGGTCGGTAGGAAAACAGGCCTGCGGAAAGAGCACTCTGGTGGCCTCAGCTGAAGCCTTCAAGCGGGATTCGCTTTCCTTAGAGATGCTTGACCGTCTCTAGAACAGGTCATAAACTGGGATACATCAATACCTGGCAGTATCCTTCATATGAGGGTACTATGGATAAGTTCTCTCTCTAGACATTATACTTGGTATTTGTTTGGTGATTTCTTGAAATGCTGGCCAAGAATGGTGATAAGTGAACTGCAGAGAGCCTCTCCAGATGGCATCGTTCCTCTCTGCGGTATTTTATTAGGAGTTTTATAAAGCCTCCTAGGTATAGGCAAGGAAAGTACTTGCTTTTACTTTCCTTTGGAGATGGCTTAGCGCCCTGTGAGGCTCCTACTAATAAAAATATCCAAAGCTAAAATTAAAGGTCAGTGTCATCTTTTCCCTGAATATCCAGAGAACTTTACAAATGTAATTAAGAAAATCTGTTTTAAGGACATCTTTAGGCTTACTTTAGCTCCGTCATTCATACTGTATAAAACAGCTTGTTCACTGAGGGCTCTTTCATGAGTGTATTTCCTGTGACTGCATATAATTGCTGCTGCTGCTGCTGCTGCTAAGTCGCTTCAGTCTTGTCCGACTCTGTGCGACCCCATAGACGGCAGCCCACCAGCCTCCCCCGTCCCTGGGATTCTCCAGGCAAGAACACTGGAGTGGGGTGCCATTTCCTTCTCCAATGCATGACAGTGAAAAGTGAACATGAAGTCGCTCAGTCATGTCTGACTCTTAGCGACCCCATGGACTGCAGCCTACCAGGCTCCTCCATCCATGGGATTTTCCGGCTGCATAATAGCCAGGTCATAGATGTACCATGGTGTAATTTACCATCCTCCTGTTATGGACCATTTGGCTGATTTCAGTTTTTAATTATGACACATTACATTGCTTTAGCAGTATTTAGATGGCTGTAGTATACTTTTCCAGATCTCCTTTTATAGTATTTTTTTTGGAAATATTAACCAAGATAAAAATAGCACTTTAATATTTGTCACACACATAAAAATCTTTAGGAACTTTCATTTTATTTATGCTAGCCCTTGCCCCAGCACATTTATGGTGGCTCACAGGGTAAAGAATCCGCCTGCAAGGCGGAAGGCCCGGGTTCAATCCCTCGGTCGGGAAGATCCCCTGGAGAAGGAAATGGCAACCCACTCCAGTACTCTTGCCTAGAAAATTCCATGGTTGAAAGAGCTTGGTGGGCTACAGTCCATGGGGTCGCAAAGAGTCGGACACGACTGAGTGACTTCAGTTCCTTTCTTTCCCTTTCTTGCCCCAGGTCTGTTCAGTTTGGCCTCAGGCTCCTCTTTAGTGTATCATCATTTGTTTCTCAGTTCATTCCTTGATTCTTTCTGCTTCAAGTTCCTCACTGTCCATCTGTCTTTATTCCTTCCTGTGGGCCTTGCTTTAAATAACAAAAAAACGCAGGTTATAGTTAGTGTTTGATCTTAGACGAGCCATCCAGTCCTACGCTTTGAAGAGCTCCTCCAATTTTTCCATGCGGCTTTTAAAATCAAGATATTTTTATGCCTGTTGCTGGTCTCTGCCAGACAGTTTGCACTAATGGATGTTATCAAACAAATGCACTGGCATTTGCTTTTTGCTAGATAATTTCCTCTGGGGCATTATTAAGCCCTTGCTCCTATGAACCTCGTAGACTCTCCCATTATTTCCAGGCTGACTCATCCACAGAATTCTTTGCATCTCCTTGGAATAAACACTGTTTCAAAAAATGTTCCAGCATATTGTCTCGCTTCTCTCACCCTCTTTATTGTGGCCTCCCAATTCCTGACATGCTGGGCGCCTCTCTTCGCTATGGTTACCATGCAGGGAGTCTTTCTAAATCACGCATCACTTGCACCGTGACTTTTCCAAGATCATCCTCTTGACTGTGTCTCATTTTAAAGGCACTTGTGCAATTAGGATGAATTAATAAATGATTCTTCCTCGTAGTCATGGTGATTCTTAAATTGGGCACATCTTCATGGGACCACTTCTTCCCCTTCATTCATTCTAAGTAGGGTCCTTCTCTAGCGCTTAAAGGCAAGCCTATCCGTGGGGTGAGCCTAGACACACACATTTAATGTGAGGGAGGGACCCGCAGCCGCACACAGAACACCTCAGGTCTAACTTTTGAGGTTTGGAGTCGATCCTAATACGCCACTAGGATAGTTTCCAAGGAACTCCAGTTTTGCTGTAGCATACCTATGCCAAAGCATACAATTCACTATATTTTTAGGCTGGCTTTTGTGACTCAGGTTTGAACTTGCAGTTATGATTTTTAGCCACAGAAGAGATCTTACTGAAGTTCTGTTGCCTCCTCTTGTCCAGAGAATAAGCTGAGCTTTCTGAGTCTTCCGTGACTTTTATCCTATGGTATCTGCACTGTCCTTCAATGATTATTCATCTCAATCTTTTTAACTACCCAATTTCAAATGCAGTGTCTCAGAAAGAGCATGATCTCCTTGGGCAGAGCAAAAGTCTCTGTTTGCCATTTTTTTTAAGAAACAAAGCAGAATTTCCCTCTGGTCCAGTGGTGAAGACTCTACCCTTCCAGTGCAGCGGGCTTGGGTCAAAGCCCTGGTGAGGGAACTAAGATCCCACGTAGGGCAAGGCCAAAAAAAAAAAGATTGAAAATAAAAAATAAAAACAAAGCAATGTACGCATCCTTTCTCTGAGTTGCCTGTACAGTCCTTTCCTATTTCGATTTTATTGCTAAAGCATTGTCACTAATTTGGGAAGATATTAGTTTCATCTATTGTCTTTCCCTTTGTTTGCAAACTCTGCCCTACAATTCAGGAAAAATTATAAAGCTCCTTGGCAACAAGCAGACCCTTGCCATATTCTTTTTAGTAACTAAATGCTTTATTTGAAACAACAAACATTTCTTTTGTAGCAACTGTTTACCAGGAATAGTGGAAAGTACCAGAAATGAAAAGATAGATGGCATGGTCCCTGCTTGAAAGGGAGTCAGGCTAGTGAGAGAGAGGTGGGGATTTAACTAACTGGTCACAGCACAGAGGATCATATACACAACAATAATAGCAAAACAGATTAAAACTCTGGAGGAACTAGTACCAGGCACAGGAAGTTAAGAAAGGCTCTGTAGATTTAAAGGGGCTTTCCTGATGGTGCAGTCAGTAAAGAATCCACCTGCAATGCAGGAGACAGGGGTTCAATCCCTGGGTTAGGAAGATCCCCTGCAGGAGGAAATGGCAACCCACTCCAGTATTCTCGCCTGAAGAATCCCGTGGACAGAGGAGACTGGTGGGCCATGGGGTCGCAAAGAGTCAGACACGACTCAGCACAGCACAGAAACAAATGAGACATCTTCATATTTTCTAACCATGGTTGTTTTGCCCATTACATCCTCATTTTAGAAGATTTGTCAAAGGATAAATATTTAATCATCTGTGTAACTTCCTCATACAGGGATCCACTGCTAACACTTTTCTCATTTCTTTTTATTTCCTATGCCTGTTTTTTTCAAGTTTGAGATACTGCTGTCAACAGCAATTAATATCCTGCTCTTTTAAGACTTCCCTTGTGGCTCAGCTGGTAAAGAATCCACCTGCAATGTGGGAGACCTGGGTTTGATCCCTGGGTTGGGAAGATCCCTTGGAGAAGGAAAAGGCTACCCACTGCAGTATCCTGGCCTGGAGAATTCCATGGGCTGTATAGTCTGTGGGGTTGCAAAAAGGCGGACAAGACTGAGCAACTTTCACTTTCACTTTCTCTGTTATCCTGCTGTTTTCACTTAGCATTGAAAGAATTTGCTAGAAATAGTACTAAGTTATTTGTGGCTCATTTTGAGCCTCCAACTCCAGAGGCAGAAGCTGATCAAAATCTAAGTTGAGTAAATCAACCAAAGACCCTGAGATGTTGGCTCTTAGTCCTCAAGAATCAGGGCCACTTTGTGGGCCCACCAGAATTGTCCACTGAGGTAAAACCAGAGTGTGTCCTAACTCCCTTCATCTCATTCCTTAGTAACCCATTGATGAGCTATTCATGTCTCGTTGTCCCAGCCCCTGAGAGAGAAAAGCAGTTTAGCCTAGACAGACAATAGAGTTTGTCTGGATAATAATGGCCCGTGGAGGCAGTGTGTCTTGCTGGCTTATTATTGTCACAGTTGGATTACAAATAAAATCCTCTAAAACCCAAGTTAATATCTTAGATAGCTGCACCTCAAGCATTTAACCAGTTTGTACACAAAATGTACTTACCAAGTGCCTCCTATAGTTACGGTTTGCAGATGGCGCTTCCTGGAGGCTTCTGTAGGAGGCGCTGTTGTCAATACTGCCAGCGCTTTTTCTAGGGTCTTTGTGTGTATTTTGGAGCCAGGGAACAAGGTCAGTGAGTGGCTCTGCAGGTCCATGGCTTGTTGGACTCCTCACTCTTCACAACAGGATTGTTTGTACTGAACAAGCTCACCCGTTAAGAGATTTCTGGAAGGGTATGTATGTGTGCATGTGGTAAAATATACGTAGCATACAACTGATCATTTTAGCCATTTTTAATGAGATTTATTTATTTTTAAATAAAAAGGAGGATAATTGTGGATATAAATAAAAAGGAGGATATTTGGAGGATAATTGTTTTAAATGTTCAGTTCAGTTCAGTTGCTCAGTTGTGTCCAACTCTTTGCAACCCCATGAATCGCAGCACACCAGGTTATGTTGCTTTCTGCCAAATATCAACATGAATCAGCCATAGGTGTACCTCTATCACCTCCCTCTTGAACCTCCCCCACCATTTTAACCATTTTTAAGTTTATATTTCAGTAATGCACAGCCATCAGCACATTCATCTACAGAAGAACTTCATCTTTCCAAACTGAAAGTCTCTAGCCGTTAAACGTTAATATTATTAACTCTCCGTTCCCCCAGTCTGGAGTTTTTTGTGTGTGTGTTTTAATTTAGGCTTGATTTTTATTAACAGAAGACAATGTCAATGGACGAATTAGATTTTGACTCAAGAATCTAAGTGGCTTAGCTAAAAATTGATTTTTATATATTCAATTCAAAAATGGATGGTGAATGATAATTCTACATGTTTCTGGTATTGTTATTAGTGCTGTTTGTTGTGGTTTAGTTGCTCAATTGTGTCTGACTCTCTGTGACCCCGTGGAATGTAGCCTGCCAGGCTCCTCTCTCCATGGGATTCTCCAGGCAAGAATACTGGGGTGGGTTGCTATTTCCTTCTCCATAGGATCTTCTCAACCCAGGGATTGAATTTGCGTCTCCTGCATTGGCAGGCAAATTCTTTACCACTGAACCACCTGGGAAGCCCCATTATTACTATGATTACAATACTAATATGATGCTACTCTTATCGTTATTATTAGAACTGTTACTGTTCCTCTTACTATTACTGACATCGTTACCACCATCCATTCTTCTCTGGCTTTCTGCGATAGCCTTCTCCCTGATCTCCCTACTTCTACTCCTGCCCCTTAATCATTCATTCTAATGTCTGTTTTTGATTATCCAGCTAGATTAACTGGACCTTGGGTGCCATTTTAGTGAGTACAAATTCAAACTCATTAAGTGTATCAGAAGTATGACTTAAAAATTATACTGAAGTATAATACTGTCTTCTGTTTCTCTCAAAAGGATTTCTGTAACAAAGTAGATTCACAGAAAATGAAGAAGGTGCATTATCTCATATTCGCTTTTTACAAGAGAATTGAGTTAACTAGTGCAATTGCCACTAATTTTTTCAGCAACTACTGTAAGAAGCAATCTTAGGAATTTTGCCACTGGAGCTCTTGTTAGGATTTCCAACTCTGGTTTCATTGTGAGGACTCGCCAGAGCAGTTCACACATGTAATACCTGCCTTTCTCCTGAACAGGAGAATGTTTTTATGCTGTGGATACAAAATTGTGCTGTTTTCCAGATTTTTTCCCCATGTTTTGTTGCTAGGAAGCCAACAGCCAAATCTGTAGTTCATCCCATAGCCAAAAGGGATTTTTAGCTTCATCCCTGACTCTGTTTTATGTTTGTATTCTTATTTTTCTTTCTTCTGCTTTTTATTTTTTTTTTTTGGCGTCCCTTTGGATATCTGCATCTCTCCAGGTACCTTAAGTCCTTTCTACAATAAAAATTTTCCATGTGTTTAAAACTTTCTCAATGTCATTTTTAATTGATATATATATCCCCTGTGCCATAATTTGACTGTTTTTGGACAGTTATGTTGTTTCCTCCTCCATACCCACATACTTTTTTTGCTGTTACAAATAAGGCTGTGATAAGTAGCTATGTGTGTGTGGACCTTAGTTACATTTTAGATTATTTCTTTGTTTCTAAGCTTACAAATTCAAATTCCCTGGTTTCTTTCCAGAAAGTGGTACTGAAGGAATGTTCCAGTCAGTCAAAGATAAGAAGAATACTCCAAGTAATATCCTAGAATTGTCAGAATAAATGCACATGTCAGACTTCCCATGTGGCTCAGTGGTAAAGAACTTGCCTGCCACTGCAGAAGACGCAGGTTCAATCCCTGGGTTGGGAATATCCCCTGGAGTAGGAAATGGAACCCACTTCGATATTCTTGCCTCAAAATTCCATGAACAGAGAAGCCTAGTGGGCTACAGTCCATGGGGCCTGGACATGACTGAGCAACTGAGCGCACACACACACACACACACACATACATACACACATGCACACACACACACACACATACACACATGCACACACGCGCGCGCACACACACATACACCGCCCACGTCAAGATAATGGTGGAGAGATAGGCCCGTCCAGATCACTTAGGACCTGAACGCCTGGCTGAGCCAGGGTTATAGCCAGCTTCTGAGGAACCTGCTGAGGAGTCCAATTCGTGTTTCATAAACAGCACACTGGCAGCATGTGGAGTGCGGCTTAAAGGGATCTGACTGGGGTCAGAGGAGCCAGTTAGAAGACTATGGCAAAGTCAAAGCAAGAAGTGCTGGAGGCCTGACTGGCCTGTTGGGTTTGGACGTGTAGGGAGAAGGTTCTAGTCTAGTCAGACGAGATTCGGGAGGTAAACCTAGCCTGAGTCAGCCATTGGAATACTTGAAAATAGCCGCCCCTGTCAGATGGTGACTGATAGATACATCTGTATTTGTTTGTGTTTAAAACCTGCTCATATCTTTCCATTTGGATTCTAAACAATAGGAAAAAATCCAACAGCTAGCTGTCTACTACTCAAATACTGTAACAGAAGAAACATTTAAGAACCAAAACAGATTTAAACAGATATTGTTTCTCACTCAAAAAAAAAAAAAAAAAAAAACACTTGAGGACCAGCACTGGCTTATCTTTTTAAAGTTTTCTTTTGAGTTACTCATCCCACAACGGTGCTGTAACTGGGCCATTTAGGCAGAGTTCCATTTTGGATAGACAGTCGTTAGATTCTGTGTGTAAATGCTGCACTACTCTTTCTCATTTCTTTGCTTTAGAAATGAGCCTAATTTTCTATTGTATCTGTGTAAGAGGTCTCTTAAGTAATTCAGAACAAAGAATATATCATACCGTTTCCTTTTTTTCTTTTTCTTTGAAACTTAAGTCTACAGTTTCACAAAGATCAGAATATGACTAACAGCACTGGTGTTGAAAGAGATGAAATGGAGATTTAAACACAATAATATACCGGGCTAAAAGGAGCAAACAGAATAAATGGTTGTTGTTAAAGTAGAAAACAAATTAATAAGAAGGAGCAATAAAGCTTATATGCGCAAATCAGGGCAATAAGATACACAATGTGCAAAGAAATTTCTCATGACATTCCAGCCTCTGTGTCAGAGAAATACTGAAAGGGGTAGGCCTGGAGATTTGGAAAAAGAATTTTTGAAGGCTGTTGAAAAGTCAAGGCCTAGATTTGGTCTTCTAACTCAGTGAATTCTTGGAAGGTCTGTTACATACCGCATGTCTACAGTCGGCAAGAGGCTTATACTTCATCTTTGTCCATCTACCTAAACAACCAGCTGCTTTCCTTTCTCAGTTAATGTGAATCACATATGTATATTTTTAACATGGATCTAATAATTGACTCCTCAGATAGTAAATTCATTAACTCTTGTCCCTAAGGACATGTGGTATTTTCCTTTACAAGAGAAACAGCTCTGGGAGAGATCTAGTAAAAAGGTATATGGCACAGACTCCCCTGGTGGTCCAGTGGCTAAGACTTCAAGCTTTACCACTAAAGGGCCCAGGTTCAGTCCCTGGTAGGGGAACTAGATCCCACATGCCACACAATACGACCCAGCACAGCCAAGTAAATAAATAAATAGTTTTTTTTTTTAAAGATGCATGACAAACAGAAGAGGGATCCACTTGTAAAGCTTTCTGAACAGACGTGAATCCTAAGGCTCCCAGAGTGACTTGCCGGCTAAAGGACCAGGATCCTGAAATTCAAACTAGTAGGCTTTACAGAGCTAATGTAGGTGAAAGCACCATGTCTGCATGACGAGTGTGTGACTAATGGCAGCTTGCATCTGATGGGCCTCTCTCTCTGCTTTTTTACTGTGTCCCAGAGAGTTTCCATGTTCTTGTTGGATGCTTCCAACTAAACGCACCTGGACAGCTCATAGCCTACCCTACCTCCCCTGAAATTCTGATGTGGGACTCAGATCATGGGTTCTTTAATGACAACCTAAGGCAACATAACAGTTGGGACTCTGAACTTAGGGCTCTCATTCACTCTCCCTGCCAGGCACAACATGGTCATAACACAGAACATAATATAAAGAAGAATTATAACTTGATGTAGACATGAGTGGAAACCATAATTACTGAAAATTAACCAAAACTAACCAAACTTGGATCACAGCTTTGTCTAACTCAGTGGAACTATGAACCATGCCGTGTAGGGCCACCCAAGACAGATGGGTCCACAGATGGTGGAGAGTTCTCACAAAACGTGGTCCACTGGAGAAGGGAATGGAAAACCACTTCAGTATTCTTGCCTTGAGAACCCCATGAACAGTATGAAAAGGCAAAAAGATAGGACACTGAAAGATATCAGTAGGTACCCAATATACTACCGGAGAAGAGTGGAGAAATAGCTCCAGAAAGAGAAGAAGTGGAGCCAAAGTGAAACAGTGCACAGCTGTGGATGAGACCAGTGAGGGGAGTAAAGTCCAATGCTGTAAAAGAGCACTATTGCATAGGAACCTGGAATGTTAGGCCCATGAATCACGGCAAATTGGAAGTGGTCAAACAGGAGATGGCAAGGGTGAACACTGACATTTTAAGAATCAGCAAACTAAAATGGACCAGAATGGGCAAGTTTAATTCAGAAGACCATTATATTTACTACTGTGGGCAAGAATCCCTTAGAAGAAATGGAGTGGCCCTTATAGTCAACGAGAGTCCGAAATGCAGTACTCAGATGCAATCTCAAAAACAGAATGATCTCTGTTCGTGTCCAAGGCAAACCATTCAGTATCACAGTAATCCAAGTCTATGCCCCAACCACTAATGCCAAAGAAGCTGAAATTGAACAGTTCTATGAAAACATACAAGACCACCTAGAACTAACCCCCCCAAAAGATGTCTTTTTCATCAGAGGGATCTGGAATGCAAAAGTAGGAAGTCAAGAGATATCTGGCGTAATAGGCAAATTTGGCTTTGGAGTACAAAATGAAGCAGGGAAAAGGCTAACAGAATTTTGCCAAGAAAATGCACTGGTCATAGCAAACACCCTCTTCCAACAAAACAAGAGAAGACTCTACACATGGACATCACCAGATGGTCAATACCGAAATCAGACTGATTATATTCTTTGCACCCAAAGATGGAGAATTTCTATACAGTCAGCAAAAACAAGACCGGGAGCTGACTGAGATCATGAACTCCTTAACTGCAAACTTCAGACTTAAATTGAAGAAAGTAGGGAAAACCACTAGACCATTCAGGTATGACCTAAATTAAATCCCTTACAATTACAAGTAATTTAGTAATCCCTAAATTACTCCCTTACAGTGGAGTAACAAATAGATTCAAGGAATTAGATCTGACAGAGTACCTGAAGAACTATGAATGGAGGTTCATAACATTGTATAGGAAGCAGTGATCAAAGCCATCCCCAAGCAGAAGAAATGCAAAAAAGGCAAAATGGTTGTCAGAAAATAGCTGAGAAAAGAAGAGAAGTCAAAGGCAAAGGAGAAAAGGGAAGATAGATCCCTCTGAACGCAGCGTACCAAAGAATAGCAAGGAGAGATAAGAAAGCCTTCCTAAGTGACCAACGCAAAGAGACAGAGGAAAACAATAGAATAGTAAAGACTAGAGATCTCTTCTAGAAAAGTAAAGATACCAAGGGAACATTTCTTGCAGAAATGGGTATAATAAAAGACAGAAACAGTATGGAGCTAACAGAGGCAGAAGATATTAAGAAGAGGTGGCAAGAATACACAGAAGAACTATACAAAAAAGATCTTCACGACCCAGATAACCACCATGGTGTGATCACTCACCTAGAGCCAGACATCCTGGAGTGCAAAGTCAATTGGGCATTAGGAAGCATCACTCTGAACAAAGCTAGTGGAGGTGATGGAATTCCAGCTGAACTATTACAAATCCTAAAAGATGATGCTGTGAAAGTGCTGCACTCGATATGCCAGCAAATTTGAAAAATTCAGCAGTGGCCACAGGACTGGAAAAGGTCAGTTTTCATGCCAGTCCCAAAGAAAGGCAATGTGAAAGAATGTTCAAACTACTGCACAAATGTACTCATCTCACATGCTAGCAAAGTAATGCTCAAATTCTCCAAGTGAGACTTCAACAGTACATGAATGAAGAACTGCCAGATGTTTAAGCTTAGAAAAGGCAGAGGAACTAGAGATCAAATTGCCAACATCTGTTGGAGCATAGAAAAAGCAAGAGAATTCCAGAAAAACATCTACTTCTGCTTGGTTGACTATGCTAAAGCCTTTGACTGTGTGTCACAACAAACTGTCGGAATACCAGACCACCTGACCTGCCTCCTGAGAAATCTGTAATGCGTGTCAAAAAGCAACAGTTAGAACCGGACATAGAACAATGGAGTGGTTCCACATTGAGAAAGGAGTACTTCAAGGCTGTATATTGTCACCTGACTTATATGACTTACATGCAGAATACATCATGGAAAATGCTGGGCTGGATTCCAGCACAAGCTGGAATCAGGATTGCCAGGAGAAATATCAATAACCTCAAATATGCAGATGACACCACCCTTATGGCAGAAAGCAAAGAAGAACTAAAGAGCCTCTTGATGAAAGTGATAAAGGACAGTGAAAAAGTTGGCTTAAAACTCAGCATTCAAAAACAAAGATCTCGGGATCCATCTCATCAGTTCATGGCAAATAGATGGGGAAACAATGGAAACAGTGGCAGACTTTATTTTCTTGGGCTCCAGAATCAGTGAAGATGGTCACTGCAGCCATGAAATTAAAAGATGCTTGCTCCTTGGAAGAAAAACTATGACCAATCTAGACAACATATTAAAAAGCAGAGACATTCCTTTACCGACAAAGGTCTGTCTAGTCAAAGCTATGTCATGTAGTCCAGTGGTCATGTATGGATGTGAGAGTTGGACCATAAAGAAAGCTGAACACTGAAGAATTGATGCTTTTGAACTCTGGTGTTGGATAAAGCTCTTGATAATCCCTGGGACAGCAAGGAGATGAAACCATTCAACTCTAAAGGAAACCAGTCCTGAATATTCATTGGAAGGACTGATGCTGAAGCTGAAGCTACACTACTTTGGCCACCTGATGCAAAGAACTGGCTCACTGGAAAAGACCCTGATGCCAAGCAAGATTGAAGGCAGGAAAAGGCGATGACAGAGGGTGAGATGGTTGGATGGCATCACCAGTGCTGGGCAAGATTGAAGGCAGGAGGAGAAGGGGATGATAGAGGATGAGATGGTTGGGTGGCATCACCGACTTGATAGACATGAGTTTGAGCAAGCTCCAGGAGTTGGTGATGGACAGGGAAGCCTGGCGTGCTATAGTCCATGAGGTCACAAAGTGTCAGACATGACTGAGCGACTGAACTGAGACATGAATATCATTTTAATATTTGAAAACTTCAAAAATCACAAGCGTTTCCAAAGCATTAAAAATAAACACTAGCCTCTTAAGATTTCTAACCCCAGGGACCCATCTAATTTTAAGAATGAGTCAAAAGAACTGAATGTCTGTGTGAACAGGAGATTCCAAACTCTTTATGAGTAAAAAACAATTTACAAAACACTGTAATGTGATCAGGATTCTGACTCTGAGCCTTATAATTCATGAAGTGGAAAACAAAGGGATGCTTTCTAGCCAGGCAGAAATGGCCTGTCCTGACTTTACCCTGCCGTGCCTGTTCCATATGCTTGACTAGAAACAGATTTCTTTCCAAATTTGTTTTTCTAAAAAAGTGATGTATGCTGGCTGATTTTCATAAGATTTCACTTACCCTTTCATGCCCACGTTACAACCTTGAAAGTTTCTTGAAAAGTATGAAACAGCAGAGAAAACATTCATTTCTTTGCTAATTGTAAGAAATTTTGAAAAGGGTGAAAAGTAAAAGGAAGAAAAATAATAATCTCACCATCCAGAAATAATCATTGCTAATATGAGTATATTTAATTTTTATAATATATGTGCATATATAAATATCCCACGTACGTTATTAAACATTATAGAGTCAGGCCATTAATACAGCTTTTATTCTACTTTCTCTACTCTTGAGAAAGTGTAAGTAAATAAAGTAAATAAGTAAATAAAGTTATAAAGTAAGCATTTTCCTATAACTTTAGAAATTATCTTAAAATGTTAATGGTTGCATAATAGTCCGTTATTGGGGTGTATTTAACTGCCCTCCCCACATTGTTCACCATTTAAACTGCCTCCAGTTTTCATCATTATAAAATCATGACTTGACTTGTTTACCTTTTTTTTCCATGTTCACCCCTTAGTATATACTCCTAAAAATTAACTTCCTGGGTCAAAAGTACTTTCCAAAGGATCCTAAGTTTTGTCTAACTGCTTTCCCGAAAAGTGGTTATGATTTACACCCCACACCAGCAAGATGTGCTTGCACTAATGTTCTTTTGGAACCAAGAAGTGGTACCATTTTTAACCCTCTTTCTCATCTAATAGCCAAATACAAAGCAGCACTTAGTTTTAATTCATGTCTTTGATTTCTCTGAGATATTGCCCTTGAGTAAACAGAGCTCTTCATGTATGATATCTGTCAACTGAAATAGTTTTCACAGTGTGAGAGTTGTGAGTTCAGTTTTATTTGGGGCTTAATGAAGACCGTAGCCCAGGAGACAGAAGGCTCTAGGGAACAATGCTGAAGAGGTTGGGGAGGGAGGGGTCAGTGTGTACATGCGGTTTTGGTGAAGGGGGATACATGCAATTAAGCACACCTTTTGGCAGAAGTTTGATGCTAGGCATGAAGAGAAGATGTCTCCATTAATCATTTTAGTGCTTTTCTATATAGAAGATGCAAGGAATTGGGCTCATAAAATCTTCTCCTGAAAATATCAAACTATCTGATGACTTGTTTTGCCAGTTTTTCCCAGAACACAGAGTACTTCATTCCTGATCTTTACCTCGAACTTCTTTTGAGGGAGTGTCGAAGGTTAGCAAGTGGCTACTGACTTCATTCTTGTGGAACCAGAGAAGAGACAGTTTTTAATTGGCATGTCTAATGTAAATATAAATCGTCATTGGTGGTAAGATGTTTCCTAGTTTTAGAGATGCTAAAGTGGGAGAAAAAAATTATATGCCATAGAACTGATAAAATATGATGTTAACTATTTTTAACACTTTGTTTTCATATTTTGGAAAATAGTGCTTTTTCTCATTTAAATATTTTTGGTCTTACGCTTTTAGATTAATAGAAAAAAGTTATAAAATTTATGAATTTTATCTCCCCTTCTTTTAATCTTTCTTTACCAAAAAAAAAGCATATAGTAAAACAACTGAGCAATTAAGTACATTTTTCAGATTTCTCTGAAATTTATGTTGATATGGGCATCCCACTCATACTCATTATTTATGAAAACCATTATTTAAAAAACTCATTCTTTCAAGAACATAATTTTATATACTCTGCCAAATTAAAAGTTGTATAGTGTGGTGGGAGTTTAAAATGGCACAAATGCTTTGGGAATTTGTCAGTTTCTACTGAAGTTAAATATACACTGTTCTCTAACCTAGCAATTTCACTGGTGGATATAATACCCTAGAGAAACGAATGCCTACATTCACAGAAAGACTTGTACAAGAATGGTCATCATAGCAAATTTCATCATAATAACCAAAAAATAACCTCAAGGTCTAACAGCAGAAAAATCTATGGTTCAATCAAGGTACATTCATAAAGTGAAATATTACTTAGCAGTGAAAAGAAACAATTGGATGTACATCAAAGCACAGATGAATCTGAAAGCATTATGTTGAACCAAAAAAGCCAGGCAAAAAAAAAGTAGATACTTAAGATAATAATTATTATACTTATGATTCCATTTAAATGAAATTCAGTCACAGGCAAAACTAATCTTCAGTAACAAAAATTCTAATGATAGATTCATGGCTGGGTGTGGGTATTGTCTGGTCAGGGGAAGAAGGGTACTCTCTGAGGTGGTAGAAACAGTATTTATCTTCATCTGAGTAGGGTGTATGTAAATGTATACCTACTTAAGAAATCATCCAGCATACTTAAGATTTATACATTTTACTGTATATTAGGCCGTCATTTAAAAGAGTGGAAGGGGAATTCTCTGGCTGTCCAGTGGTTAGGACTACACTTCCGCTGCAGAGAGCATGGGTTCAGTCCCTGGTCAGGAAAAAAGCCACAGAGCACAGCCAAAATAAGATGAAATAAAATAATAGAAGAGATTTGACAGTACCAAAGAAACCAGGCTGTGGACTTAAAAAAATTAACTTTGTCCATTAGTCAAAATTACATAAAATTTAAGTTCAGAGTTTGTTAATGTTGCTTTCTTATCATTTTTCTTGGATTACTTTGGATTTTTGTGTATAAACTGCCAAAAATTAGCCATCACTTCATCTAGGGGATTAAAAGAAAGAAACATGAAAGAGATGACAACATGGGTAAATGTCTGATGTGTTATTTTCTGTCGTTATTTTCAACAGAGCAAATGCTTCAGAAAGCAGTCTTGAACCATAATAACCTTGTTAAATATGGCATTCTGACTTCAAATGTCCTGGTCCCCAGTTATATCCATCAACTAGACACTCGGGACGAATGCCAACCAGCTCTGCTGCCCCAGCCAAACAATATAATTAGACCAGGGTCAAGTTTTAAGCACAGAGCCTCCCTCTGCCAGAACCCAAAGCAATGAGACACACTGTAAGAGGCCAATCCTGCAACTCCCTCTGAAATTGCCTTCCCAAAGGACTGTTTCTTCAGTAGCAGGAGGATCTGATGTGGCTTCTTAGTTCTTTAAATTTTGTTGGTTTTTCTTTAATGCTGTTTAAACTCCAAACTATGGACAAATGGCTGACATAAGTGGCCATTTATTATAATACCTTGAAAAACATTCTACTGTTTACAAAGGTCTTTTAGATATAATGTCTATTTTACATCTCACAACAGCCTATAATAGAGTTAGGGCAGGGACCGTTAATACCGCTTTATTTGACTAAAAGAAAATCTTTACTCATGGGATCATAGGGTCCAGAGCACAACTAGGTTTCTGACTTCTGGGCCAGTACTCTTTCCAATGTACTGATACCACCGCAATGCTATTGACACCTTAACCCCTCCTCCCCCAGCCCCCAGGTAACTCTTCCATGCATTCAGCTCTCTGGGGCTATGGTTTTGGCTGAAAGTCTGCCTCAGGAACCCCCATCTCACTCTAAGTAAGCCAAATGTCTGAGAACCCTAAGGAATCCAGATCAAATCTAGCCCAGCTTTAAGGAATTTGCTTTCCCCACAATGATTCCAAGCTTGTTATTGTCGGCCTAAAAACAGACTAGCTCTTTTTCACAGAAGGGCAGTGTTTGTGCTAGTGAGGTGAGCCATAATTTACTTTATTGCTTTATTTACTTTATTGCATAATTTACTTTATTTCTTTTTTTCTCCCTCTCCACCAGGTAAAACTGCTAGCATAGCAGATGAGTTTGCCAAAACAAAGCAATTCTGTTTATAACAACAGCCATAATATGGTTACTACTGGTTCTGTGTGACTTTGAAAAGCATGCTACTGGTCACAAAGGTCTTTTGCATATATTATCTACTTTGCATCTTACAACAGCCTATAATAGAGTTAGGGTAGAGACCACTGGAGCTTCCCAACTGGTGCAGAGGTAAAGAATCTGCCTACCAACTCAGGAGACACAAGAGCCTCGGGTGCAGTTTTGATCCCTGGGTCGGGAAGATCCCCCGGAGGAGGGCATGGCAACCCACTCCAGTATTCTTGCCTGAAAAAATTCTATGGAAAGAGGATCCTGGTGGGCTACAATCCATGGCATCGCAAAGAGTCGTACACAACTGAGCACGCACGCGCGCGCGCGCACACACACACACACACACACACACAGGGACCATTAAGGCTGTAATTTAAGGAAAACCTTAATTCATAGAGTCAAAGGTCTTAAGTTGTTTCCTTATCTTCTTTCTGCTCCCTCTTTTTTAAATGATTTTTATGCAACCTATTAAATAGGAGGAATCAGGGAAATGATTTTTTTCAAAATTGGCCCAAACATTTCAGACCAAGTCTAATAGCAGAATCACCCCCTCAGAGAGGCACTGGGCTGGTTGGGTGGAATTCACAATAGGGAGAGGCTGGTGTCTGCTAACCTGGCCCCATAATACTGCATGGGCAGCACAGCAAGGACTTTCTGTACAGGAGACAAAGAAAGATGAGACACCATTGAAGAAAGTCCCTTGATGACGAGAAGTTCGTGATCGTAAGGAATAAGGGCAAGTCTGGCTCAAGTCCATGGTTATTTTCCTCGTTGTTCATGCCTCCTCCTGCTCAGCCCATCTAGATGATTTCAGAGCACTGATTTGAACTCAACCTTTCCAACTTTATTTTCTGTTCCTACTTTTTCTTCTCTTTTTTTTATTGGAGTATAATTGTTTTGCAATGCTGTGTTAGTTTCTGCTTTTCAACAAAGTGAATCGGCTGTGTGTAGCTTTCAATCCTGCTGCGTTTCTCATGCGTATCATGATACCACCGCTGTGCCTTTTCTCATGGAAATTCTTTCTCCTTGGATTTTTTTTTTTCCTCCAATCTTTAGAGTTCTTCCCAGAACTCAAGAATTCTCCCTTCCTTGGATTCTGTGGCACTTTGGCTTGTATGTGTTTATGATCTGTCATTTTGCATGTTATACTAACATCATTTAAAATACTGTCACTATTATCCACTGAACACTAAGCATTTTACAAGCAAGTATAGAATCCTTAGAACAATCCCATAAAGTACTAGTCAGGACAGGCTAGGATTTGCTGCTGTAACGATAACAACAAAATCTCCCAACTCTCAGTGGCTTAATACAATGACGATATCTTTCTTATGTTTTATGTATGTCAGCAAGGAGAGTCTGCTGATATAGGCTAACAAAGCCGTTTCCATCTTGAACAATGTGCATTGACAGCTCAGTAATTAAATGCCATCGCCTGAAGTGAAATCTGTTATTTCTCATCATAATTTATTGACCAGAATTGGTCACACGGCCATAGCCCGTGAGAGCCTGTACTCTTCTTGTGTGCCTAAAGATGGAGAAGCAGCAGATGGGATGAACAGTATTCACGAGTGCCTCTGATAGGTACTATTATCATCCTCATTTTGTAAATGAAGACACTAAGGCTAGGAGAAGTTAAAGGGTTATTCCAAAATAGTAGCTTTGGAATAGTAGCTTTCTGCAAGATTAAAAATGAAATCTGCTTTGTCTCCAGGCCTGAGTTTGTAAGCTCTACAGAGTATCAGTTGTACATCTTCCTATCAGCCTGTCAACTCTGTACTTAAAATACGTCACCAGGGCCTCCCTGGTGGCTCAGTAGTAAAGAATACACCTGCCGATGCAAGAGACACGGATTTGATCCCTGATTCAGGAAGAGCCCACGTGCCGCGGAGCAACTAAGCCCAGCCGTGCACCACTGCTGTTGAGCCTGTGCTCTAGAGTTCAGGAGCTGCAACTGCTGAGCCCGCATGCCACAGCTGCTGAAGCCCCCATGCCCTGGGGTCTGTGCTCCTCAACAAGAGAAGGCACCGCAGTGAGAAGCTCACTCCCCCAACTAGAGAAGAGCCCGTGCAGCAACAAAGACCCAGCAGAGTCATAGATAAATAAATCAACTTTTTAAAAGACTTAAAAAATAAATCAACACCTTACCAATAGCAGGCATGCCTGATTCATCTAGCCCATGTTCTGCAGGGTGTACTACCATGTAACTGTTACACATTAACGGATTATCATTCTGTGTTGATTTTCCTACTTGTTTTCCAGAACTCAGCATTCCCAGTAGTGCGTTCTAGTATCAGTATGCAGAAACTCTCTTTTTCAGACTCTCTCATGTGTAATTAAGAAACCCACATTCCATACTACACTGTGCTAAAGTGCCGCCACGTCAGAAAGGCTCTTTGCTCCGTAACAAGGTTGGAGATTAAATCCACTGGTTTGCATAGTACAGCATAGTAGAAAACACAGGAAAATTTCATGATACACTGAATGCTCGGGTTACTGGTCACTGGAACACAGGCATGGCATTTGGACTAGACAAAGATAGTGCATAGAAGTAGTCAGTGATTTCCCTGTGTTTTTCAAAGCTATGGCGGTCAAGATTCTGCTGAAGTTCTCATTGAATTGACCTGATTTTAAGAGCATGGTTGGAATGAAATCCTACTTTAGAAAATCAATGAGGGCACTTTAAATTTTCTTCCTCTGGGTAGGAATCAGAGACATTTCTCCTAAGCAATATTCATTACACTGTCTGGGCTCAGTTGACATTCTGTAAGTATCATCAGCAGGGCAGTTTGGTCTTTCTGAGTGACCTCGACGATGCCTGCGCCTAGATCCATAAATTGATGATCTTGAAATGAGATTTGCATGGGGGGAACGGCCTGGTGTGATGTCCGACCAGACAGTCTGAGCAGAATATGGGCTCACCAACCCCATAAATGTCCTCATCAGGCCCCCAGAAGAAGACAGGATTCTTTCACATTTTAAGAGTCCATAAAAATTAAGGAAAGTGCTTTGTAAGCTCTATTATAGATAACTCACTGGCAAGGAATAAGAACTCAATCACTGTTAGTTAAATAATGATACTTCAGCTTCTTAATTGCCAGGTAATGTGTTTTTGTCCTCTTTTCTGTTTAACAACTTATATTTATTTTCACTTTGAAGACATAAATCTAAACTGAAACCTTTTTTTAAACTAGATCAAGAAGGTTATGCATTTCAAAGTTGATTTCAGTCTGCCATATTGCCCTCACAAAAGGTTCGATCAATTTACATTCCCACTGAAGTATATAAGACTGTGTACACCATTGCCAGTGTGAGCTATTATTGAATTTAAAAGTAAATGCCAGTTATGAATGAATAAGAATGATCTTGTATAATTTTCGTTTTTCTGATTTTAGTTAGGAAGTGTTTTTACAAGTGTTTTAACACATTTATCTGAAGTCTTAAAATGAGTTTGGGCAAAAAATTAGCAAGAAATATTTTTTACCAACAGAATAATTGCTATTAAAAATGTATCAGAACAGGCAAAATAATTTTCAAGTTTTCTGAATATTAGATCAACATGCAGTCAATGGTTATCAATTCATTGGAATGACCTTAGCTAATCAGTAACAAAACTTGTCTCTCTCTTTCCCTTTTGACCCCCTTCACCCATTTCTCCGACTCCTCATCCCACACCTCTGGTGAGCACCAATCTGTCCCCTATATCTATGAGCTTGTGTCTGTTTGTTTTTAGATTTCACATATGAGAGAGGTCATGTGGTGTTTGTCTTTCCCTATCTGACTTATCCATTTAACAAAACGACTTCAAGGTTTAGTCATGTTGTCACAAATGGTAAGATTTCATCCTTTTTATGGTCAAATAATATTTCATTGTGTATGTATACACCACAGTTTCTTTATCCATTTACCTGTCAATGGTTGTCTCCGTGTTTGACTATTGTAAATAATGCTGCAGCAACCATGGGGGTGCATATATCTTTTAGAGTTAGTATCTACTTTTTCTTTGGACAAATACATAGCAGAATTGCTGCATCTTATGGCAGTTTGATTTGTAATTTTTTGAGGAACCTCCATACTGTTCTCCATAGCAGCTATACTAATTTTCATTTCCACCAGCAGTGCATGACGGTTCTCTTTCTCTACATCTTCAGTGATAGTTATTATTTGTTGTCTTTTTGATAACAACCATTCTGATAGGTGTGAGATGATGTCTCATTTTTGTATTGATTTGCACTTTCCTGATGATTAAAAGTGCTGAATATATTTTCATATGCCTGTTGGCAATCTGGATGTCTTCTTTGGAAAAATGTCTATTCAGAGCTTCTGTCCATTCCTTAGTTGGACCGTTTGGGAGCTTTTTACTATTGAGTTGTATGAGCGCTTTATATACTTTGGGTATTAGCTCCTTATCAGATACCTGATTTGCAAATATTTTCCCCTATTCAGAAAATTTCTTTTTATTTATTTGTTTTTGATGGTTTCCTTTGCTATGCAGAAGCTTTTTTATTTGATGTAGTCCCACTTGTTTATTTTGGCTTTTGATGCTTTTGGCTTTGTTGTCAGATTTAAAAAACTTATCTCTAAGACCTGTTAAGGAGCTTCTCACTTACATTTTCTTCTATGAGTTTTAGGATTTCAGGTCTTACATTCAGGTTTAATTCCTTTGAGTTCATTTTTGTATCTGGTATAAGATAGCTGGAGTTTCATTCTTTTACATGTGACTGTCCAGTCTTCCCAACAGCATTTATTGAAGAAACTGTCCTTTTTCAACTGATTCCTTTGTCATAAGTTAATGGCCATATACATGAGGATTTATTCTGAACTGTCTGTTCTGTTGTATCGACCTATGTGTCTATCTTTATGCCAGTACCATACTGTTCTAATAACTGTATCTTTGTAATATAGTTTGAAATCAGGCAGTGTGATGCCTCCAGCTTTGTTCTTTCTCAGTGCTTCTTTTGGCTAATTGAGGGGGAGTGGTGGCTTCCTAAGGATTTTAGGATTGTTTGTTCTATTTCTCTGAAAAATTTCATTGGAATTTTGATAGAGATTGCACTAAATCTGTAACTTGCTCTGGATAATATGGACATTTGAACAATGCTGACTCCCCCAGTCCATAAGCAAGGAATATCTTTCCGTTTCTCTGTGTCTTCTTCAGGGTCTTTCAGTAGTGTCTTATAGTTTTCAAGATGCTGTCTTTCATCTCCTTGGTTAAATTTATTCCTAAATATTTTATTCTCTTTGATGCAGTTGTAGATGCTATCATTTTCTTAATGTCTCTATCCAATAGTTTGTTATTCATGTATAGAAATGCAACATATTTTTGAGCTTTGATTTTGTATCCTGCAACTTTACTGAATTCATGCATTCTAACAGTTTTTGAAGGAGTCTTTAGGATGCTTTATATATAATATCGTGTCATCTGCAAATAGTAACAGTATATTTCTTCCTTTCCAATTTAGATGTCTTCCTTTTCTTGTCTAAGTGCTCTGGTTAGTACTTTCAATACTATGTTGAATAAAAGTGGCTAGAGGACATACTTTCATCTTTTCACTGTTGAATATGATATTAGCTGTGAGTTTGTAATGGCCTTCATTATGTTGAGATACTTTCCCTCCATAACTGCTTTGTTAAGAGTTTTTCTCATAAATGTTGTATTTTGTCAGATGCTTCTTCTGTATTTATTGAGACAATTATTTGACATTTATCTTCATTCTGTTACTGCATTTCTAGAAATGTATTCATTTCTTCTAGGTTATTCAATTTGTTGGCATATAATGTTTACAATATTTTCTTGTAATCACTTGTACTTCTGTGGTTATCAATGGTAACATCACCTGCTACATTTTTTATTTTATTTCTTTGGGTTCTCTCTCTTTGTTGCTTTGTGAATCTAGCTAAGAACTTGTAAATTTAGTTTATCTTTTCAAAGGACCAGCTCTTAGTTTCATTGATCTTCTCTGTTGTCTTTTTAACATTTGTTTCTGCTCTAATCTTTATTATTTCTTTCATTCTACTAACGTTTGAGCTTCATTTGCTGTTTGTGTTCTTTGTCCTTCTTTCGTAGTAAAAACCCTCTGTCGGGCTATAGCAAACTATTACTTCAGAGTGTTGTCAATTAAAGGACATTGTCATAAAACATAGGAAACTGAATAACAGGCAACTTAAATTACTTGCCAGAGATCACAAAGCTAAGGAGGGGTCTTCAGTCCCTGAAACTGGAGCATATAGTCAGCTGCTGCAGCATATGTAAAGAAACAGAGTAGGCAAAAAAAGAAAAGAAACCAACTCTCCTTGGCAGAGTTTGGAGGAAAAGAGTGGGATGTTCAAGGAAGAAAAGGGACATCTGAGCTGTGACTTGCTTGAATTATGAGCAAGGTTTGCCATACCAGAATAAAATTTTTTAATTGAGAAGGACGTTCCAGAGTTACCGTGAAAATGTGGGGTAAACAGGGGGGTGGAGCAGAAGATGTGACAAGGACCAGACTGAGTGAGCCTTCTTTGTGTGCTGTGACTTCGTGTTGTAGGCAGTGGAGCAGCTGAAGCATTTCCAGTGTGGGGAGTGATATATTTGTATTTTAGAAAGCTCAGGCAGGAAAGAGAAACCAGACCACACTGGGAAGAGCCTCGGGAAAAGTGGATCTTTCTTTCTATGGAACTTCACGATAAGAATCTGAAAATTGGTGCAGAGCTGCCAAATAACATCTACCAGATTTATTGGGCAGTGGAGAATGAGGGAGAACAGAACATTTCGAGACCCGTTTTACCATCTTCCTGAATAAACTCGAGCAGACTGATAGCTGAGTGTAGATCTGATGCAGCCAATATTTGACAGCGTTTCTCTGCTATAATCGACTGAATACAACTTAAGGCAGATGACTTTTCCGCTGATTTTGCTCAGTCCCTAACAGTCTGTAACTGGGCTACTGCCCTCTTGAAGTTGGAGCACAAAACATACACTGAGAAAGAATAAAACTTTGAATTCCTCCAACTCCCCTGTCTTGCTCATGACAATTCAGTGCAGCGAGGAAGGACAATAGAGTGGAGATTTGGGTGCAAATACCTGCAGAGGGGAATGGCAACCCAGTCCAGGATCCTTGCCTGGAGAATCCCAGGGACAGAGGAGCCTGGTGGGCTACAGTCCACAGGGCTGAAAAGAGTCCGACACGACTGAGCAACTAAACAGCAACAGCAGCTGCAGTTTATTAGCTCTTTGGATGATTTACTTTACTTTAAGCAGATTCAGCTTCCTCCGCCATAAAATCGGAATAGTAATTTCCACTTCATAGGGCTGTTTTGAATTAATAATATATAGAATATGCTTGATAGCGTTCAGTAACCAGTAGATATTTCTTAATTAAATTCATGTTTATTAATTAAACACTGACTCTTAA
>SJYQ01091774.1:326648-350502 GCA_006410935.1 Redunca redunca | reverse complement strand
TAATTTGTAATATTCAAACTAGTTGCTGATTTAATAAAAACCTTGAGACAAAGTATAATGCTGCTATAACTAAATTATTCTATGACAATTTAAAAATACTTTAATTTTGGCCACATGAAAGGTTTCCTTCTTGTGAAAACCAATTTACATTGGATTACTAAAACAGCTCATTATTGCATTTTTAATAAATTCATCTTATTTGGCTAAAAGGACAGTATTGAAATTTGCTTGAGAGTTGCCCACTAAACATACATCTCATAAAAATCTGGGGAAATAAATAATAATTTCATCATAATAGTCTTCATTTACAAATACAGCTTAGTTTTCTCCTGAAAAAAAATTATACTGAGCTTATGAATGTCTAGTGCTTCAGAAAGAGAATGCTATGACCTCACTTAGCAATTAGTTTTCTTTCTATGCTCCATAAAATTGAAGAGATTTACAAAGCAATTGGAAAAACTAGCTTTTATAATGATGAACCATATGGCACTCAGTTTACTATATTTATGCTTAGCAGAGAGTGTAAAATTATAGTTACTGCTTTTTTATTTTTTTACAAAATGAGGTTACTACTTCTATTATGTTTACAAATTAGCAAGATGCAGATAATAACAAAAAATTCAGATTCCTCTAAAAAAACTGATTTTGCTGAGACTAACATTTTCCCCCCAAACTGTTTTGGTTTATAAATGAGTCTTAACATATTTATAAACATGAAATACCGTGTTTAAAAGAAATTGTCCAGGTGAAATCCACGACACAGTTCATTTGCATGGGCAGGCATCTTCCTCCCAGTAAAAATGTGTGCTTGAAGGAAGAGAAACAGAGGCACTAAATGCTACTCTGTCTGCTACCCTCTCTATTCTGTATTTCCTTCCTTAACTGAGGATTTTCAGTTTGAAATGGATAAATTGCACTTCAGTTCAGTTCAGTTCAGTTCAGTCGCTCAGTCGTGTCCGACTCTTTGCGACCCCATGAATCGCAGCATGCCAGGCCTCCCTGTCCATCACCAACTCCCGGAGTTCACTCAGACTCACGTCCGTCAAGTCAGTGATGTCATCCAGTCATCTCATCCTCTGTCGTCCCCTTCTCCTTCTGCCTCCAGTCCCTCCCAGCATCAAGGTCTTTTCCAAAGAGTCAACCCATCCCATGAGGTGGCCAAAGTACTGGAGTTTCAGCTTAGTGATAGGTTAATCTATAATTTATTATAAAAAGTTCTTTATGCCCATAATCTGGTAAACTTTAATCTCCAAATGACTTGGAGAGGGAGAATTAAGTACCTAAAATGTGTGGATTTAATTAATAAAATTTAGTTTAGAAACCACAATACACTTGTTATTAACTGTGGTTCCTGATGGCTCAGACAGTAAAGAATCTACCTGCAATGCAGAAGATCTGGGTTTGAAACCTGGGTTGGAAGATCTCCTAGAAGAGGGCTTGGCAACCCACTCCAGTATTCTTGCCTGTAGAATCCCCATGGATAGAGGAATCTGGCTGGCTACAGTCCATGGGGTTGCAAACAGCTGGACATGACTGAGTGACTAAGGGCTATACTAATGAGCAACTTGTGCTTCCCTGGTGGCTCTGTGACAAAGATGCAGGAGTCAGAGCTTCAATCCCTGGGTCGGAAAGATTCCTAGGAGAAGGAAATGGCAAACCACTCCTGAATTCTTGCCAGGAAAATTCCCTGGACAGAAGGGATTGGCAGACTACAGTCCATGGGGGTCATAAAAGAGTTGTATACAACTTAGTGACTAAACAACAATATCACAACATCACACTATGACCTCATCTAAAGTATTAAAAAACAATATAAAGTTTATATGTAGAATTTTCTTTTCAAGAAAATATACAAAATATGCATACCAGCTACACTTTTAGTAGGAAATTAATATATTTATATTATTTTTGTACCACATAATCAGTATCTCATAAGAGCTCATTAGCTTGTTACCATACTCATAAAATGATAAATTACTTTCACAGCCTTCAATTCCATCTAATTTTGAATACTAGATCAAAGTAGGACTTTATAATGAGAGTGAGGATGAACTCTGAAGCTCATGGTCATTACACTGAATTTAAGAGTCAAATATCACGCTATTTTCAAAATAAATAGGAGAAACTATCAGGTATTTGCAGAAACAGAGAGGGGAGCAGAAAACAGGGAAATTTTCTAGCAGTATTTTTATTTTTCACATCAGAAAGATTAGCTTTGCTTGCATATAACAATGTGTTATCATTTTGTGATGCTAACAGAAATGATTAAATCAAAAAATGTAAATGTAATCAGTTTTAAAGCCATCTGAAGACTCATCATCTAAGATATAAATTATAGGCTTTCCATGGCTGCTGAAAACTTAATAGCCTTTATTTCTATACAAACTATGTTGAAAGTCTGGTGTTTTGCAGAGCTTAATGAGAATTCAAATCAGAGTGCTTCTAAAATGAAAGTAAATGGTTCACACTAGGTCAACCATGATAAACCTGTTCCTACAGTTATCTGAACTACTACATAAATCCATTCACTTGTGAATTGTTACTTGTTTCAATTGCCCCTTCATACCTTTTAAACAAAATGTAAATGGACTGCTCCAGTTTATAAACAGTTTGGGTCTTTCATACACAGATCTATCCTGCGTATTTATTCTTAAGAACTTCTATTGTAATATCNTTTATTCTTAAGAACTTCTATTGTAATATCAGAATGATCAAACTCATCAACATGCATCACAAAGGTCATTTCTAAACTTTTAAAACTCCCTCCTAGGAGCATAGAGATCGTTCACTGACTACTTTATTTATTTATTTTTTACTTCTATAAAGTTCTAAACTGGCGTTATTGATAGCAGTGTAATCTGTCATTCTTTTCCCCTTTGACTGTCAGTCATAAAAGTGGTGTAGTTTTTAAAGATGGGGCCTATTGATTCTTACACTCAGTTAATGAAAATACTTTCTCACTGCCTGAAATATTTGGGAATGTTGGCAAAAATGTGACAAGATAAAATATAATTAATATAATCTCAAACTTTGAAAATAAATTACTTTTACTTGAATTTTGATTGAACAATTTATAGAAAAACACTGAAGTAGGTGAGGACTGGAGACTTATACTGCTGACATTTTATGAAAATATTTGTATCAACTAAATCCTTGAGTCTCAGCATAAGTTTACTATCTGAATGGAAGACATAATGAAAGATTTTGGGCACTCCTGTTAAAAAGAGTTTTAATCATATTTGTCTAGAAATCTAGTGGAAACTATTTTAACATATTTGGATGAAGGATTCAGTATAAAATCTGTTCTTCAGAGTGAGATCAAACTGCAAAAAAAATTAGTTAACACTTAACAATTGATGAGATTTAAAGAGATGATGTCAAAAAAAGGATAGAGAACAGAATATCAAGTGTGAGAAATGTGGCTGAGGGAATATGACACAGGTGTCATAATGCATTTTGGAAATGAAGAACTGCATGATGGAAGCTGGGCTAAAGTGAGAAGAAGAAAGTTACCTCTATGGACATTTTAGTCAATAAATATTTCAGTAAAGTTAAAGGTACAGAGAAATGTATTAAAACCTTCCTATAAAGAGAGATGCAGAAGAACAAGTGTATTTTACTATAGCCATGCTCTTTAAAGGCCACACTTGATTAACTTATATTGTTTGTTTCTTTAGTGGAAACTGAAGAGTATCTTTGTAAAGTATAATTACAGCTTCATTTTAAACTTTTTCATATAAATTGCCAAGTTTCTCACATATTTGTGGAGGAGTTTACCTTAGATTTTAATATCAAACTGTGCAGAGCCACCTTTTATATTTCCAAAAATACTTAAACATTCTTTAATTGATTCTTGATCTCAATGTTCTACTTATTTATGGATAAATATAAGTATTCTGTACTTCCAGTTATGGTAATGTCTGCAATATATAATTTGTTTCAAATTTAACCTATTCTCCCACTTCCAATTCATTGCTGTGTTGTTGCTTATATTCTGTGTGTTAGACAGAAAAACAGGAGAGACAGAGACAGAAAGGCAGAAAGAGAGATTTCTCATATAAGATATTTCTTATTATTTTTCAAGTTCTTACCAAACCTGAAGTGCTTTTGTTTTGTCACCCCTGCCTACGTAACCAGTTTCATTTTCAACACACATTCCTCTCCCTCTCAACACTCTGGTCCAAAAGTCTTAATTTTATAAATGTGCTGCATTGTGTTCTGCTTACAAATACTGCATATTGTGTTCCCTCTCCCTAGACATTATTCCTGAGGTCTATGTTTGGTTGACATCAACTGTGCTCTTAAGTCTCAAAGAGACTCATAATCTATGGCACATCTCCTTTGTGGCAGATATGGTCTTTTTTTTTTTTTTCCTAGCTTGTTTTTCTCACTAGCATGTCAAATAACTGAGGATTGAGATTTGCTATTATTTCTTTCCTTCACATCATTCCTAGAACTACTTCATTGATCAGTGTACTGCTTAAACATGTTTGTTGCCTAAAGGAATAAACATGATGTGAAGCTAGCAATGATTAGACATGAAGTGCTCCTCCAATTAACCCCTTTCACTATTTCTCATGGGTACTGCAATCCAAATGAACTATTTTATGTTGCTAAACTGTCACAGTACCCATGCTTCTTCATAATGGTTATTATATCTCCAACTTATTAAACTCCACTCCTGTGAAGCTCCTGTATGGGCAACATCAGCATTGCAGCCTATTGGTCTCCTGTGGATAGTCCATAGTTCGTGATGATGTTAGCACATGGTTTACCATTTACCTTTTCCACCATATGCCTGCTGCTAGCCTCAATATTTCTATGTCCATCAGCATGAACAGAGAGAAACATACACTTTCGTCTTTGCTTTTCCCTTTGCCTTGCTTGAATTTTATTATCCAGCATCATCTTTTCTTAGGCAAATTCTCTAAAATCACTGCAATTTTTTTTTTCCAAAATAAGCTTAGCTATTCTTTACATTAAAGCAGCTTAATGAGGTGCTGAGGAATATTTTATAACGTGGAATTTGTTACATGGTAATACTTTGGCCACCTCATGGGAAGAGCTGACTCATTGGAAAAGACCCTGATGCTGGGAGGGATTGGGGGCAGGAGGAGAAGGGAACAACAGAGGATGAGATGGCTGGATGGCATCACTGACTCGATGGACGTGAGTGTGAGTGATCTCCGGGAGTTGATGATGGACAGGGAGACCTGGCATGCTGCGATTCATGGGGTTGCAAAGAGTCGGACACGACTGAGCGACTGAACTGAACTGAACTGAATATTAATAACCATTCATATTAATAAGTTTCATTTATTATATACCAGGCAAAATAGTTAATCTTAAACAATAACCCAGTGAAGTAAATGTCTTTTATCACCATATTCAGCAAAACTTTCTGTTTCGTTGACCGTGTTAGTATATTTCTCTTATTGAACTCATTCATTCATTTTTTGCTACAGAGATTTTCACACACTTTCTTTCATGGGATTCTTCAACCTTTAATCTACCCCACTACTTGCAGTGGATGACCTTTCCTCGTCTTTTGCTGAGTGATTTTGAGTTATCCATTAGAACTGCCCTGCTCCTGCCACACCTCTCTCCAGCCTTTCTGCAGGGACTCCAACCTTCCCTCCAATTACAGTAACAGAACTGTCTCTACCAATTAGGGGAAAACTTCTTCACAAGAGTCCTGAGACCCATCCTCTTCTCTTCATATAACCTGCATCCTGCAGAATATTGTTTAATTTATTGTTCTCCATATAATTTACTTTTTCCTCTCTCCTAGTCTATTTTTTTTTTTCCAATTTCCAGTATCTTTTCTTTCTTCTAGAATCTGTATACAATTAACTCTAGCAGGGTAGTAATCAATACTAATGAAGCCTCGCACTTTAGGTTCTACGACTTCAATATGTGTAAATGCGAGAATGCATATTCCAATAACTGGGAGCTAAAATTTGACACTATACCAACAAGTTTATGCAATATTAATATAATTCTACAGAAGCTTAAGTGTATTTCTTGAAACTTTGAGATTAGTGTTTGGCCTTCTTATAAATCACCTTACATATAAACAAAGTTATTCTTTGCTTATCTGTCCTAATCTAAGACGCATAGTACTAACACCTCTCTCATAGTTTTTCCCTATGTACTTAATGATTCCTCCCTCTTTGAGAAGATGAACAGAATCAGAATTCTTATGCGAAAAAAAAAATGTTAAATCAAAATTACCAAATTCTGAAATCATGGTAGATGGTGAGTGCTCAGTTGCTTTAGTTGTGTCTGACTCCTCTTACTGAAATCTTTTACCTAAATAACCTGTAGGAAGTTACAGCATTGACCAAAAGAAACACATGTCCTTCATTAATATTTGCTTCAGTAAGTCTCAAAATTCTGTGACAGATTTTGGTCAAGTTGTTTATATTAAAAAAAAAAAACTAATAAATTTAAAACTTATAACTTAAAACCTAACAACTTAAAATTGTCACAAAAGCATTCATACACACAAAAACTGTCCAGAAGACATTCTTCTTTTCTTCTGAAGGTTTTATGAAGCATTGTTATCCTTACTCAGCCTTTTACTACTAAACTGAAATGGCTTTTTCAACTGAGATAAATAGTTCTGAAAGAGTTCTTCCACCAATGATTAAGACTGGGGTAGCAGGTATTGGGGATAATAGTCATTTAGCATTCTGAGCTTCTTGGGCATACTTGGTGACCTTACCAGCTCTAGTCATCTCCTTGTCCACAACTTTGATGATACTCACAGCAAACACATCTCATATCATCAAGAAAGTGCCCTAGATGAGGACTGTCACAGAAGCTATCAACACACATGAGCTTGTCAAGAACGATATCATGGTAGCAGAATCACCAGATTTCAAGAATCTAGCAGGTATTTTCTAGATTTTCCCAGAACAATAATAAATATTCTCATTTAGCTCAGCAAAATTGCAAGCAATTTAAGTCGTGTGATGATCCAGGGTAATGCATAGTTAGGCTGCTGGATTGTTTAGGATAATCACCTGAGCCACGAGGTCAGCCATGTCCATTGGTGGGTCATTTTTGCTGTTGTAAAAATCATGTAACACATGCTGCCACAATAGACATCTTTGACAGACATGTTCTTGACATTGAAGGCTGTGTTGTCCTCAGGGAGAGTTTCATTAAAAGGTTTGTGCTGCATTTCAATAGACTTCAGTTGTAACATTGACTGAACCACCATGCTGGGTTTGAGAACACTAGTCTTCACTCTGGAGAAGGCAATGGCAACCCACTCCACTACTCTTGCCTGGAAACTCCCATGGATGGAGGAGCCTGGTAGGCTGCAGTCCATGGGGTCACTAAGAGTCGGACACGACTGAGTGACTTCACTTTCACTTTTCACTTTCATGCATTGGAGAAGGAAATGGCACCCACTCCAGTGTTTTTGCCTAGAGAATCCCAGGGATGGGGGAGCCTGGTGGGCTGCCGTCTATGGGGTCGCACAGAGTCTGACATGACTGAAGTGACTTAGCAGCAGCAGCAGCAGCAGCAGCAGTCTTCACTCAGCACACATGGATAGTACAAATACCACCAATTTTATAAATGTTCTAAAAGAGATGCGAAGAACCAACTCTTTGGAAAAGGCCCTGATGCTGGCAAAGATTCAAGGCAGAAGGAGAAGGGGATAATAGGATGAGATGGTTGGACGGTATCTCTGAATCAATGGACATGGGTTTAAGCAAACTCCAGGAGATAGTGAAGGACAGGGAAGCCTGTCATGCTGGAGTCCATGGAGTTGCAGAGAGTCAGACATGACTGAGTAACTGAACAACAAAAACAACAACAAGAGCAGATACAAGGGTTTAACAGTTCGATGAGCTGGTGGCAGGATGCAATCTAGAGCTTCAAGTAG
The DNA here is from genome assembly GCA_006410935.1 of Redunca redunca. Lineage (NCBI taxonomy): Eukaryota > Metazoa > Chordata > Mammalia > Artiodactyla > Bovidae > Redunca > Redunca redunca. Next base: position 342,602 of record SJYQ01091774.1, on the reverse strand, counting down.
CATAGTTCCACAGGCATTGCCACTATTATGGGTAGCTTTTTATCCCTTGAACCAAGACATATTAACACTTGGTTCCAGTAGGTTCCAGCATGCCACAATTACAAATAAAAATTGGCACAAATAATGCTGTGTTGGGTTTGTAGCCAATTTTCTTAATATAGGTGTTAAAAAAAAAAATATATAGGTGTTGACTTCCTTAAAGATTTTCTTGTATTTCTTTTAGCTATAAGGGTGGTTCACTGGACCTATCTTGTTGACTCTAACAATTAATTGTTTCACTCCCAGTGTGTAAGCCAGAGGAGCATGCTCACAATCTGTTCATTCCTGGAGATATCTGATTCAAATTCACCATCATCAGCAGCAGCCATCAGGACACTGCATAGTCAGTTTGAGGATGTGCCTGTAATCAAATTTTTTATAAACTCTCTCTGTATTCTGAGGCATCAATAATGGTCACATAATATTGCTGGTCTTGAATTTTCACAGGGAGATTTCTATCAATGGTGATACCAAGCTCAATTTCAGCTTTCAGTTTATCCAAGACCCAGGTAACCTAGAATAATCTCTTTCCCGTCTCAGCAGCCTCCTTCTCAATATTTTTTGATGGTGGTTGTGTTGATCCTATATCTGTAGATCAGATGTCTAGTTATGGTAGACCTGCCAGAGTATAAATGTCCAATTATGATGGTGCTGATATGAGTTATTTCCTTTCCCATTTTAGATTTAGCAGTGGTCTTCATGACACACATGGTTTGGTGACAAACACATTGTGAAAAAGCACTCATTCCTTTTAATCAGTCTTCAAAATTCAAATGTGGATGGTTGCTCCCACATTTAGAAAAGAAAGGAAAAGAAGATTCACTGGACAGCATGTTCTCTTCTAGCTCCCTCCCACTGACAGCTAAGATCAAATAAAAATTGACTAAACCTATAATTTCTTCATCTCTTATTCCTCCACCTCATATCTAACTTATCATATTTCTTCAAGACATTCATTTTTCACTCTGACTGCTTACCCAGATGATTTCATCTCCACAAAGTTTCAAAAATAGTCAACTCTATTATATTGACCTAGAGCTATAAATTTCCTTCACACTTTTAACATCAAAAAAGTAATTCATTATTAGATGAATGGTATGTCATAATTCTACTTGAAAATTTTAGTTATTATTTTTTCTGTATGGTACAAGAACAATGGTGCATGTTACAAAATATAGTAGCTTTTATAGGAACAAAGACAGAATTGGCATAAACCCACACACAAAGAGAAGTTAAAGGCAAAGGAGAAAAGGAAAGATATAAGCATCTGAATGCAGATTTCCAAAGAATGCAAGGAGAGGTAAGAAAGCCCTCCTCAGTGACCAATGCAAAGAAATAGAGGAAAACAATAGAATGGGAAAGACTAGAGATATCTTCAAGAAAATTAGAGATATGAAATGGAACATTTCATGCAAAAATGGGCACTATAAAGGACAGAAATGGTATGGACCTAACTGAAGCAGAAGAGATTAAGATGAGGTGGCAAGAATACACAGAAGAACTATACAAATAAGATCTTCACGACCCAGATAACCACGATGATGATCACTCACTAGAGCCAGACATCCTGGAATGTGAATTCAAGTGGGCCTTAGGAAGCATCACTATGAACAAAGCTAGTGGAGGTGATAAAATTCCAGTTGAGCTATTTCAAATCCTAAAAGATGATGTTGTGAAAGTGCTGCACTCAATATGTCAGTAAATTTGGAAAACTCAGCAGTGGCCACAGGACTGGAAAAGATCAGTTTTAATTCCAATTCCTAAGAAAGACAATGCCAAAAAATGTTCAAACTACCGCACAGCTGCACTCATCTCACAGCCTAGCAGAGTAATGCTCAAAATTCTCCAAGTGAGGCTTCAACAGTATGTGAACTGTGAACTTCCAGATGGTCAACCTGGATTTAGAAGAGTCATAGGAACCAGGTTTCAAATTGCAAACATCCATTGCATTATAGAAAAAGCAATAAAGTTCCAGAAAAACATCTGCTTCATTGACTATGCCAAAGCCTTAGACTGCGTGGATCACAACAAACTGGAAAATTCTTCAAGAGATGGAAATACCAGACTACCTTACCTGCCTCCTGAGAAATCTGTATGCAAGTCAAGAGGGAACATTTAGAACTGGGCATGCAACAACAGACTGGTTCCAAATTGGGAAAGGTGTATGTCAAGGATGTATATTGTCACCCTGCTCATTTAACTTACATGCAAAGTAATTCATGTGAAATGTCAGGCTGGATGAATCACAACCTAGAATCAAGATTTCTGGGAGAAATATCAATAACCTCAGATATACAGATGACATCACCCTTATGTCAGAAAGTGAATCAAATTTAAAAAGCCTCTTTCTGAAAGTGAAAGAAGAGAGTTAAAAAGTTGGCTTATAACTCAACATTCAAAAAACTAAGACCTTGGCATCTGGTCCCATTACTTCATGGAAAATAGATGGTGAAACAATGGAAACAGTGAGACATTATATTTTGGGGCTTCAAAATCACTGCAGATGCTGACTGAAGCCATGAAATTAAAAGACACTTGCTCCTTGGAAGAAAGCTATGACCAACCCAGAGAGCAGATTAAAAAGCAGAGATATTGCTTTGCCAACAGAGGTCTGTCTAGTCAAACTATGGTTTTCCCAGTAGTCATATATGGATGTGAGAGTTGGACCATAAAGAAAGGGGAGCACTGAAGAATTGATGCTTTTGAACTGTGGTGTTGAAGAAGACTCTTGAGAGCCCCTTCAACCTCAAGGAAATCAAACCGGTCAATCCTAAAGGAAATCAATCCTGAACATTCGTTTGAGGGACTCTTGCTGAAGTTGAAATTCCAATACTTTGCCCACCTGATGAGAAGAACTGACTCATTGGAAGAGGCCCTGATGCTGAGAAAGACTGAAGCCAGGAGGAGAAGGGGATGACAGAGGATGAGATGGCTGAATGACATCATCGATTCGATGGACATGAGTTTGAGCAAGGTCCGTGAGTTGGTGCTGGGCAGGGAAGCCTGGTGTGCTGCATTCCATGGAACTGCTTAGAGTCAAACACAACCGATACACTGAACTGAACTGAACATACGATGATTCTCTACTCAATTTCAAACTGGTATTTGAGCAACAGTAGTTACATGCACTTTTTTTCCTCAACATTGTTGTTGAAATTCTTGCCAGCGTCAAAGTAAAAAACAAATGCTTGGAGGGCTTAATCATATATCCTCCAACTCTAGTCTTTAGCATTAAAAAAGCCTTGATTTTCAGAAATTTAGAAGTCATTTTCAATTTTGTCTTAAAACCACATTTGGTCACTCTGTGAGCTTTACCTCTAAAATCTTGTAAAACTATTTATTAAGGGAATCATATACTAATACTTTAAGTTCTTTACATGCACTACCTTAGTTTTATTTAAAAAATAAAACAAAATAAAAAACTAAGAGTTTGGGATCACTATCATCCTCAATTTACATATAAGGGAACAGAGAATTTCCCAAGGGTATTTAGCAGGTTAAGTGGGAGTCCAAAATTTGATTGAGCTACCTGAGGATCTGTGCTCTGTTAATTTTTCTTTTTCTCACATTTTCATGAAATTCACTACAAAATACATTATAAACTCCTACTAATTGTATACATTACAAACAAGCAACCCTTTAAAGAGATGAATTGCTGATGTTTCTCTTGCTTAAATTCTTTAGTTTACTTTCATTTAAAATACAGTATAAAATTATCATAATCTCCCAAACTCTCCCTTTCTAGGTCTGTCTCCCTTTCAAGTTACTTATTAGTATACAGTATCATATAATAGTATGATAGGCAAAGTTATGGCTTTCCCAAAGATTTCCATGTCCTATGGTAAAGGAGGAAACTAAAGTTGGAGATGGAATGAAGGATGCTAATCAACTGCCTTTAATGAAATGATCCATGATTTTCCCAGTGGGGCTAAGGTAATCACTGAGGTGATTACATTAAAAGAGAAAAGAAAACCAGAGAAATAGCAGTGATAGAGGCATCATTGAGGATAAGGAAATAGTAAAATGCCTCAAGAACATAGGCAGCCTCTATAAACTATAAAACTATAAAACACTGGTGAAAGAAATCAAAGAGGACACTAATAGATGGAGAAATACATCAAGTTCATGGATCGGAAGAATCATTATAGTGAAAATGAGTACACTACCCAAAGAAATCTACAGAGTCAATGCAATCCCTATCAAGCTACCAGCGGTATTTTTCACAGAACTAGAACAAATAAGTTCACAATTTGTATGGAAATACAAAAAAAACTCAAATAGCCAAAGCAATCTTGACAAAGAAGAATGGAACTGGAGGAATCAACCTGCCTGACATCAGGTTCTACTACAAAGCCACAGTCATAAAGACAGTATGGTACTGGCACAAAGACAGACATATAGATCAATGGTGTCATCTGCATATCTGAGGTTATTGATATTTCTCTTGACAATCTTGATTCAAGCTTCTGTTTTCTTCCAGTCCAGCATTTCTCATGATGTACTCTGCATATAAGTTAAACAAGCAGGGTGACAATATACAGCCTTGACGTACTCCTTTAGTGAAGAGGAACTAAAAAGCCTCTTGATGAAAGTGAAAGTGGAGAGTGAAAAAGTTGGCTTAAAGCTCAACATTCAGAAAATGAAGATCATGGCATCCGGTCCCATCGCTCCGTGGGAAATAGATGGAGAAACAGAGGAAACAGTGTCAGACTTTATTTTTGGGGGCTCCAAAATCACTGCAGATGGTGATTGCAGCCATAAAATTAAAAGATGCTTACTCCTTGGAAGAAAAGTTATGACCGACCTAGATAGCATATTGAAAAGCAGAGACATTACTTTGCCGACTAGGTTCCGTCTAGTTAAGGCTATGGTTTTTCCTGTGGTCGTGTATGGATGTGAGAGTTGGACTGTGAAGAAGGCTGAGTGCTGAAGAATTGATGCTTTTGAACTGCGGTGTTGGAGAAGACTTTTGAGAGTCCCTTGGATTACAAGGAGATCCAACCAGTCCATTCTGAAGGAGATCAGCCCTGGGATTTCTTTGGAAGGAATGATGCTAAAGCTGAAACTCCAGTACTTTGGCCACCTCATGTGAAGAGTTGACTCATTGCAAAAGACTTTGATGCTGGGAGGGATTGGGAGCAGGAGGAGAAGGGGACGACCGAGGATGAGATGGCTGGATGGCATCACTGACTTGACGAACGCGAGTCTGAGTGAACTCTGGGAGTTGGTAATGGACAGGGAGGCCTGGTGTGCTGCGACTCATGGGGTCACAAAGAGTCGGACACGACTGAGCGACTGAACTGAACTCATAGATCAATGGAACAAAACAGAGAGCCCAGAGATAAATCCACACACCTATGGACACCTTATTTTCAACAAAGGAGGCAAGCATATACAATGGATTAAAGACAATCTCTTTAACAAGTGGTGCTGGGAAAACTGGTCAACCACTTGTAAAAGAATGAAACTAGAACACTTTCTAACACCATACACAATAAACGTAAGACCAGAAACTATAAAACTCATAGAGGAGAACATATACAAAACACTCTCCAACATAAATCACAGCAGGATCCTCTATGACCCACCTCCCAGAATACTGGAAATAAAAGCAAAAATAAACATATGGGATCTAATTAAAATTAAAACTTCTGCACAACAATGGAAATTGTTAGCAACGTGAAAAGAGAGCCTTCAGAATGGGAGAAAATAATAGCAAATGAAGCAATTGACAAACAACTAATCTCAAAAATATACAACCAACTCCTGCAGCTCAATTCCAGAAAAATAAATGACCCAATCAAAAAATGGGCCAAAGAACTAAATAGACATTTCTCCAAATAAGACATACAGATGGCCAACAAACATATGATAAGATGCTCAACATCACTCATTATCAGAAATGCAAATCAAAACCACAATGAGGTACCATTTCATACCAGTCAGAATGGCTGTGATCCAAAAGTCTATAAGCAATAAATGCTGGAGAGGGTGTGGAGAAAAGGGAACCCTCTTACACTGTTGGTGGGAATGCAAACTAGTACAGCCACTACGGAGAACAGTGTGGAGATTCCTTAAAAAACTGGAAATAGAACTGCCTTATGACCCAGCAATCCCACTGCTGGGCATTCACACTGAGGAAACAGAATTGAAAGAGACACCTGTACCCCAATGTTCATCACAGCACTGTTTATAATAGCCAGGACATGGAAACAACCTAGATGTCCATCAGCAGACAAATGGATAAGAAAGCTGTGGTACATATACACAATGGAGTATTACTCAGCCATTAAAAAGAATACATTTGAATCAGTTCTAATAAGGTGGATGAAACTGGAAATTATTACACAGAGTGAAGTAAGCCAGAAAGAAAAACACCAATATAGCATACTAACACATATATATGGAATTTAGAAAGGTGGTAACGATAACCCTGGATGCGAGAGAGCAAAAGAGACACAGATGTATAGACCGGACTTTTGGACTCTGGGAGAAGGAGATGGTGTGATGATTTGGGAGAATGGCACTGAAACATGTATAATATAAGAAATGAATCACCAGTCCAGGTTCGATGCAGGATACAGGATGCTTGGGGCTGGTGCACTAGGATGACCCCAGAGAGATGGTATGGGAAGGGAGGTGGGAGGGGGGTTCAGGATTGGGAACACGGGTACATCCGTGGTGGATTCCTGTTGATGTATGGCAAAACCAATACAGTATTGTAAAGTAAAATAAAATAAAATAAAGAACATAGACAGACTAGATGCAAAAAAAAAAAACCCAATGAAACAAACTTTCTCACAGAAACTCTATAAAGAATGCAGATGTGGCAATATCTTGTTCAGTCACACTGTCTTGTCCGACTCTTTGTGACCCCAGGCTTCCCTGTCCTTCACTATCTCCCAGAGTTTGCTGAAACTCATATCCATTGATTGGATGATGCCATACAATCATTTCATTCTTTCTCACCCCTTCTCCTTCTGCCCTCAATCTTTCCCAGCATTAGGGTATTTTCCAATGAGTCAGCTCCTAACATCAGATGGCCAAAGTATTGGAGGTTTAACCTAAGCATCAGTCATTTCAATGAATATTCAGGGCTAATTTCCTTTAGGATTGAGTAGTTCAATGTTGGTATTCTTCAATATCTTGACTGTAACTCATTTAGGAATTCTCACCTTCATAAATGCAAGATAGTAAACATATATCATTTTAAGTCATTCATCTTGTGGTCATGTGTTACAACAACAATAAGACTCAGTGATAAAGAATCTGCCTGCCAATGTGGGAGACATAGAAGATGCTGGTTCAATCCCAGTCCCTAGATTGGGAAGATCCCCTGGAGAAGGAAATAGCAACTCATTCCATTATTCTTGCCTGGGAAATCCCAGGGACAGAGAAGCCTGTTGGGGCTACAGTTCATGGGATCGCAAAGAGTCAGACATGAGTGAATGCACACACACACACACACACACACACACAGAAATGCATAGTGATATTTCTTTTAAGCATTCATTTGCTCCTTCAACTATTCTTTGAACACATGTGTATTGTATAATTGCTATTACTTATTAAAAACTGCATATTTGCTTAAAGCAATACTCCAATTTTCTAAAATATATATATTTTCAAAGTATATTGAATTTATTTAGATAGATATATGAAATAAAATATGCCAACATGACCATAACAGTAAGGATTCTGGTAGATGGATCCCCACTGAGAAATTCATGAGCTTTAGTCTTATCTCTTTGCCAAATTTTCTCTTATGCTTAAAGTTCCTCAAAAAAGAATGAAACAAAGTAGCATCTGTGTTCTCTGGGAATTCAGAAAGAAGAAAAAAACTGAGTATCAAAGCAATGTGGAATATAAAGATAGATATGTGTGTTTAAAAGGTACAATAATATATAACAATGGGTAAATTCTGAAGTCTTCATTTAAAGGCATGTACAATANTAAAATGATGAAATCTTTATTATATGGTGTATTTTAACCAACTGAATTCTTATTCTTAAATATATATATTTTTAAGCTTTATTCTCATCACTGTCATTTCACCTATGTATCAGTCATTCTACAACTTGTTAAATTTTTTAACTTGTCTAAAAATGAGATTGTACTTTATGACAATTACACATTTCAGAGCTGGTATACAGTAAGAGCTCAATATATTGTAGTAATAATTATCATAATAGTGGTAGCAGTAATAGCTGGTAATAGCAGTAGTATTTTTGGTATTTATCATCATCTTTATACTATGCTATATATTAACAGTTGAAGATATACACTAGAGCATCTATAACAGTGCTTACCGTGATCCCCTTCAAATTGTTCAAGTTGTAAAGAAACAATTACATAGTATGAATAATAGATTAAGATAACATTTTTCAGAGCTACAGTTCACAATAAATAAAATTCGAATGAAATCTTATTCTTACTATATGCACTCTATTGTGCTAAATGCTAACTAAGCAGGTTGACAGCTTTAGGCAAATTGTGAACATCACACCTAACATATCTCAAGATTCAGCTAAGGAAAATAAAAGAGGTTACTAAGTGGATCCCTTATCTGCCTGGAGGCCCTACTAATGATTCTGACCCAAGAAGGATTAGGTGCCCAACACTGTCTTCTTTCCCACAATAGGTTACATTCTAGCTGCTTTTCTCAAAAAGAGAAAATTCAAGTTCTTGTGTCTCTTCCACCACAAGTAAAATATATTAGAGATGGTTTTACACGCTTTTCATTTTCCTCTAATTAGGAAAATAACTTGGGTTATCTCAGTCTTACATTTAAATTGTTTTAACTTTGTTTTCTTTCCCCCCCCCCACAGATTTACTGAGGTATAACTGATATATTTGATTTAGGTTATACCTGAATGGTCTAGTGCTTTTCCCTACTTTCTTCAATTTAAGTCTGAATTTGGTAATAAGGAGTTCATGATCTGAGCCACAGTCAGCTCCTGGTCTTGTTTTTGTTGACTGTATAGAGCTTCTCCATCTTTGGCTGCAAAGAATGTAATCAGTCTGATTTCAGTGTTGACCGTCTGGTGATGTCCATGTGTAGAGTCTTCTCTTGTGTTGTTGGAAGAAGGTGTTTGCTGTGACCAGTGCATTTTCTTGGCAAAACTCTATTAATCTTTGCCTTGCTTCCTTCCGCATTCCAAGGCCAAATTTGCCTGTTACTCCAGGTGTTTCTTGAATTCCTACTTTTGCATTTCAGACCCCTATAATGAAAAGGACATCTTTTTTGGGTGTTAGTTCTAAAAGGTCTTGTAGGTCTTCATAGAACCGTTCAACTTGAGCTTTTTCAGCATTACTGGTTGGGGCATAGACTTGGATTACTCTGATATCGAATGGTTTGCCTTAGAGACGAACAGAGATCATTCTGTCGTTTTTGAGATTGCATCCAAGTACTGCAGTTTGGACTCTTTTGTTGACCATGATGGCTACTCCATTTGTTCTGAGGGATTCCTGCCTGCAGTAATAGATATAATGGTCATCAGAGTTAAATTCACCCAATCCAGTCCATTTTCGCTGATTCCTAGAATGTCAACGTTCACTCTTGCCATCTCCTGTTTGACCACTTCCAATTTGCCTTGATTCATGGACCTGACATTCCAGGTTCCTATGCAATATTGCTCTTTACAGCATCAGATCTTGCTTCTATCACCATCAGTCACATCCACAGCTGGGTATTGTTTTTGCTTTGGCTCCATCCCTTCATTCTTTCTGGAGTTATTTCTCCACTGATCTCCAGTAGTGTGTTGGGCACCTGCTGACCTGGGGAGTACCTCTTTCAGCATCCTATCATTTTGCCTTTTCATACTGTTCATGGGATTCTCAAGGCAAGAATACTGAGGTGGTTTGCCATTCCCTTCTCCAGGGATCACATTCTGTCAGACCTCTCCACCATGACCCACACGTCTTAGTTTGCCCTGCAGGCATGGCTTAGTTTCATTGAGTTAGACAAGGCTGTGGTCCTAGTGTGATTAGATTGACTAGTTTTCTGTGAGTATGGCTTCAGTGTGTCTGCCCTCTGATACTCTTTTGCAACACCTACCGTCTTACTTGGGTTTCTCTTACCTTGGGTGTGGGGTATCTCTTCACAGCTGCTCCAGCAAAGCGCAGCCACTGTTCCTTACCTTGGACGAAGGGTATCTCCTCACTGCCACCCTTCCTGACCTTCAATGTGGGATAGCTCCTCTAGGCCCTCCTGCGCCCACACAGCCACAGCTCCTTCAGCGTGGGGTTGCTCCTCCTGGCCGCCGCCCCTGGCCTCCAACATGGGGTAGCTCCTTTCTGCCATTCCTGTGCTGTCACAGCCTGGCACTCTCAGCTGCTGCCCCGACCTCGGATGTGGGGTAACTCCTCTTGGCCACCACCGTTCGGGCAAGGGGTCCTCCTGGCTTCTGCCCCTGACCTCGGAGGTGGAGTAGATCCTCTCAGGCACACTTAGTGTGCCGGTCGCAGCTGCCCACGCTAGACCATTCAGGTATGACCTAAATCAAATCCCTTATGATTATACAGTAGAAGTGAGAAATAAATTTAAGGGCCTAGATCTGATAGATAGAGTGCCTGATGAACTATGGAATGAGGTTCATGACATTGTACAGGAGACAGGATTCAAGACCATCTCCATGGAAAAAGAAATGCAAAAAAGCAAAATGGCTTTCTGGGGAGGCCTTACAAATAGCTGTGAAAGAAGAGAGGCAAAAGGCAAAGGAGAAAAGGAAAGATATAAGCATCTGAATGCAATGTTCCAAAGAATAGCAAGGAGAGATAATAAAGCCATCTTCAGGGATCAATGCAAAGAAGTAGAGGAAAACGACAGAATGGGAAAGACTAAAGATCTCTTCAAGAAAATTATAGATACCAAGGGAACATTTCATGCAAAGATGGGCTCTATAAAGGAAGAAATGGTATGGACCTAAGAAAAGCAGAAGCTATTAAGAAGAGGTAGCAAGGATACACAGAAGAACTGTACAGAAAAGATCTTCAAGACCAAGATAATCAGGATGGTGTGATCACTCATCTAGAGCCAGACATCCTAGAATGTGAAGTCAAGTGGGCCTTAGAAAGCATCACTATGAACAAAGCTAGTGGAGGTGATGAAATTCCAGTTGAGCTATTTAAAATCCTGAAATATGATGCTGTGAAAGTGCAGCACTCAATATGCCAGAAAATTTGGAAAACTCAGCAGTGGCCAGAGGACTGGAAAAAGTCAGTTTTCATTCCAATCCCAAAGAAAGGCAGTGCCAAAGAATGCTCAAACTACCGCACAATTGCACTCATCTCACATGCTAGTAAAGTAATACTCATCTCACATGCTAGTAAAGTAATGCTCAAAATTCTCCAAGCCAGGCTTCAGTAATACGTGAACTGTGAAATTCCAGATGTTCAATTTGGTTTTAAAAAGTCATAGGAACCAGAGATCAAATTGCCAACCTCCGCTGGATCATGGAAAAAGCAAGAGAGTTCCAGAAAAACATCTATTTTTCTTTATTGACTATGCCAAAGCCTTTGACTGTGTGGATCACAATAAACTGTGGAAAATTCTGAAAGAGATCAGAATACCAGACCATCTAACCTGCCTCTTGAGAAGTCTGTATGCAGGTCAGGAAGCAACAGGTAGAAGTGGACATGGAACAACAGACTGGTTCCATATAGGAAAAGGAGTACGTCAAGGCTGTATATTGTCACCCTGATTATTTAACTTATATGCAGAGTACATCATGAGAAACGCTGGACTAGAAGAAACACAAGCTGGAATCAAGAATCAATAACCTTAGATATGCAGATGACACCACCCTTATGACAGAAAGTGAAGAGGAACTAAAAAGCCTCTTGATGAAAGTGAAAGAGGAGAGTGAAAAAGTTGGCTTAAAGCTCAACATTCAGAAAATGAAGATCATGGCATCTGGTCCCATCAGTTCATGGGAAATAGATGGGGAAACAGTGGAAACAGTGTCAGACTTTATTTTTTTTGGGTTCCAAAATCACTGCAGATGGTGATTGCAGCCATGAAACTAAAAGACATTTCTTGGAAGAAAAGTTATGACCAACCTAGGTACAATATTCAAAAGCAGAAACATTATTTTGCTGACTAAGGTCCGTCTAGTCAAGGCTATGGTTTTTCCTGTGGTCATGTATGGATGTGAGAGTTGGACTGTGAAGAAGGATGAGCACCGAAGAATTGATGCCTTTGAACTTTGCAGTTGGAGAAGACTCTTGAGAGTCTCTTGGATTGCAAGGAGATCCAACCAGTCCATTCTGAAGGAGATCAGCCCTGGGATTTCTTTGGAAGGAATGATGCTAAAGCTGAAACTCCAGTACTTTTGGCCACCTCATGCGAAGAGTTGACTCATGGGAAAAGACTCTGATGCTGGGAAGGATTGGGGGCAGGAGGAGAAGGGGACGACAGAGGATGAGATGGCTGGATGGCATCACTGACTTGATGGACATGAGTCTGAGTGAACTCTGGGAGTTGGTGATGGACAGGGAAACCTGGTGTGCTGTGATTCATGGGGTTGCAGAGTCAAACACGACTGAGCAACTGAACTGAACTTAAGTGAACTAATATATTTATGACACTAATATTAAATTTTTTATGAAGAAAGTAGGAGAGATACTATTGTTACATAAGGAGGAGAACTTTCTACATTTTATTTGATGCTCTATCCATATTTTCTGGACATGAGCATTTAGTAGTATTCAGTAAATATCTACAAGGAATGAACAAATAAATGAATATCCAGATTCCAAGAGAGATTCTAGGCTCTAGACACACCTCTTAGTTAGAAACCTCTTAAACACATTATCACATCTAGACCTCAGGATTATTAATACACAGCCTGATACATTGTTGGTTTTTGAAATCAATTTAGTGAGTTACAGATAGCATATTAAAAATTAGAGTAGCACTGAGTAAATAAATAAATAAAAGAATATATCTCATCTTGGATTGTTTCTGATAAAAACAATTATTATATATAGTTATTGTCTTTCCTGGGTCACAATCTCTTAAGGAGAAAGGGAGAAAAAAAAATCAAACAACAGAAATAACAACAAAAAGGGGCAACCCTGCTTCAGGAAAACACTAAATTTCTCTCAAGTGCAGTTTATAAGTTCAGCAGTAACACATCCAATATACACTGCTACACATTTCTTGACTTACAAATGTGTACGTGAGTGCCTACATGTGAAAAATATCAATCTATGAATGGGTGTTAAATTTGCTTTAATAAAAGTTTTCTAGTGTTTTGTGCTAAGTACATAACATTTTGCTATATATAACTTAACTTTCCATTTAGGCAATTTCTTGTTACCTGACTGCAAAATAACCAAAGGCAACAAGTCCTTCCCTTCAAAAAGTTTGTGTTCATTCATGGAATCTTTGAGAGAAATATGGTTTGTGTAAATGAACACATTCAATGACTAGAAGTAAAAGGAATGTTGTATCAGAAATGATCTAATGTGGATAGACAACTAGATTGAAGTGGACTTAAATTAACATCATTTCATCTATTATAGGGTTTAGCAGTTTAGTGAGTTGGTAATGCCTCATAAAATGCCACAAAATAATTTACAATGATTTTTGTTTCTCTTGAGGTGAACTACATATGAGTATTGTTTGTTTATTTCTTACCTGTATCACTTGAAAGAAACAGTTGCTGCTTATTAAGCACTTCAGCCGAATCAAGCACTGTTGTAAGAGAATTATTTTATTTAAACTCCTCCAAACCCTATAAGGGGCTTCCCTCAGTGGTAAAGAACCCACCTGCCAATGCAGGATACACAGGTTCAATTCCTGGGTCAGGAAGAGCCCCTGGAGAAGGAAATGGCAACCCCCTCCAGTATTCTTGTCTGGGAACTTCCATGGACAGAAGAGCCTGGTGGGCTAACAGTCCATAGGGTCAAAAAGAAGTTGGATATGACTTAGCAACTAAACAATAACAACAAACCCTATAAAATGGATTCTGTTGTTATACTAATTTTATCAATGGGACAATAAATTTGAGAGGGATTAAAATAGTAACCCTAGGTAATACAGTAGAAAGATGCAGAATTTGGGTTGGAATACAAGTCTCTGTAAGCAGTTGGTCTAAATCAGTTCAGTTCTGTCGCTCAGTTGTGATCAGCTCTTTGCAACTCCAAGGACTGTGGCATGCCAGGCTTCCCTGTACATCACCAACACAAACTGGTCTAAATATCTTACTGCTATCACTATTTTTAATACATATATCTTATCTGGTATGTAATTTTATGAACAGGAAGTCATTTAATATTTAGAAAAATTCTGTGAGGGAAACATTTACTTCCAATAGAAAACATGTTATCTGATGTAGAAGTACCATTTTATTACAAAATATCATGGAAATATAGATATCTAGGGAGATTTTTTAATTACTCAAAATATCTCTACTGATGGAAATAATCAGTAAATAATCTATAATAGGAATAGAAAAGAGCTTTATTTGAACCACAGTAAAAACTATAGGCTGGGAGACACAGATATCAGAAGGATTTGAGTTGCTTTTCACTGGACTACAAAATGGGAGGGCTTATGAAGGCAAACCTGCAAAATATATGTCATCAAGAATCATAGTTAAAGCTGGCAAGATTCAAGGATACTTAAGCAAGGATTTTGGGGGGCCTGAAATGGCAGCATGGTTGTAAGTGGAGAACTTGAGAAAATGTCTGAAAATGCATCCACAATGTTATCCAGCTCCATTTTGAATTCCAGAATCACAGGCATGACTGACTGAATTCCAGGGGGTCCCACAGCTGGTATCAGACTCCTGATAGGCATGGCTGGGGCCAGGTGGATTCTGGGGCTGGTGTCTGTCTTCTGGTGAATGAGGCTGGGTCCAAGAACTAGTTCCAGCCCATTAATGGACAGAACTATGTCCTGTATTGACTTTCTCCAAGGGTCCTGATCTGTTCCAGAGCAGTTGTTTGTCTACTTGTGGGTAGAACCAGATCCTGGGCCCTGTGATGGGCAAGGCTAGGACCCAGTGAGGTTGAGAGATTCAGAAGGACACCTACCACTCTCATGGTTGAGTCTGTGTCCCTGCACAGCTGCCTGCTTGGTCTGGGCTGTCCCAGGACTTGGATTGAGTGGCTATTGGGCACATCTGAGTCTTGGTGCTAATAAGCTAGAAGGATTCCAAAATGGCATTTCCAGCACCAAAGAGCTCATGGTAGAAAGAGCTACCCCAACTGGTTGCTACCAGTGTTTACTTCCCCAGGATACTCCCATTTGTTTTATACATCTCTGGGAGGCTCTCCAAGATCAAGAAATATGTCTGACCCAGGCTCTTTTCAATTGATTTCTTCTGCCCTTGGTCTCTGAGCATGTGAAATTCAGGGTGCTCCCTTTAGGTAAAGTGTCTCCATTTCCTGCTGCCCTCTGGGTCTCCTGAAAGCAAGCCCTTCTGGCCTTGAAACAATATCCTAGGGGTTCATCAATACCCTTGGGTTGGGGAGCTCAAGTGGAGCTCAGACCCCTCACTCCTTGGGGAGGAGCTCTGTAATTGTAATTCTCTTTCCATTTGTGGTTTGCCTAGTGAGGAGTGTGGGTCTTGCTTTTTACTGTGTTTCCACCCCACCTACTTGTCTTGTTGTGGGTGCTCTTGTAGGTCCTTAGTTATAGATTATCTTTTCTGCTAGTCTTCATGTTGTTCTCATTGATAGTTGGTTGGTAAATAGTTGTAATTTTGCTGTTCCTTTGGGAGGAGGTGATCTTAGGATCTTCCTATACTGAAATTTTGGTTACCTATCCAAGGTGTCCTATATTTTCACTGTTACATGCTCTTTTGACTATTTTTAAGAAAAGGAAGTAATCTATACTTTATTTTAATGTTGCCAGAAGTAAATCTATTTCTGACATAATTAGATATTTGAACACTTACAAAATTG
>SJYQ01091774.1:311806-326400 GCA_006410935.1 Redunca redunca | reverse complement strand
GCTTAATAAATGTGAGGGTTCATTTTATGTGTCAACTTCATAGGGCAAAAGGATGCCCAGAGAGCTGTTACTCTCTGTATAAATATAATTTATATATAAACATTGTATATATAATATAAACATTATTTCTAGGTGTGTCTGTGAGAGTGTTTCTGGAAGAACTTAGCATTTGAATTTGTAGACTGAGTAAAGATCATCATCAATCAAGTGGTCATCATCCAATCCATTGAGGGCTTAAACAGGACAAAAAAGTGGAAGAATGGTGAGTCTGCTCTCTGATCTAGGACCTCTATCTTCTCTTAGACATTTGGGAATCTGGCTTGCTGTCCTTTGGATTTGTACTGCAATACGCATTAGCTCTCCTGGTTCTCCAGCTTGCAGATGGCAGTTCATGGGACTTCTCAACCTCCATAAAATCATAAACCAATCCTTCTTATTGATTCTTTCTTATATAACTACAGTCAGACCATTGATTCTTTTTCTCGGGAGAACCTAATGCAAGAAGGCAGGGATTGCTTACATTTACAACATCATCTGGCCAAAATATTTTTATATTAGTTAACTTAGCTATTTTAATAATTATGAACAATATCAAAGAGCATAAAATAGACAGCAACAAACTCAGGGAAACCTATTTGTGTTATAAATCACAAATATAAACCTTATGCATATATGCTAATGATTAACTTGCTTTTAATTTATAAAGCAGCTCAGATTGGTACAGATCTATGTCTCTGCAAATACGGAGTTCCTATTCCCCTCTCTTACTCTATAGAATTGACAAATTGACTAATATCCTAATGTATTTGAGCATCTAACCTCTCAAGTATTTATTATTTTACTAATCATGTGAATGATTATAAATATATATAATATACTCTTAAATGTACATAAATGGTATAATGTTTTGTCAAGATCTAATTAAAAGTACACTTTCAATATTTCTCTATGTTGGTAATCACTACTTTTTATTTTATTTGCACTTTAATATATTTTCCAGGTTACACATGAAGAGAAAATTGAAATGTAGTAGCATATTGCAGTAGAATCATAGGCAAGGGATTTTTTATTTTGAGGTTGCCAATTTAGAATGAGTATTGGGAATGTTTTTTGCTGAACTCTCAAAATAAGAACAAAGAAACTACTTTTGTTTAAGTGAATTGACTTGCTCCTAAATGAAATTTAATTGGAACCTTTTCTACTACAGAAGCTTACAATAAAATAAAAGCTTAATTAGAGCAACACTGCAGAATTGTATAGTTTTCATACATTTTAAAAGTTGCTGCTATAGGAGATGGTTAGATAGCATCACTGACTCAATGGGCATGAATTTTAGCAAACTCTGGGAGATAGTGAAGGAAAGCGAAGGCTGGCCTGTTACAGCTCATGGAGTTACAGAGAGTTGGACGTGACTTAGTGATTGAACAACAACAACATACAGAGACTGATTATGGTTTGTTATACAGAATATTCCAGGCTGTGGGTAACTTAGAGGGATATGATGGGTCCTTCTTCACAAACTCGTAAGAAATTATGAGTCAGAAATATGATAAAGAGAAGAGAACTCTACTCAATGTGACTATAATTAATTATTTCTCTATGTGACTCAGAGAATCTCATTATTTTATAAAGATAACTTGTGGAAAAACTTTCACTAGCAATTATTCTTCTTTTATATCAACCAGAGGGGGGAATTGGGAATTCAGAGCTTTCTGTGCTCTACTATCTGTCTCTCTGTCATCTTCCTCTTTTTATTTGTGTTTCCCATCACATTTGAGGCTTCCCTGGTGGCTCAGATGGTAAAGCGTCTGCCTGCAATGTGGAGGACTCGGGTTTGATCCGTGGGTCACGAAGATCCCCTGGAAAAGAAAATGGCAACCCACTCCAGTATTCTTGCCTGGAAAATTCCATGGACGAAGGAGCCTGGTGGGTTACACAGTCCATGGGGTTGCAAAGAGTCAGACACGACCGAGTAACTTCACTCACATTTATTCATTTAACCAGTATTTGTGGAATGCCTATTATGCATTAGTTCCTGTGGAAATAACTCTTTATAGGACTCTTTTAAATTGCTCATTATCTCATGGACAAAGAGGTACACTGGTGTTTTCCTCTACCTAGATCTTAGTATCCTCCTTAAAATATCAAATGTGAGTCTATGGATTTACCTCGCCTGCTGGTAAACATAGAGCAGATTCTTTATTAGGAGAGGAAGACCTAGGGCTCCAAGGGGTGCTTCACAGGTGGCTCAGTGCTAAAGAATCTGCCTACCTATGCACAAGCTGCCAGATCCCTGGGTGGAGGAGATCTCCTGGAGTAGGAAATGCCAACCCACTCCAGTATTCTTGCTTGGGAAATCCCATGGACAGAGGAGCCTGGTGGGCGACAGTCCATGGGGTCCTAAAGAGTTGTACATGACTGGACTGAGGGACAGAGCACACAGGGCTCCCAGATCTCTAGATAAGACAACTCCATCTGCAATACCTATACCTCTATTCACAAGAATGAAGGGTGTGCCCCATGCCATCCTTTCACTCCTTGAAGTCTTCTTGTCCTATTCTCCCCCCCTCACTCCCTTATAGAATATTCAAGTTTTGCTGTGGTACCTATACTCTTGTAATCTCCCTATGATTTTTGCCTCCTATTTTACATCGGTCTCTATTTTAAAAAAATATATTATACCTGGAACTATTAGCTTCATTATGTTTAGAAAAAACATCTCTCTTATAGCTGCCACACAGTTAGTAGAATACAGTTTAACAATGAAGAAAAGAGACTGAAGTAAGGATAGTGAAGTTACATTCTAAGTTTGGTTTTACAATTTACAGTGTGACCACTTGAATCTCTGTTGGACTTGTCTTCCCATTGCAAAATGAAGATAACAACTTCTTTTTGTTCAGTGGGTTGCTGTAAGATAATATGAGATAATATAAACTTTTGAAACATTCTTAATCACTATATAAACAAAATATTAACAAGTATTAATATAAATTATATTGATAGAATTTGAGGATTATATTCAAATCTGTAAACACTAGTCTCTTTATATACACCATACAAACAAAATTGTAATAGGATTTGCCTTTTAAATTAAAAGTTTTCAGAGCATCAGTCAGAGACACAATGTGATCATTAATGGAGATGTTACAGTCTTAATTGGAAAATGAAGTAGTCATAGCCCTAGAGAAAACTTGACACCTTGTTCATTATCTGAGACCTGATTTTTGTGCTGTAATTATTTTAGGATCCCATTTAAAGTTGCAGGATAACCAAATGATTGAGTTATATATGTGAATAAACTTGAATATGTGCAAAGTGAATTCTTTGATAAATATATCCTGTTGATTCGGTTTCAAGGGAATCTGCACTAATTTCAGGTCTTTTTTCATTGAACACCTAAGGGGCAGTCACTTGGAAAGAAGAATCAAAACATGTGCCTTGAGATAAGAAAACAGACTTTTAAAGCGCTAATTTATGACTTGTAATTAGCAGCAATGCCATTTACTCTGTGTTTCAATCCCAGTAAAGTCTGAAACTCTTTCCAGTAACTGCAAGATCATTAAATATCAATTCATTGTCTGAGATAAGTGTTGTGGGAGAAAAAAGGAAAAGAAAAATGTGACCCCTGATGCTAACAAGATTTCTAGGCAACCAGGAAGGAAAAAGACTGAAAAGTCTTTAATAGGGCTCCAACTGTTCTCTAAGAAAAGGGAAAACCACTATTCAATCTCATTTAACCCTTATAATCAAGTTTCACAGAAGCATTATTATAATCCTAATTTAATCAAGTTCAGGAAGAGCCTATATTAATCCCTCTTTTGAAGAGAAATAATTTTAGCTGAATGACTCCTATAGAATAGGGCATTTAATAAATATTGCCCAGAATCATACAATTTGTCTGTGGCAGAACTAGCAGATACTATCCTACAGTCTCTTAATTGTTAAATAAATACATACATGCATGCATATATAACAGTGTTTTTAGCCACTAAAAGAACAAAGGAGACAAATTCCTGCCCTCATGGTGTTACATTTTCCAGAGGTAGACAGAAAATTACCATATATTTAAACAAATCTGTATTACAATTTTAGTTACCAAATGGTGAAAAGTAAAGTAATGTAAAGGGATTAAGATTGGTGGGAGTAGTTGGATAAGGTGCTTTTTTGAAGAGATAACAGTTGAACAGAAACTAGAAGGAAATGTAGGGAAAAGGTCTGGAAGTAAAAAGCCAGAAAAAGTAGCAAGTGTAAATCAAAGTTCACTCTAAACTTGGACTATTCAAAGAATAGAAATGTGGTAGATTTGGACTGAGCAAACAAATTAGGGTGAAGATAGTGGAACAGCTATTACTAAATTTTATACACACTGCTACTGCTGCTAAGTCACTTCAGTCGTGTCTGACTCTGTGTGACCCCATAGACGGCAGCCCACCAGGCACCCCAGTCCCTGGGATAATCCAGGCAAGAACACTGGAGTGGGTTGCCATTTCCTTCTCCAATGCATTAAAGTGAAAAGTGAAAGTAAAGTCGCTCAGTCCTGTCCGACTCTTAGCAACCCCATGGACTGCAGCCTACCAGGCTCCCCCATTCATGGGATTTTTCCTGGCAAGAGTACTGGAGTGGGGTAGCTATGGTAAATAATTTGAATATTAGCCTAAAGGTGATAGGAAGCCTTTGCCTTTACATTGCATAACAAGGAAGGTGCCTCAAGGCAAAGGCTGCCTTTGGACTTCAAAGGTTTTGGACTCTAGAGGGTGGAGCATAGGTTTATGAAGGTGGTTTTAGTGGAGGTTACAAATGCTTGGATTAGGGTCATAATAGTAAAGGTAGAGAAATAACTGAATTCTCAATACATCTTGAAGATAGCTTGATATACAATAGTTATATGCATTAAAACAGATAATGCAAAATATTTATCATATTTAGAGTATCGAGATAGTAAACAACTGTAGAAAACTTAAAAATCATACAAATAAAAAGATTATATTCTAAAATTAACATAGAAATATTTAAATTTCTACTAAAAATTAAAGACGGAGTGCTTAATAATTTTTTTAACCAATCTTATTCTACTAATAAAATTAAATGTCAAAATTTGAAATATTTCTCTAATCCTCAGTTATTCCTTTTGTTGTTTCTTCTGTGCATTTAAAATGGCAATGTCTTACAGTTTAAATATAGAAATGTAACAAATCCTAGCTTTTTAGAAAATGCTTACATAATGTATATAAAGTGCCTCTGTTACACATATAATTTGGTATATATATTGAATTCTAATCAGTGTGTGTGTCTAATGTGTGTGTGATTGTAGTGTTTCAGGTATAAGGCTGTGCTTGAGCTCTTGTAGCAATTTTGGTATTCTCATGGCAAGATGCCCATTTTAATAATTATGCAATTAGAAATTTCTCAGGGTAGAACCATATGAGACTATGTTCAAACCTTCCCATCAAGGCTAATGATAAATAATCTATGCACATCAAAGTGGAAAATTGTATTCAGTAATGGTTCAAGTAATGATTTGGCAACATATTACGTAAGATTGATAATGAGTTTGTTAAAAAAAAGCAATCTGTGGTTGACAAGTTAGATTGAAATGAAAGCATTCATAGCTGTAGGGTTCGGTTTCTGAATAGTAATCTGGCCCAGTTTATCTATCACAGGCTAGAATCTATGAGGTAACAGACAGGTGTTCAATTTCCAGCCTTAGTCATCTTCTTCAAGTCTTTACTGATTTTCTCACACTTTATTAATTAGACATATGAAAGTCAGTTTTGGAGGGAGGTGAAAATTAGGATTACTACTTAAATGTTTAACTCATTATCTGATGAGCTATGATGCTCCAAGTAAGAAACTGTGATTATTTTGGGTTATTAGGAATATAAACATATGATGAAGTACAATTTTTAAAATGTTTATGTCGGGCAGTTACTGTTTAGTTGCTAAGCTGTCTGACTCTTTGAGATTCCATTGAGTGTATCCCTCTGACCATGAGACTTTCCAGGCAAGAATACTGGAGTGGGTTGCCATTTCCTTTGCCAGGGGATCTTCCCAAACCAGAGATTGAACTAATGTCTTCTACATTGGTAGGCAGATTCTTTACTGCTAAGACACGAGGGAAGCACACATTATCTGAAGGGTATTTTAGATTTCACTCCCCTCCCTACCAAAATGCTTCATACTTTTGAATTATAGAATTTAAGGAACAAAATCTAGGAAGGACCTCTATCATAGTGCATCTTAAAATTTAATATGCATACAAATCACTCAGGGGTTATGTTAGTAGGTAGATTCTAATTCAAGAGGTTTGGAGAAAGAGATGAAATTATTTTCTTATATTAAGCCTCCAGATGTTGGTGATGTTGTGCGTTCATGGATCACACCCTTTGTGTATCAAGGTTCTAGACAACTAAAAAATGACAAGAAAAATCCATATAGTTTAATTCTATTCTTAGATTGATACAGAAAGTTGCTTTGAATTTCTGCTTGACCAAAAAAANAAAAAAAAAAAAAAAAAAAAAAACCACAGAGAATAATAAATAATGTATTGTAGGTGGTTTTAGAAAAAAAAGTTATATGACATGCTAATCAACAGATGAGGGAACATTTTATTGGAAAAATTTCTCTGTACTCCCCCTCAACCAATCTCAGTTCAATTAGTCACTCAGGTGTGTCCGACTCTTTTCAACCCCATGGAGTGCAGCACGCCAGGCTTCCTTGTCCATCATCAACTCCTGGAGGTTGCTTAAACTCATGTGCATCTAGTCGGTGATGCTATCCAAACTCTTGTCTTCTGTCAGTCCCTTCTCCTCCTGCCTTCAATCGTTCCCAGCATCAGGGTCTTTTCAAATGAGTCAGCTCTTTATATCAGGTGGCCAAAGTATTGGAGCGTCAGCTTCAGCATCAATCCCTCCAATGAATATTCAGGACTGATTTTGTTTAGGATTGACTGGTTTGATCTCTTGCAATCCAAGGGACTGTCAAAAATCTTCTCCAACATCACAGTTCAAAATAATAAATTCTTGGATACTCATCTTTCTTTATGGTCCAAATCTCACATCCATAAATGACTATTAGAAAAACCATAGCTTTGACTAGATGGACCCTTGTCAGCAAAGTAATATTCCTGCTTTTTAATATGCTATCTAGGTTGGTCATAGTGTTTCTTCCAAGGAGCAAGCATCTTTTACTTTCATGCTACAGTCACCATTTACAGTGATTTTGGAGCCCAAGAAAATAAAATCTGTCACTGTTTCCATTGTTTCTCTATCTATTTGCCATGAAGTGATGGGACCATATTTCATACTCTCAGTTTTCTGAATGTCGAGCTTTAAGCCAACTTTTTCACTCTCCTCTTTCACTTTCATCAAGAGGCTATTTAGTTCTCTGCTTTCTGCCATAAGGGTGCTGTCATCTGCATATCTGAGGTTATTGAAATTTCTCACAGAAATCTTAAATCCAGCTTGTGCTTCATCCAGCCCAGCATTTCACATAGTTTCTTTGCATAGAAGTTAAGTATGCAGGGTGACAATATACAGCCTTGAAGTACTCCTTTCCCAATTTGGAATCAGTCGGTTGTTCCATGTCCGGTTCTAACTATTGTTTCCTGACCTGCATACAAATTTATCAGGAGGCAGGTAAGGTGGTCTGGTATTCCCATCTCTTTAAGAATTTTCCACAGTTTGTTGCAATCCACATAGTCATAGCCTTTGACACAGTCAATAAAGCATAAATAGATGTTTTTTTTCTGAAACTCTCTTGCTTTTTTTGATGATCCAGTGGATGTTGGCAATTTGATCTCTGGTTCCTCTGCCTTTTCTAAATCCAGCTTGAACATCTTGAAGTTATTGGGTCACGTACTGCTGAAGCCTCGCTTGGAGAATTTTGAGCATTACTTTGCCAGCATGTAAGATAAGTGCAATTGTGCAGTAGTTTGAACATTCTTTGGCAATGCCTTTCTTTGGGATTGGAATAAAACTGACCTTTTCCAGTGCTGTGGCCACTGATGAAGTTTCCAAATTTGGGGGATATTGAGTGTAGCACTTTCACAACATCATCTTTCAGGAATTGAAATAGCTCAACTGGAATTTAATCACTGCCACTAGCTTTGTTCACAGTGATGCTTCCTAAGACCTGCTTGACTTCCCATTCCAAGATATCTGGCTCTAGGAGAGTGATCACACCATCGTCCTTATCTGTGTCATGAAGATCTCTTTCGTATAGTTCTTCTGTGTATTCTTGCAACCTCTTCTTAATGTCTTCTGTTTCTTTCAGATACATACCATTTCTGTCCTTTATTGTGCCCCATCTTTGCATCATATGTTACCATGGTATTTCTAATTTTCATGAAGAGATCTCTAGTCTTTCCCATTCTATTATTTTCCTCTATGTCTTTGCATTGGTCACTGAGGAAGACACTGACTGAGCAACTAATATTTAACACTTAATATGTAGTTCAGTCATTAGATGATCTCCTCAATCTGTGGTCCCTTCACTGCCTCTGTTTCCATGATCATCAACTTAGTTTCCTTACTGAATTTCTCTTATGTCTCGACTAAGGTAAAAATAATATTTCTTAACTAATATATTTACTTTGAATTAATGTATTTATTCTTTGCTAAAGTAAACAAATGAAAAATCCACATTGAGTTGATACTTTTTAAACTATGATCCTGTTGAATTTACCTTATTACATTTTCGCTCATGAAAAACTAACTTGGCATTTTGTTTTGTCTCAAAACCCTTATACCACATTACATAATATCAGTTCAGTTCAGTTCAGTCACTCAGTCGTGTCTGATCCTTTGCGACCCCATGAATCACAGCACGCCAGGCCTCCCTGTCCATCACCAACTCCCGGAGATCACTCAGACTCGCGTCCATCGAGTTCGTGATGCCATCCAGCCATCTCATCCTCTGTCGTCCCCTTCTGCTTCTGCCCCCAATCCCTCCCAGCATCAAAGTCTTTTCCCATGAGTCAATTCTTTGCATGCGGTGGCCAAAGTACTGGAGTTTCAGCTTTAGCATCATTCCTTCCAAAGAAATCCCAGGGNACTCTCCTCTTTCACTTTCATCAAGAGGCTTTTTAGTTCCTCTTCACTTTCTGCCATAAGGGTGGTGTCATCTGCATATCTGAGGTTATTGATATATCTCCCAGCAATCTTGATTCCACCTTATGTTTCTTCCAGTCCAGTGTTTCTCATGATGTACTCTGCATATAAGTTAAATAAGCGGGGTGACAATATAGCCTTGATATACTCCTTTTCCTATTTGCAACCAGTCTGTTGTTCCATTTCCAGTTCTAACTATTGCTTCCTGACCTGCATACAGATTTATCAAGAGGCAGGTCAGGTGGTCTGGTATTCCCATCTCTTTTAGAATTTTCCACAGTTTATTGTGATCCACACAGTCAAAGGCTTTGGCATAGTCAATAAAGCAGAAATAGATGTTTTTCTGGAACTCTCTTGCTTTTTCCATGGTCCAGCTGATGTTGGCAATTTGATCTCTGGTTCCTCTGCCTTGCACTCAATATGCCAGCAAATTTGGAAAACTCAGCAGTGGCCAGAGGACTGGAAAAGGTCAGTTTTCATTCCAATCCCAAAGAAAGGCAATGCCAAGGAATGCTGAAACTACCGCACAATTGCACTCATCTCACACGCTAGTAAAGTAATGCTTAAAATTACATAATATAGGGAAATCAATTGTTCAGAATCAGTTTTTCAGTACAGTAAATTACACACACACACATACATACAAGCAGAATAAAGATCTGAGAGTGATGACTTTCCAGGTTTTTAAGTTAAAAGAGGTTTATCCGCCTATCTGTCATGAAAGTTTCTCAGCTACCTTTTTGGCCATGAATGAAGAAAGAGCTACATTTGAGCTGAGATCAATGTATGGAGGACACTATGTAAGACAGAGAATAAGTATGAAAGTGGCTGCAAACCCAATTCAAATTTCAAGCCACATCCTCTTTTTCCTCAGTCTCTGAGCTTTTGCCTTCTCCCACAACACAAAAAATTGAGCCCAGGGTCCTGTAATTACATTTACTGGTTCTTCCTGTGATCTCCAGATACACAAACCTTGCACTGAATCCCTCATTTCCAGTTCTTATCTGGTCTATTATTGAATGATGAGTTTTGCTACAGGCAGGCAAAATGATACCAGTACTTATGTTTCACTAAAGTTTTAGAGTGTGATTTGGAAATTTTTTCTCTCTAAGGTTGGACAAGACTTCTTTTCTGATTCCCAGAGGTAATACTCTTCAATGTTTGTCACTAGATATGGCAATAGGGCAAGCATAAATCTTCCTGATATCAAAGCAAAAACTGTACCAAAGTTAAACAAGCAAGGACAACATTTGTTAAGGCAATCAGTAGGAGAGAGATGTCAGAACACTGGCTTAACTCAACTCTGCTGAAGCAAAGAGAAGTAGGGATTTTAAAGGTGGGAAAAGCTGGGGAGAAAGTACCCAAGGAGGTAAGCCCATTTGCATTTGCCAAAGGAACATGCAATTTTCCATAGCTTTACGATAGGGGAAGTTTTGAAACTTGGGACAAGGCACTCACCATCTTTCCAAGTTACTCTCCTACCCTTCCACTGAACATGGGGTAATTCTCTGACAATTAAGTTTCACAGAGATAGCTTCCAGGGCCTTCAGAAAGACATTCATGGGTTGTAAAATTTGCAAAAGACTTATTAAAAGATTCATATATCCAAGGAAAGCAAAGTAGGAAGCCAAGAGATACCTGGAATAACAGGCAAATTTGGCCTTGGTGTACAAAATGAACCAGGGCAAATGCTAACAGAATTTTTGCCAAGAGAATGCACTGATCATAGCAAACACCCTCTTCCAAGGACACAAGAGACGACTCTACATATGGAAATCACCAGATGGTCAATACCAAAATCAGACTGATTATATTCTTTGCAGCCAAAGATGGAGAAGCTGTGTACAGTCAGCAAAAACAAGGCCGGGAGCTGACTGTGGCTCAGATCATGAACTCCTTATTGCCAAATTCAGATTTAAATTACAGAAGTAGGAAACCACTAGACCATTCAGGTATGACCTAAATGAAATCCATTATAATTATACAGTGGAAGTGCTAAATAGATTCAAGGTATTAGATTTGATAGAGTTCCTGAAGAACTATGGATGGAGTTTCATGACATTGTATGGGAGGCAGTGATCAAGACCATCCCCATGTCTAAGGAAGCTTTACAAATAGCTGAGAAAAGAAGGGAAGTGAAAGGCAAAGGAGAAGAGTAAAGATATACCCATTAGAATGCAGAGTTCCAAAGAACAAGGAGAGATAAGAAAGCCTTCCTCAGTAATCAATGCAAAGAAATAGAGGACACGATAAAATGGGAAAGCCTAGAGACCTTTTCAAGAAAATTAGAGATATCAAGGGAACATTTCATGCAAAAATGGGCACAATAAAGGACAAAAATGGTATGGACCTAAAAGAAGCAGAAGATATTAAGAAGAGATGGCAAGAATATACAGAACTGTACAAAAAACAATGATCTTCATGACCAGATAACCATGACAGTGTGATCACTCACCTAGAGCCAGACATCCTGGAATGGGAAGTCAACTGGGCCTTAGGAAGCATCACTATGAACAAAGCTGGTAGAAGTGATGGAATTCCAGCTGAGCTCTTTCAAATCCTGAAAGATGATGCTGTGAAAGTGCTGCACTCAATATGCCAGCAAATTTGGAAAACTCAGCAGTGGCCACAGGACTGGAAAAGATCAGTTTTCATTTCAATCCCAAAGGAAGTAAATGCCAATGAATGTTCAAACTACCACACAGTTGAACCCATCTCACATGCTAGCAAAGTAACGCTCAAAATTCTCCAAGCCAGGATTCCACAGTACGTGAACCATGAACTTCCAGATGTTCAAGCTGGCTTTAGAAAAGGCAGCAGAAACAGATTTCAAATTGCCAACATCTGTTGGATCATCAAAAAAGCATGAGAGTTCCAGAAAAACATCTATTTATGCTTTATTGACTATGCCAAAACCTTTGACTGTGTGGATCACAACAAACTGGAAAATTCTGAAGGAGATGGGAATACCAGACCACCTGACCTGCCTCTTGAGAAATCTGTATGCAGGTCAGGAAGAAACAGTTAGAACTGGACATGGAACAACAGAGTGGTTCCAAATAGGTAAAGGAGTACATCAAGGCTGTATATTGTCACCCTGCTTATTTAACTTATATGCAGATTACATCATGGAAATGCTGGGCTGAATGAGGCACAAGCTGGAATCAAGATTGCTGGGAGAAATATCAACAACCTCAGATATGCAGATGACACCACCCTTATGCCAGAAAGTGAAGAACTAAAGAGCCTCTTGAGGAAAGTGAAAGAGGAGAGTGAAAAAGTTGGCTTAAAGCTCAACATTCAGAAAACTGAGAGTATGACATCTGGTCCCATCATTTCATGGCATTTAGATGAGGAAATAGTGGAAGCAGTGGCTGACTTTATTTTTTGGGGCTCCAAAATTACTGCTGATGGTGACTGCAGCCATGAAATTAAAAAATGCATACTCCTTTGAAGGAAAGTCATGACCAACGTAGACAGCATATTAAAAAGAAGAGACATTACTTTGCCACCAGAGGTCCATCTAGTCAAGGCTATGTTTTTCCCAGGAGTCATGTATGGGTTTGAGAGTTGGATTATAAAGAAAGCTGAGTACCAAAGAATGATGCTTTTGTACTGTGGTTTTGGAGAAGACTCTTGTGAGTCCCTTGGACTGCAAGGAGATCAAGCCAGTCCATCCCAAATGAAATCAGTCCTGAATATTCATTGGAAGGACTGATGTTGAAGCTGAATTTCCAATACTTTGGCCACCTGATGCAAACAGCTGACTCATTTGAAAAGACCCTGATGCTGGGAAAGACTGAAGGCAGGAGGAGAAGGGACAACAGAGGATGAGATGGTTGGATGGCATCACCAACTCAATGGACATGGGTTTGAGTAAATCCCAGGAGTTGGTGATGACAGGCTAGCCTGGCGTGCTGCAGTCTATGGGCTCGCAAAGAGTCAGACAAGACTGAGTGGCTGAACTGAACCTAACTGAACTGATATCCGAAGGGCAAAGAAAAAGTCCATAATTACAAGTTTTCTAAAATAAATTATGAGAGAAAGAATTTCAGGGGTCTAGAATAAGGTGTATCCTATCTAAAGATTATAATCAAACTGAGAGAAATGTTAAGCCATCTTTCTCACTAGTTACATTGAAGCTCATTTAGAATCTGTTATTAGGATCTTTAGGAAACCAAATCTAATCAGATTGCTTCTATTGGCTTTCTAGATCTGCTGTTCCAAAGGATGACAAACTTGGTGGTCTAAAACAGCAGGAATATTTTTTCCCCAGTTCTGGAAGTTGGAAATCCGAAATCCAGGTGTTGGCAAGGTCCTGCTCTGAAAGTAGGCTTTCCCAGAGAATCTTTCCTTATATATTCCAGCTCCTGGTGGCTTCAATATCCCATATGGTTTCCATTTTCATATGGCTTTCTCTACTCTCTGTTTCCCCTCTGTGTGTCATTTATGAAGATACTTGACACTGAATTTAGCCTGTATATTTCAGGATTATCTTATTTTTATATCCTTAATTTAATCACAACTGAAAAGACCCTTTCCCCAAATAAAGTAACATTCTCTGTCTCTAAGGGAGGGACATGGACAGGCCTTTGAGGATCATTCAACCCACTACACTGTGCTTATACTTAAAATCTTCCTGAAGAGACACATTTCCTTCAAATTCCTCAGTTATTGTAGAGGCTCTGTTACATCTCTTAGGCCCACTGCTCACAACTTTATCCTTGAACTAAGCAGGATCTTAGAGTTATTTCCTCACTGCTACCAAACAAGAACATGTTCTATATAATTGTAAGTAAGGAATGGATACAAAATGATAGGAGCAACTCCATAACACTTTTAATTTACTTAACAGAGATATAATTTGGTTTACCTGTTAATATGTTATATAAGTGAAATACTATGGCTTGCCCCACAGAATTTTTCAGATAGAAAAGGGATAGTTAGGGACTTTGGGAAAGTCATTTACACATTGCTATATTTAAAGTGGATAATCAGCAAAGGCCTATTGTATAGCACATAGAACTCTGATAAATGTTATGTGCCAGTCTGATGGGATGTGGCTTTGGGAGAGAATGGATACATGTATATGTTTGGCTTGAGTCCCTTTGCTGTCCACTTTAAATCACCACAACATTGTTAATTGGCTATACACAAATACAAAATGTATTCAATGTTAAAAAAATAATTTTTTTAATTAAAAAAAGAAATAAAATCCAAACCAGTTTTAAGTTGAGAGACAACTTTTTGAGAAAGAATACCTCTTGAAAGAAAGAGTTACTAAATTTGAGTTTAATTCATAAGTAGACTCTAAGAAAAGTTTATGTTTTGGAGAAAATTCAATGCTGACACCAAAGATAGTGTATACAAAATCAAGAGAGAAGCATAGTGTTGAGTTATTTTTTGGATCATTCATGATTTGATGTTGCTGATGTCTATAGTGTAAGGAAATATGTGTCAGAGAAACAAAGGTATCTGATTTTGAAA
>SJYQ01091774.1:295725-307150 GCA_006410935.1 Redunca redunca | reverse complement strand
AAAGAATGTTCAAACTATCACACAATTTCACTCATCTCACATGCTAGTAAAATAATGCTAAAAATTCTCCAAGCCAGGCTTCAGCAATACGTGAACCGTGAACTTCCAGATATTCAAGCTGGATTTAGGAAAGGCAGAGGAACCAGAGACCAAACTGCCAACATCTACTGGATCATCGAAAGAGCAAGAGAGTTCCAGAAAAACATATTTCTACTTCATTGACTATGTCAAAGCCTTTGACTGTGTGGATCACAGTAAACTGTGGAAAATTCTGAAAGAGATGGGAATACCAGACCACCTGACCTGCCTCTTGAGAAACCTGGATGCAGGTCAGGAAGCAACAGTTAGAACTGGACATGGAACAACAGACTGGTTCCAAAAAGGAAAAGGAGTGTGTCAAGGCTGTATATTGCCACCTGCTTATTTAACGTATATGCAGAGTACATTGTGAGAAATGCTGGGCTGGAAGAAGCACAAGCTGGAATCAACATTGCCAGGAGAAATATCAATAACCTCATATATGCAGATGACACCACCCTTATGGCAGAAAGTGAAGAAGAACTAAAAAACCTCTTGATGAAAATGAAAGAGGAGAATGAAAGAGTTGGCTCAAAGCTCAACATTCAGAAAACGAAGATCATGGCATCCGGTCCTATCACTTCATGGGAAATAGATGGGGAAACAGTGGAAACATTGTCAGACTTTAATTTGGGGGTCTTCAAAATTACTGCAGGTGGTGATTGCAGCCATGAAATTAAAAGATACTTACTCATTGGAAGGAAAGTTATGACCAACATAGATAGCATATTAAAAAGCAGACATATTACTTTGCCAACAAAGGTCTATTTATAAAAGGTTATGGTTTTTCCTGTGGTCATGTATGGATGTGGGAGTTGGACTATAAAGAAAGCTGACTTCTGAAGAATTGATGCTTTTGAACTGTGGTGTTTGAGAAGACTCTTGAGAGTCCCTTGGACTGCAAGGAGATCCAACCAGTCCATTCTGAAGGAGATCAGTTCTGGGTGTTCATTGGAAGGACTGATGCTGAGGCTGAAACTCCAATAATTTGGCCACCTCATGTGAAGAGTTGACTCATTGGAAAAGACCCTGATGCTGGGAGGGATTCAGGGCAGGAGGAGAAGGGGATGACAGAAGATGAGGTGGCTGGATGGCATCACCTACTCAATGCACATTCGTTTGGGTGAACTCCAGGAATTGGTGATGTACAGGGAGGCATGGCATGCTGCGATTCATGGGGTTGCAAAGAGTCAGACATGACTGAGCAACTAAACTGAACTGAACGGAACTGATGCAGAAGTGGCGTATATAAATGTATTCATGCTATTTTAGATATCTATATTATTATTTTACTGGTATTTATTATTTTCTTTATTAAAAGATGATGGTATTATATTTCTTTTATGATATAGTACCTTAAGTTTCTGGGAATAGAAATGCATTACAAATAAAAACATGTAAGAAAAAAGAGCAATGCCAAAGAATGGTCAAACTACCATACAACTGCACTCATTTCACATGCTAGCAAAGGAATGTTCAAAATCCTTCTACCAAGGGTTCAACAGCATGAAAACTAAAAACTTCATCATGTACAAACTGGATTTAGAAAAAGCAGAGGAACCAAATCAAATGCCCAACATCTATTGCATCACAGAAATAGCTAGAGAATTCCAGAAAAACATCTGCTTCATTGACTATGCTAAAGCCTTTGACTGTGTGGACCACAATAAACTGTAGAAAATTCTTCAAGAGATGGGAGTACCAGACAACCTTACCTGCCTCCTGAGGAACCTGTATGCAAATCAAGTAGCAACAGTTAGATTGGACCCATGTCCAGTCTAACCATAGCCTTGAACAATGGACTGGTTCCAAATTGGACAAGGAGTATGTCAAGGATATACATTTTCACCCTGCTTATTTAATTTATATGCAGAGTACATCATGCTGGGCTGAATGAAACCCACAGTGGAATCAAGATTGCTGGAAGAAATATTAGTAACCTCAGATATGCAGATGACACCACCCCTATGGCAGAAAGCGAAAAGGAATTAAACAGCCTTTTGATAAAGGTGAAGAGGAGAGTGAAAAAGCTGACTTTAAACTCAATATTCAAAAAATGAAGCTCATGGCATCTAGTTCCATCTCTTCACTGCAAATAGATGGCAAAACAGTGGAAACAGTGACAGACTTTATTTTCTTGGGCTCCAAAATCACTGCACACAGTGACTGCAGTCACAAGATTAACAGACATTTGTTCCTTGGAAGAAAAACAATGAAAAACCTAGATAGCATATTAAAAAGCAGGAACATTAGTTAATCTACAATGGTCCATATAGTCAAAGCTATGGTTTTTCCTGTAGTCATGAGAGCTAGACAATAAAAAAGCCTGAGTGCCAAAAATTCGATGCCTTTGAACTGTTGTGCTGGAGAAGATTATTGAGACTCCTTTGGACTGCAAGGAGATTAAACCAGTCAATCCTAAAAGAAATCAACCTTTAGTATCTTTCATGTTTTATTTCCATTAGGATATACTGAATATTCATTGTAAGGATTGATGGTAAAGCTGAAGCTCCAATACATTAGCCCATGCAAAGATGCCGATGTGAAGATGGGATGCAAAGAGCCGACTCTGGAAAAGACCTGGATGCTGGGAAAGATTGAAAGAAGGAGGAGAAATGGACAACAAAAGATGAGATGGATCCATGGCATCACTGACTCAATGGACATGAATTTGAGCATAGTCCAGGAGATGCTGAAGGACAGGGAAGCCTGCTGTGCTGCAGTTCATGAGATCACAGAGTTGGACACAACTGAGTGACTGAACAAAAACAACAATAATACAAAAATAACTACACCTTCTTCAGAAGCTTTATTTTAATCTTTCAAGTTTAAAGGTACTGGAAACTATTTGGAAATGATATTTCTTAACAGTAATTTGTATATAAAATATTGACTTTTATTTCTTTTGTTCATGTTACTCAAAATGTAAACTAAATTTTATTTAAAGATACTGTTATTAGACTTTACAAGAAATTTTAAAATCTTTTTTATAAATTTCCAAAATATCTTTTCTTGAACATTTGCCACTGCTATAACTAAGAGAAAATTATTTAACAGAGAAATAAAAATTTGGATTTCAAAACTGGATGAGGCTTGCCAATCTGATAGAGCTTTACACCATCTGAGTTTTACACCATCTGGGTCCATGGAGCCTATTCTGTAACAGACAAGAATGGTTTAGGAGCCATATATGGAATAAAAATCACAGTACAACTCTAAATTTTCAGAATATGAATTTTATGATACTTCAGCACAGTCTGCTCTTCTCTATTCACTAACCTAACAATGGACAAAGATTGAGGTACCTACTGTGGCTAATGTATTCTGATACTACAGAAATAGGAAAAATAAAAATCACTCATTGAAACTAGGTTTCTGCCCAATTAAAGACAAGGGAAATTTCCTCGTTTAGTCTTTAATCCTATGCTGCTTACAAGTTTCCATTATTTCCTGGTTCTCAAACATATGCATATTTCAAATCATTTAGTGACCATATGAGATATGTTTTTTGGTCTTGAGTACAACAGTAAGCTATTGATTCACACAACTTAAAATATTACATGGAGTCCTTCTGGCAACTTGAAGATCAAACTGAGCATGGCATACTGAAAACACAGCTGACACATTTTAATGAAATGGGTCAAGCCATCAACATATCTGTGAATTAAAAGTAATAAAAGCTGGAGTCACACACCATGAGGTAGATTTTAGGGTGCTCTCAATTAGTCAATCATTCAATGAATATTGACTGACCATGTATTATAGACTCTGCAGCATATCAGTAAACAAATATAAGAAGTGCTGTTATTCCTTGCCTTCTTTGAGCTTAAAGAGCAGTGAAAAGATGAAATCATTTCATATGGTATATTAATAGATGTAAAACATCACCATATAATTACATTTAAATGGATGCTTATTGTGATGACCTTAATTTTAGGAACCAACAAAATGATTTCTTCTTTCTTATGTGTCGGGAGCCACATTAGGCATTACTGACAAAAGGGAGGCATGGCCCCAACCTCCTCTCCTCATTTCGCAGGCATGGCCCAGGGATGAAGGACTTAGGCCTTGTGATTCTGACTTGTTCTTTCCTTTCTTTGGTTGAGTTGACTGGAAAGAATGTTAAGGTGTTTGAGAGAAACATGAGAAAGCACAAAGCCTTCTGCAGTTGCATCCAGAAAATAATCTATAAAGTAACCATTGACATTTGTTCAAGGATCTTTACAAAGAATGTCATGGGATGAGCAAGTAGGCTGCACCTTGAGGCGATGGGAAGGATTGTTTTCTGATACCTCTTTGTGAGGAAAATATTTATGGCAAAAGGAATTTGCTGAGTTTAGAATTTAGGAATAACTAAGAATGTCAGACTTTATTTTTGGGGGCTCCAAAATCACGGCAGATGGTGACTGCAGCCATGAAATTAAAACACGCTTACTCCTTGGAAGAAAAGAAGAAAAGTTATGACCAACCTAGATAGCACATTGAAAAGCAGAGACATTACTTTGCCAACAAAGTCCATCTAGTCAAGGCTATGGTTTTTCCAGTGGTCATGTATGGATGTGAGAGTTGGACTGTGAAGAAGGCTGAGCACTGAAGAATTGATGCTTTTGAACTGTGGTGTTGGAGAAGACTCTTGAGAGTCCCTTGGACTGCAAGGAGATCCAACTAGTCCATTCTGAAGGAGACCAGCCCTGAGATTTCTTTGGAAGGAATGATGCTAAAGCTGAAACTCCAGTACTTTGGCCACCTCATGTGAAGAGTTGACTCATTGGAAAAGACTCTGATGCTGGGAGGGATTGGGGGCAGGAGGAGAAGGGGACGACAGAGGATGAGATGGCTGGGTGGCATCAATGATTCGATGGACATGCATCTGAGTGAATTCCGGGAGTTGGTGATGGACAGGGAGGCCTGGTGTGCTACCATTCATGGGGTCGCAAAGAGTCAGACACGACTGAGCGACTGAACTGAAATGAACTGAGAAGCCTTTTTAGGAGATAGTGTTCTTAAGATGCTAGGGGCAAACAGGATTTAGAAAGGTAAGAAATAAACTGAGGAATGGGGCATGAGTTATAATTTAATCACAAGTTAAGTATAGGACACATAAGAGAAAGTAGATAATAGATACTAAAGCCTATTCTGAGAGAATCGCTGAAGCAGGAACTCTGTAGGACAACAGTGATTTCTGGAGACAGTAAATCTGGGTGGGGGAGATTGAAAATGTCAAACCTCTTACCTAATGCTTTTGTCGAAGTATAAAAGAGAACTTGGAGCTTGAAATAAACCTGTGTTTTGTACTATAAGTCAGAGGCTACATCATCATCTGCCGACACCGCTCACCCCTTCAGGCTGATTCCCTGGCTGCCGGAGCTGGACTCCAGCACTTATGGGTATTTTGATATTTTTCTTAAGTTTTGCTATACTTACCCTATACCAATACATATTTTATTATTATTACTCTTTAAGTTTTTTCAAAGTGCCTTTAAACATAGTTGGAAATTATGATTGCCTGGTTGTTAAATTGAAGTTGTCTTGATTATTTAGAGGATGTGTGGTAGGACTTGAAATTCAGTAGAGAAATAAGATTTAATTTTGAAAGTGGGGAGCAACAGGCAAGAGAATGGGAGTAATGATCAATATGTCATTCTAATAAGGGAAAGAAATGGGTCTGGAAACAGCAAAAGGGATACAAAAAATTGTAGACTAGCCAGATAACTGAGGGCCATGTGTATCAGGAAAATGTGTGCAAACTGTAGTTGATAGAGGATAAGAAGCCATTAGAATTGTATGATGCTGGGTACTGTATGATGAAATGTATATTAGAAATGTAATTTTTTAAAGAGTCCAAGATGAATTACATTGAATAAAGTAAGAAAAAAAGGAAAGGGGCAAAAATAATCACAGTATCAACAATAATGTCATATTAGGATGGTTTTTAATAAATAAATTCAGTAGTGTAATGGAAACATAAATAAAAATTAAAAATTTTATCATAAATAGTAATACTTGAATTACTGTTTAGCTCAGCTGGTAAAGAAGAATTCATGTCAATGTATGGCAAAACCAATACAGTATTGTAAAGTAAACTAAAGTTAAAATAAAAATTAATTAAAAAAATAAAATAAAACTTGGAAGATGTAAAAAAAAAAAAAAAAAAAAAAAGAATCTGCCTGCAATGCAAGAGAAACAAGTTCGATTCCTGGTTTGGGAAGATCCCCTGGGGAGAGGATAGGCTGCCCACACCAGTATGCTTGAGCTTCCCTTGTGGCTAAGCTGGTAAAGAATCTGCCTACAGTGCACAAGACCTGGGTTTGATCCCTGGGTTAGGAAGATTCACCGGAGAAGGGAAAGGCTACCCACTCCAGTATTCTGGCCTAGAGAATTCCATTGACATAAAGGGAATGGGGTCCATGGGGTCCCAAAGAGTTGGACACAACTGAGTTACTTCCACTTTCACTTTAATATTTGTATTAATTGATCTGAGTCAGTATTTTATCATCAGTTCAGTTCAGTCATTCAGTCATGTCCAACTCTTTGGAACGTTATGAACCACAGCACACCAGGCCTCCCTGTACATCACCAACTCCTGGAGTTAACCCAAACCCATGTCCATCGAGTTGGTGATGCCATCCAACCATCTCATCCTCTGTCGTCCCTTTCTCCTCTTGCCCTCAACCTTTCCCAGCATCAGGGTCTTTTACCATGAGTCAGCTCTTTGCATCAGGTGGCCAAAGGATTGGCGTTTCAGTTTAAACATCAGTCCTTCCAGTGAACACCCAGGACTGATTTCCTTTATGATGGACTGGTTGGATCTCCTTGCAGTCCAAGGGACTCTCAAGAGTCTTCTCCAACACCACAGTTCAAAAGCATCAATTTCTTTGGTGCTCAGCTTTCTTTATAATCCAACTCTCACATCCATACATGACCACTGGGAAANTTATATTATAATATATACAACTTTATAATATATAAAATTTCCCAGTGATCAATGCAAAGAAATAGAGGAAAACAATAGAATGGGAAAGATTAGAGATCTCTTCAAGAAAATTAGAGACAAAGGGAGCATTTAATGCAAAGATGGGCACAATACAGGACAGAAATGGTATGGACTAAACAGAAGCAGAAGATATTAAGAAGGGGTGGCAGAAATACACAGAAGAACTATTCACGACCCAGATAATCACTATGATGTGATCACACACCTAAAGCCAGATATCCTAGATTGTTAAATCAAGTGGGCCTAAGGAAGTATCACTATGAACAAAGCTAGTGGAGATGATGGAATTCCAGTTGAACTCCTTTAAATCCTGAAAGATGATGCTGTGAAAGTGCTGCACTCAATATGTCAGCAATTTTGGAAAACTCAGCAGTGGTCACAGGACTGGAAATGGTCAGTTTTATTTCAATCCCAAAGAAAGCAGTGCTAAAGAATGCTCAATGTACTGCACAATTACAATCAACTCACACGCTAATAAAGTAATGCTCAAAAGTCTATAAGCCAGCCTTCAACAGTACGTGAACCATGAACTTTTAGTTGTTCAAGCTGGATTTAGAAAAGGCAGAGGAATGAGAGATCAAATTGCCAACATCTGTTGCATTATTCAAAAAGCAAGAGAGTTCCACAAAGACATCTACTTTTGTTTTTGTTATGCCAAAACCTTTGCCTATGTGGATCACAACAAACTCTGCAAAGTGCTTCAAGTGATGGGAATGCCAGACCACCTGACTTGCCTCTTGAGAAATCTGTATGTAGGTCAGGAAGCAATAGTTAGAACTGGACATGGAACAACAGACTGGCTCCAAATAGGGAAAGGAGTACATCAAAGCTGTATATTGTCACCCTGCTTATTTAACTTATATGCAGAGTACATCATGAGAAATGCTGAGCTGGATGAATTACAAACTGTAATCAAGATTGCCATGGGAAATATAAAAAAAAAAATCTCAGATATGAAGATGATAACACTTTATTGGCAGAAAGGGAAGGAGAAATAAAGAGAATATTGATGAGGGTGAAACAGGAGAGTGAAAAAGTTGGTTTAAATCTCAACATTCAAAAAACGAAGCTCATGGCACCCCATCACTTCATGGCAAATAGATGGGGAAACAGTGGCAACAGTGGCAGACTTTATTTTCTTGGGCTCCAAATCACAGCAAATCACAGCAGTCATGAAATTAAAAGACACTTGCTTCTTGGGAGAAAAGCTATGACAAACCTGGCCAGTATACTAAAAAGAAGAGATATCACTTTGCCAACAGTGGTCCATCTAGTCAAAGCGATGGTTTTCCCTGTAGTCATGTATGGATGTGAGAGTTGGACCACAAAGAAGGCACCGAAGAACTCATGCTTTCAAATTGTGTTGCTGGAAAGACCTTTTAGAGTCCCTTGGACAGCAAAGAGATCAAACTAGTCAATTCTAAAGGAAATAACTCTAAATATTCATTGGAAGGACTGACTCTGAAGCTGAAGCTCCGACACTCTGGCCATCTGATGCAAAGAACTGACTCTTTGGAAAGGACCTCGATGCTGGGAAAGATTAAGGGAAAGAGGAGAATAGGGCAATGGCAGCACTAATTTACTGGGTATGATTTTGAGCAAACTCTGGGAGATGGTGAAGGAGAGGGAAGCCCTGTGTGCTGCAATTCTTGGGCTTGCAAATAGTTGGACACAACTTAGCAACTGAACCACAACATGTATACATATAAGAAACATGTATACATATACATTACTTTTGATGCTTTTAAATTAGCTAATGCCAAAAACTGAGCAGTACTCTAGTGTAGCACAATCATGTCATTCAAATCAATCTATGTAGAAAACACATCAGTGGTGGATCTGGCGAAAGGAATACCACAAGCTCACTAAACTGCCTCCCATTGGGTAAATCCAACAGCTGTCACAAGCAAAAAAACTTTGCTGCAGCCAGTAAAGTTCAGCCTCTTGGGGCACAGGGCAGGATGAGAGAAGGGTGGAGAAAGATCTGGATGAGCCAGTGGAAGGTATTCAGCATAGTTACATTATATCATGTATTCCATAATTTAGGTTCTATAGCTTTTCCTTAATGCATTTGTATAACATGTAGAGATCACAACACATACTATTTCTCAATTAGTTGAATTATAAGCAAAGATAATGCATTTTATACTGATTTTTAATAAAAGCATAATTGAAACAAAACAAAATAAAGATTGTTTCCACAAGATTGGAGGAGTGTTTTTTTGAAGGTATTATGAAATACAGTAACAGAGATGAGAGTAACCTCTAATCATCTAGACACTGCTGTTTGATCTAAAAGACATAGCAATTTTTGAAATTCAAATTTAGGTTATACATTTTTCTTCTGAAATACAAGTTGCAAATTTTCTTTTCACAAGTGGTTAAAAAAACACAATTCATTATAAATGTATATTTTTTTCACTTTATAAAATATGGGCATTCACAGTGTTTGGCTCTATAATTATGAAATTAAATATGAAAATTCTGCCATGGTAAAATTTTGAGAAGGCCATGATTTTCTATTTTTATGAGATTAGTCTACTCTGGATCTCTTTAAATATGCATTTAGATAGTATAAAAATACCTTGACATACTCTAGAATTAAACTGTACCCTTCAAAGATTGGAAAGGGAACTGGCAACCCACTCCAGTATACTTGCCTGGAGAATCCCATGAACAGAAGACCCTGGTGGACTACTGTTCATGGGGTCACAAAGAGTCAGACACGACTGAGTGATTGAGCACTTCAAAGATACCCATGGTGGATTCATGTTGATGTATGGCAAAACCAATACAGTATTGTAAAGTAATTAACCTCCAATTAAAATAAATAAATTTATATTAAAAAACACAAAGATACTTTACTTATTTGTAGTAAAGTAAAAATTGGTTATATTTCCTGGACTAGAGTTGATCAGGACAAGTCCTTAAAAGTACTCTATAATCTGTTTCACCACCACCATCTCCCACCAACCACCTCCAGGTCCCAGTGTACTGAGGTACACTGACCATCATGGTATATGATCTAATGCACTCACGTGTATTTTATCAACAGCATACTTTTAATTATCAGTGATAAGCTAAGATATTACTGTATATCTCATTGTACACTTTCACTTCATAAAAGTCAAGAGAGTTATCAATGCACATTATTAATCTCTTGCTACACTAGCCATTCCAAATACAAAGATAATTAGTATTATCTGAAAATAATAACTATTTTCAGGAAGCTTCACAATCTAGATGCAGATATGTAAATAGAGAGCTCATAATTCAGTATATCACATGCTGTTATAGAGTTATCATTACAATATTTGTAGTCAGTTAACAAAGATATGATTTAAAAAATGGGAATAGTGGAGGTGCCTTAAAAATGCTTAAAAATTGCTGGGTCATAAGGCAATTCTATTTGCAATTTTTTAAGGAATCTCCACACTGTTCTCCATAGTGGCTGTATTAGTTTGCATTCCCACCAACAATGTAAAAGGGTTCCCTTTTCTCCACACCCTCTCCAGCATTTATTGCTTGCAGACTTCTGGATCGCAGCCATTCTAACTGGTGTGAAGTGGTACCTCATTGTGGTTTTGATTTGCATTTCTCTGATAATGAGTGATGTTGAGCATCTTTTCATGTGTTTGTTAGCCATCCGTATGTCTTCTTTGGAGAAATGTCTATTTAGGTCTTTGGCCCATTTTTTGATTGGGTCATTTATTTTTCTGGAATTGAGCTGCATAAGTTGCTTGTATATTTTTGAGATTAGTTGTTTGTCAGTTGCTTCATTTGCTATTATTTTCTCCCATTGAGATGGCTGTCTTTTCACTTTGCTTATATTTTCCTTTGTTGTGCAGAAGCTTTTAATTTTGATTAGATCCCATTTATTTATTTTTGCTTTAATTTCCAGAATTCTGGGGGGTGGATCATAGAGGATCCTGCTGTGATTTATGTCAGAGAGTGTTTTGCCTATGTTCTCCTCGAGGAGTTTTATAGTTTCTGGTCTTACATTTAGATCTTTAATCCATTTTGAGTTTACTTTTGTGTGTGGTGTTAGAAAGTGATCTAGTTTCATTCTTTTACAAGTTGTTGACCAATTTTCCCAGCACCACTTGTTAAAGAGATTGTCTTTACTCCATTGTATATTTTTGCCTCCTTTATCAAAGATAAGGTGTCCATAGGTGTGTGGGTTTATCTCTGGGCTTTCTATTTTGTTCCATTGATCTATATTTCTGTCTTTGTGCCAGTACCATACCGAGGAAACCAGAATAGAAAGAGACACATGTACCCCAATGTTCATCGCAGCACTGTTTATAATAGCCAGAACATGGAAACAACCTAGATGTCCATCAGCAGATGAAT
>SJYQ01091774.1:254649-279446 GCA_006410935.1 Redunca redunca | reverse complement strand
GTGCTGATACCATGAATTATTAAATTAATTTATGGATTAAACTGAGGGAGATTTTATAGTACATAAGTAATTGTAAACCAGTTGACTGTATAAAAGGATGAAGAAAAAAAGTGAATTCAAGTATGTATTTAAGAGAATAAGTAGTATTATGATGTCTTACGTCTAAGAAATTACTTGGGGGTGGAAAGAGACATTATTCAAGTCAGAAAGTGTGGGTCATTAAGAAAGAGAAAAGGGGACATTCATATCATAACTTGACTTTTTATCTTGTTTTTGTCTGATGTCAGTCAACAAATGAAATAAATAAAACATATCAGAGGGAAGCAATGAGATAGCTACATTGATTTAGATGAAATATCCTTTATTATCATAGTATATTACAGATGTTGGACATTTCAGTAATTATTTGGTCCTGTCAAAACAAGTATTTGATGTAATTTTTTCTAAGGAGAAGCAGCAAACTTTCCCCATCATTTTTTCCAATAATTAATGAAAGCACTCATTTCGACATGTTTTGTTGAAGCAATAGGATGTAACTCCTCTCTTCTCCTTTCCTCTTATTCTGCTCAACAATAAACTCACTAAAATCATGACAGCATTATTCTTCATCAGTTTACATACAATATTCATATTGATTTATATAATATTAACTCATAAATAATTCTTATGACCCATCTTATACAAGAGATAATTATTCAGACTAGCATTAACATATTACTTTGAGTTTTGTCATGTAGAAAGAGTATATCAATTCAGTTCCAAATGATGTGTATTGTGAAATATGAGAGTAGTGACTGATTTTAAAAATGACAGTGCTCAGAATTAGCAATTAATATATCTAGAGAATTATATCTTTACTGTTTCTTTGATTGAAATATTTTGTTTTTATGGGAAAATTTAGTATAAGTTTTATCATAAATAATTTTTGAAATATGACAGTGAAACTACACATATGCTTTTCAAGTTAATAAGCATATGATTCATGTCTCACCTTTACTACTTCAGTGACATCATTTTTATATAAAAAGCCATAAGAAATCATCTTTTACCTGAGTTTTTCTAAGAAACATAACCTTCACTCATATTTATGGTGATGGTAGAAATGAAGTGGGAGGGAAAGATATGTGTTGATCTTTTTGCAAAAGAATCATACTTTGAAATTAGTGGTTTCTTAACAGAGAAATGACAGATCTAATTATAATGTACTGATTAGTAGAGCTTTCTGTTTGAAATGTAATCACCTGAGGTGATTTTTTTTTTTTTAACTCNGAAATGTAATCACCTGAGGTGATTTTTTTTTTTTTTAACTCTGCCTTTGGAATTCAAGAAGGATTTCTTTAGTTAATTGTATTAAGAATATATACACTCCTAAATTTTAGATTTGTCACCTACAAATTAAAGACATATGCAGATAGCAGGAGGGAAGTTTGTAAGCATTTTCATTGCTATATGTATGAAAAAGTAGTGTATAGTTAAAGAAGTTATATAGTAAAAAGTAGTGTAAAAAAGACACAAAATGATTAAAAGAACAATTAGATACATAATTTGTAGCAAGTATGGTAAGAAATACACAAGTTTATGAGAGACAATTTGAAACAGTTGGGAAAAGTCTTTTATAGAAATTAGAAAGATGGCACCTGAGTTAAAGGAGATATCTTGTGACGGCTGTATATTGTTACCCTGCTTATTTAACGTATATGCAGAGTACATCATGAGAAATGCTGGGCTGGAGGAAGCACAAGCTGGAATCAAGATTGCCGGGAGAAATATCAATAACCTCAGATATTAAAATGACACCACCCTTATGGCAGAAAGGATCAAACCCAGGTCTCCCACATTGCAGGCAGACACTTTAACCCCTGAGCCACCAGGGATTCTAAAGAAGAACTAAAGAGCCTCCTGATGAAAGTGAAAGAGGAGAGTGAAAAAGTTTGCTTAAAGCTCAATATTTAGAAAACTAAAATCATGGCATCTGGTCCCATCACTTCATGGCAAATAGATGGGGAAACAGTAGAAAGAGTGGTTGGCTTTATTTTGGGGGCTCAAAAATCACTGCAGATGGTGATTGCAGCCATGAAATTAAAAGACGCTTACTCCTTGGAGGAAAGTTATGACCAACCTAGATAGCATATTGGAGAAGGCAGTGGCACCCCACTCCAGTACTCTTGCTTGGAAAATCCCATAGACGGAAGAGCCTGGTAGGCTACAGTCCATGGGGTCGCTAAGAGTCGGACACGACTGAACGACTTCACTTCGACTTTTTACTTTCGTGCATTGGAGGAGGAAATGGCAACCCACTCCAGTGTTCTTGCCTGGA
The DNA here is from genome assembly GCA_006410935.1 of Redunca redunca. NCBI lineage: Eukaryota > Metazoa > Chordata > Mammalia > Artiodactyla > Bovidae > Redunca > Redunca redunca. Next base: position 277,129 of record SJYQ01091774.1, on the reverse strand, counting down.
GAATCCCAGGGACGGCAGAGCCTGGTGGGCTGCCATCTATGGGGTTACACAGAGTCGAACACGACTGAAGCGACTTAGCAGCAGCAGCAGCAGCAGATAGCATATTAAAAAGCAGAGACATTACTTTGTCAACAAAGATCCATCTAGTCAAGGCTATGGTTTTTCCAATATTCATGGATGTGAGAGTTGGACTATAAAGAAAGCTGAGCACAGAAGAATTGATGCTTTTGCATTGTGGTGCTGGAGAAGACTCTTGAGAGTCCCTTGGACTGCAAGGCTATCCAACCAGTCCATTCTGAAGGAGATCAGTCCTGGGTGTTCATTGGAAGGACTGATGTTGAAGCTGAAACTCCAGTATTTTGGCCACCTGATGTGAAGAGCTGACTTATTGGAAAATACCCTAATGCTGGCAAAGATTGAGAGCAGGAGGAAAAGGGGACGACAGAGGATGAGATGGTTGGATGGCATCACCGACTCAATGGACGTGGGTTTGGGTGGACTCCTGGAGTTGGTGATGGACAAGGAGGCCTGGAGTGCTGCGGTTCATGAGGTCACAAAGAGTCAGACATGAAAGAGCAACTGAACTGAACTGAACTGGGAAGGGTAAAAGAGAAAGACTTGGTAAGGTGGTATGTGATTGTATGGACTGCTTACTTTCATGATAGAAATGGTAGCATGTGCAAAAGTATTGGGGAAGAAAAGAAATAATATATATAATAGAATAATTTTAAAAAAAAGGCTTTAGTAGCTGAGTCAAAACAATGGCACTAGATAAAGCTAGAGAGACAAGCAGGGATAATCACCCATAGCCTTTGAAAACAAATGAAGACACTGGAAGCCTTTAGTGTATTATAGTGTTAGTTGCTCAGCTGTGTCTGACTCTGTGACCCCACGGACTGTAGCCTGCCAGTCTCCTCTGTCCATGGGATTCTCCAGGCAAGAAACTTGGAGTGAATTGCCATTCCTTTCTCCAGAGTCTCTTCCTAGCCCAGGGATGGAACCCCAGTCTCCTGCATTGTAGGCAAACTCTTTACCGTTTGAGCTACAGGGAAGACCTTGAATGTATTATAAGCAAGAGATATTTAAAAAAAAATTCTTTCTGGTTGTTCTGTGCTGAACTGACTGAAGAAATAAGAGTAGAAGCAGAGAGAGTAGCTGGCAGTAGAAATGGGAAGGGATGTCTGTAACAGAGATTCTTTTGAGGTAGCACAAATAAATTAAGTTACTGATGAATAAATTTTGAGAGTGAATGAGCCGGAAAAGGCAAGAGTTATTCTTGTATTTTGACTTCGGTAGAATTGACAAAATCACTGCAAATGGTGATTGCAGCCATCTCCTTGAAAGGAAAGTTATGACCAACCTAGACAGCATATTAAAAAGCAGAGACATTACTTTATCAAAAAAGGTCCATCTAGCCAAGGCTATGGTTTTTCCAGTGGTCATGTATGGATGTCAGATTTGGACTATAAAGAAAGCTGAGCACTGAAGAACTGATGTTTTTGAACTGTGGTGTTCGAGAAGACTCTTGAGAATCCCTTGGGGTGCAAGGAGATCCAACCAGTCCATCCTAAAGGAGATCGGTCCTGGGTGTTCATTGGAAGGACTGATGTTGAAGCTGAAACTCCAGTATTTTGGCCACCTGATGCAAAGAGCTGACTCAAAGCTGATGCAAAGATTGAGGGCAGGAGGAAAAGGGGATGACAGAGGATGAGATGGTGGGATGGCATCACCAACTCAATGGACGTGGGTTTGGGTGGACTCCTGGAGTTAGTGATGGAAAGGGAAGCCTGGCGTGTTGCAGTTCATGGGATCGCAAGGAGTCGGACGTGAAAGAGTGACTGAACTGAACTGAGAATTGACATTTACTGGTATGACAAATCTGGGAAGGAAATAAGTTTTGAGGAAAAAAAAAAACAGTTAAAATTTGGAAATTGTAAATGAAAACACACGTGCAGTTTAAGAGATGGATGTTAAATAAGAAGTTGATATTAATTATAGAATTCAAGAAATAGTTCTATACTATATATGTAAATAATCAGCAAATGACTGGAAGAAAACCAAGGAATATAATCACCTAGAAAAAAAATACAGATGAGAGACAAGACTTACTCTCAAGTTATAAAGAACAGTATTTAGATACTTCATGAAAGGAATGTTCAGCTGAAGTGTCTGTGGAAGAGTAGACATGCATGTCCTAGAAAATCAGAAGGCTGTGGTGTTGCTGAAAGCAGAGAAATATGTATTTCATGAAGAAGGCAATGCTTAATAGTAACTGCTCTAGAATTTTACTAGGAGAGTTAAAAAAAAAAAAGAAGTTGGAGTCAGGTGATTGTGTTGTTGGTGCATCTGTTTCATCGCAAAAGAATTCAGAGAGAAGTGATCAGTAAGAAATAGATTTATTTAGAGAGAAACACACTCCACACTCAGACTGCATGTCATCTCAGAATATGATTCAGTGAGAGAGAGAGGGCTTGGGAGAAATATACTCCACAAGGGGCAATCTCAGAAGGGGCAAGAGGCCTTAAAATTTGGCATGATTAATTTTTACAGGCTGGGTAATTTCACAGGCTAGTGAGTGGGAAGATTCTTCCAATTATTTTGGGGAAGGAGTGATTTCCATGAATTGGGCCACTAAATACTCCTTGGCCTCTTATGGTTAGCCTCAAAGCAGGCACTGGTGGGTATGTCATTTGTATGTATGCTCAGTTGTTCAGTTGTGTCCAACTCATTGTGACCCTATGGACTATATCCTGTCAGGCTCCTCTGCCATGGAATTTTCCAGGCAAGAATACCAGTGTAAGTTGTCATTTCCTACTCCAGGGGGTCTTTAACCAGGGATCAAATCTGCATCTTCTGTGTCTCCTACATAGCACAGCGGGCAGATTCTTTTAGCACTGAACCACCTGGCCCAAGGGTATGTCATTTAGCATATGCTCATGCAATACAATGAGCATATATTGAGGCATAAGGTCTAGTGGAAGTCAAACTTTCTGCCATCTTGGAACTCGTTGATTCTAATCAGTTTTTGTCATGTCCTGTGGCTAGGTGGTGCTAGTGGTAAAGAATCTGCCTTCAATGCAGGAGAACTGAGTTCAATTTTGTCCAGAGTTTTGTAAAGCAAAACAAAAAGTCAGCAACTTAATTTTCGGTGTATGAGGTTTATCTGTAATATATATCAGTCAGGATTTGTTTTCAACTCACCACTGCTATTATGAAGTAAGGATCATGGACTTGCACTTGGCCAGACTCAGCTCAGTTCAGTCACTCAGTCATGTCCAACTCGTTGCATCCCTGTGGACCTCAGAATGCCAGGCTTCCCTGTCCATCATCAATTCCCGGAGTTTACTCAAACTCATGTTCACTGAGTTGGTAATGCCATCCAACCATCTCATCCTCTGTCGCCCCCTTCTCCTACTTTCAATCTTTCCTATCACCAGGATCTTTTCCAGTGAATCAGTTCTTTGCATCAGGTGGCCAAAGTAGGATTTGTTTTTAGCTCACCACTACTATTATTGAAGGAGGAAACAGAAGAACAGGCTCCATCTTGAAAGTAGGACTCCATCTTGGGCCAGACTGTGGACTTTGAGCTATATGCCCACTATCTATGGATATGAGATACCAACTGGAAAACCAGACCCCTCCCCACAATGGAAGAGCCCCAGGGCTTGTACCTAGACTCTCTGTCACCTAAAATAATACCCTAATTATCTGTGTAACCAAATAGAATCATAAATTCTATTATGCTAATTGGGGCATGACCACAGGCCTATTGATAATTGTCCACTGTTAACTACCTAGGCTTAAGGAATATGAATCATGGGTTTAAGGCATAGGAATCATGGGTTAACTTTGACTGTATCTTTCTTTTCCTTTGTTCAGACTAGTGTCAGAGAATTTGGGGAGGTGGATTTGAGCACATACACTTAGGGTATATAAGGTTTTCACAAAAACTGGTTGAGGTCCTTGGCTAACAGGAGACTCTGCCTTGGGCCCGCCGGTGTAATAAACTGCACTCCACTATCCGCATTGTCCTTCTGAGTGAGTTTGTTTCCCAGAACACGTGGCTACAGCATTTGGTGCATTGGCTGGGAAACTCCTCACTTTGAAGAGACAAGTCCCATTTGGGACTACTCTGAGGCCTTACGGCTTAAATCTTCTAGAAGGGGAAGGTGCCACACCCTTCTGGAAGGATTCTGCTTCTCAATGCCCAGACCTTTCACGTTAGCAGGTAGTGGATGGCAGCATGGGAACTGAGCACTCAGGTGAGGAGGCACCCACCTGGCAGGGTGGAAGAAGGGGTCTGATCACTCTCCTGGAAGGGACTAGAAGGGGCACGGGCCCACAGGAGCCTGGAATAGGCAGGTGGCAGCTATCGCTTGGTACGCAGGTTGACAAGCATGTTAGGGCTTAGGAAGGAAATTTGTGAATGTCATTTAGGAGGTGGTGTCCATGCCATCTTGGGGAAAATTATTACCAAGGAATTGCCAGGGGATTGTTAGTAAAAGAAACTTGGTCTTCATGTGCTCGTGTTCTGCCTTTCCCAAGGAGGTGTCCCATCTGCTCTGAAATTCTTGACCCCCTCAGAATTGTCAGGCTAGAAGGAGGGAGGTAAATAAATGAGCACGAATTGACTTTTCTGGATACTGCCTGGGATGTGGGATATTTAATCCATCTGTATTTTCATCCATACGTGATCAAGCCCACCAAGGCAGAACAGACTTTACAAGTTAAGGGAGAAACAATCACGTGCTGTTCTGGTTTGGCCATGCTGACGGGCAGGTGAAGACATGCCAATCCCCCTTCTCTCTCTGGGATCTGGCAGGTAAGCTCTTCTCACCCCAATTAGGAAGGAGGCAGAATGGAAATTTAAGTGTTTCATTGAGTGGAAATATCAGAAGTACATAGGGTACCAAGAACTCTGTAGACAGAACAAAAAGTAAAAGTAGAAGAAGGTCCGAGAATGTAAGCAAGATAGGGGGAAGTGAATCTAAGGCAACTGTATTGGAGTGCATGATTTAAAATTTAAAGAAGGGATTTGGACGAGACTATGGGGTGAAAAATATCTACTTCTGCTTTATGACTATGCCAAAGCCTTTGACTGTGTGGATCACAATAAACTGTGGAAAATTCTGAGAGAGATGGGAATACCAGACCACCTGACCTGCCTCTTGAGAAATATGCATGCAGGTCAGGAAGCAACAGTTAGAACTGGACATGGAACAACAGACTGGTTCCAAATAGGAAAAGGAGTACGTCAAGGCTGTATATTGTCACCCTGCTTATTTAACTTCTACGCAGAGTACATCATGAGAAACACTGGACTAGAAGAAACACAAGCTGGAATCAAGATTTCTGGGAGAAATATCAATAACCTCATATATGCAGATGACACCACTCATGGCAGAAAGTGAAGAGGAACTAAAACGCTTCTTTATGAAAGTGAAAGAGGAGAGTGAAAAAGCTGTCTTAAAGCTCAACATTCAGAAAACGAAGATCATGGCATCTGGTCCCATCACTTCATGGGAAATAGATGGGGAAACAGTGGAAACAGTGTCAGACTTTATTTTTTGGGGCTCCAAAATCACTGCAGATGGTGACTGCAGCCATGAAATTAAAACACGCTTACTCCTTGGAAGAAAAGTTATGACCAACCTAGACAGCATATTCAATAGCAGAGATATTACTTTGCTGACTAAGGTCCATCTAGTCAAGGCTATGGTTTTTCCAGTAGTCATGTATGGATGTGAGAGTTGGACTGTGAAGAAGGCTGAGCACTGAAGAATTGATGTGTTTGAACTGTGGTATTGGAGAAGACTCTTGAGAGTCCCTTGGACTGCAAGGAGATCCAACAATCCATTCTGAAGGAGATCAATCCTGGGATTTCTTTGGAAGGAATGATGCTAAAACTGAAACTTCAGTACTTTGGCCACCTCATGCGAAGAGTTGACTCATTGGAAAAGACTCTGATGCTGGGAGGGACTGGGGGCAGGAGGAGAAGGAGACGACAGAGGATGAGATGGCTGGATGGCATCACTTATTCGGTGGACGTGAGTCTGGGTGAACTCTGGGAGTAGGTGATGGACAGAGGCCTGGCGTGCTGCAATTCATGGGGTTGCAAAGAGTTGGACACCAATGAGTGACTGAACTGAACTGAACTGATGGGGTGAAGATGAGGCCTAACCACCCCCATATACTCTGTGAGGTCAAATGGACCCTATGGGAGTAGGATAGCCACCAGAGGACACCATGTACTTAAAAATAGTGGAAACAGTCTATACAGTAGTCACAGGAAAGCCAGGACACCCAGATCAATATTCATATACTGATTCATGGCTAAGGCTAGCTCAAGACCCTCCTACTTGGACAAGGTTCTGTATCCAGAAGGGAAACAGAAAAATACTAATGGCACAAAAATTGACTTATGATAAAAAAGGAAATTCTACAGGATTTGGACGGGGATGACCTGACCTCTCCCGCATACTGGATAATCACGCATCTGCCTCTCAGTGCTCCATCACGACCAGAGGCTGCCTTAATGCCCGATCCAAGGCCAGATGAAGTTCCTGCAGCAGCTGGTGCCCCTCCACCGGCTCTCCCAGAGATCATAGAGCCACCATTCAGCAGGCTCTGATCCCAGCGATGGAGACCTCTGGTCAACACCCCCAGGATTCCACCTCAGCCAGATCTCCTAGATTGTATCCACCTCTCCTGGTGAGTACTGATGGGAAGGGGGAAGAAAACACAAGACTTATTCAGAGGCTGTGCTCTGCCAAGGAACAGGGGGAAAGAACACCACTACAGATGCACCTCAGAGAGCTACAACAGCATCTGGTTCATGATGCATGTGGGCACTACCATCTGCCCCCTGTAGCCTATTATTACCAGCCATTTACCTCTACAGATATATTAAACTGGCAGAGAGACACACTCCACTGTACTCGGAGGAGCCACAAGCCATGATTAGGCTAATGGAGACTATTTTTCAAAACCACCACCCTACATGGGATGACATAATCCAACTATTAGCCTCACTTTTCAGCACTAAGGAAAAACACAGGATCCCAACTGAGGCCAGAAAATGGTTAAGAGAAATGGCACCTGATGGTACCACAGCAGTGGGCAGAACTAGCCACCCCCGATGAGAGGCCCAACTGGGACTGTAACACAGAGGAAGGGATGGGCCACCTGGAGAGATATTGGGCAGCTATTTTACAAAGTATCAAGAGGGGGGCCCCAAAACCTATGAGTATGGCAAAATCCTCCAAAGTGATTCAAAGGGAAAGTGAATCACCCTCTGAGTTCTAGGAAGGACTGTGTGAGGCCTATAGACTTTATATGCCAATAGATCCAGAGGCTGCTGGGTCTCAGATGGTGATAAATGAAGACTTTGTGTCTCAAGCCTACCCCAAAAATGTCAGATGGGGGGACACCAAGTGACTCATGAATTTTTATACATACTTGAATGCCCAGTACCTTTGTTGGGAAGAGACATGCTATCTAAATTGGTGACACAAGTGACCCTTCCCCCCATGAAAGACCCTCACTCTTCGAGTGGGCTCAACCACCCATTTACTCTTCCTCTTGGTAATCCCTCAAGATGAATGGAGGTTGCACAATCTCCCGGAAAGAAAATCAGTTGGACTAAACAGTCGAGAGAGAGAGAGAGAGAGAGAGAGAGAAAGTGAGTTAACTCAACAATTCCCTGAGGTCTAGGCTGAAGACAACACCCCCCCCAACCCCACGCCAGGTTTGCAAAACTAGTTCCACTGGTAATAGAACTCAAACCCAGTATAATTATGTCAGCACTCACCTTGGGCCTGCCAGACCTTGCTAAGCCATTTACTATTTATGTGACTGAAAATGGCAAGGTGTCTATGGGAGTGTTGTTCCAGACTGTGGGGACATGGGACAAACCCGTGGCTTATCTCCCAAAATGGATGGACAATGTTGTCACTGGGTGGCTGGGATGCTTATGGGCAGTTGCTGCAGTTGCCTTACTGGGCCAGGAGGCAACCAAGATGACTTTGGGTCAAGATTTGATCATAAAAGTACTGCATGAGGTCAACACTCTCCCACAAGGGGACCTCCATAAATAGCGGTTGATATCTCGGATTGCTCAATACCAGGGACTGTTATGTGAGAACCTCCATGTTACTACTGAGCCTTATCAGGCCCTGAATCAGGCCACTCTCCTTCCTGTGGGAGAAGGTGGGCCCTCACACAATTGCAAGAAAATATGCCAGCAGACCTGTCTTGAGAGATGAGCCAATCCTGGACCTAGATTTGGTCCTGTACACCAATGGCACCAGCCTGGTGAAACAAGGACAACTGTTGGGATATGCAGTAGTCATGGAAGAAACTATCGTTGAGGCTGTCTCTCTACCATCACACTGGTCTGCTCAACGGGCCAAACTATATGCTCTAATCTGGGCCCTCCAGCTGTCAAAAGGCAAGAAGACAAACATTTACACAGATTCCAGGTATGCTTTTGCCACACTACATGTACCCAGGGCTCTGTATAAGGAGAGAGGCCTTTTGACTAGTGAAAAAGATATTAAAAATAAGGAAGAAATTAAGACCACATTAGATGCTGCCTGGGAACCAGAAAGGGTTGCAATCATACACTGCTGAAGACATCAAAAAGAGGATAACCCCCTGGGCTCAGGGAAACAGACTGGCAGATAAGACCACTAAACAAGCAGCCAAGGGCTTGGGGGTGACAAGTGAAGTCCCTAAGAAAGCTATCATATTGGTGGAGCTGCCTGAGCTAACACTGGACTCTCCAGAATAACTGAAGCCCAAAACCAACTAGCCAAATTAGAAAGGGTCAACAAGACTGAAAAGGGATGGTGGGAATTGCCAAGTAGCAAATTATTGGTACTGGAGGAGCTGACACCCACTCTGGTAAGCCAAACACACCAAGCGACCCACTATGATAAACTGGAAGAGCTAATTCAAAAATATTTCTTGGTTCCCCACCTCTCTTCCCTATGCAGGACAGAATCTCAGAACTGCACTGCCTGCTCACAGGTCAAAGCTGCCTCTCAGCACAGACAGAGATCTCCGGGGATTCAGCTAAAAAGCACTATGCCCTTTGAACACCTGGAAGTGGACTTCACTGAAATGAAACCTCACCTACACTACTGTTACCTGCTGATCATGGTATGTATGCTCTCACGATGGGTAGAAGCTTTTCCTACCTGGACTGAAAGAACATCAGAAGTAGACTGGTGCCTGCTTAGGGAGATAGTTCCCAGATTTGGATTTCCTGCCAGCATTGTATCAGACAGTAGCCCAGCTTTCGTAGCTGATTTAGTACAACAAGTAAGCAAAACTTTAAACATCAAGTAGAAATTACATAGAGCATATAGGCCCCCAGAGTTCTGGGAGGGTGGAAGGAATCAACCAGACACTTAGAGAGACATGCTCCAAGTGGATCATAGAGACTGACTGATCCTGGGTGGACTTGTTTCCGCTGGCTTTGCTCAGACTCAGGATGATCCTATGGTGCTATGGCTATTCTCCATATTAAATTGTATATGGGAGGTCCCCTCCCATAATAAAACAGGTGCCAAAAAATTTGCCTCAGGTATGGAAAGATGAGATTTCACAGCAGATGGAACAACTGGGGAAGGTAATAAATCAGTAACTAAGTTTGTACAAGAAAGGGTGTCGTTCCCCCTTGGGGAACAGATTCGCAAATTTGTGTCTGGGGATCAGGTGTGGGTCAAGGACTGGAAACACGACCGCTTGGCCCCACATTGGAAGGGTCCATATACTGTTGTTCTAACCACCGCTACTACAGTTAAAGTTACAGGTGTCACTCCCAATATCCACCACATGAGGATGAAGAGAACATACCATGCAGACCCAGAAAATGCCAAGTGGACTGTGTGGGTGGACCCCACTGACCCTCAAGAGACTAAGATCACCCATAAGAAGAAGGAAAAGATGATCCTGGATGAGCTCCTTCAGGATGAAGCCGCACAATCAATTCCTGCTACTTGGCCTCATCAACGTGATTTTGTATTTAACTTCCGTTTCAACTCAGGACAATGTTTTCATTTCATGACCACATTCCTATGCGGACTTCCACAACACCTCCAACTGCTGGGTATGTGGGGCTATGCCCATGTCTGTGATGGAGGAACTTCCTTGGTGGGTGTCACCACTCTGCCAAGGAGATTTTAAACCACTCTGGTCTTTTCTGGGATGACAAAAAGAGACTTTCCTTTCTCTTGTCAATCATAATCTCTCCCTGCTCTCTTGGTGTAAGCCAGACCTACAGTCAATAGTCTCTGGTCATGGGGCTACATCTGATATAAACATCAGTTTCATAGGAATATCAAAAGCCTATACCTCATATTTAGAGAACAAAAAGGCAAAAAAATCATCCTGACCAGCAAGGGAGCACAGGCCTCTAGGTATGTTGAACAATTCTACCATGTCTGGGATGAATATTTCCGGGTGACCCCAGAAAAGGGTCAATTAAGTATTCCCACTGCTATATGCTGGGAACAAAAAGAACGAAGGGTAGGGTTTGGTGACCATCCATTAGACCAAAAAGAACTAAAATATATGGGGTACCTATCCCCTGAACAATGTAAACAAACATTCGAGGTCACATACCACGCCAACCAGTTCATTCATTGGCCAGGCTCTGATTGGAAATATAACCCTGGAATCTACTGGGTTGTGCCCAAGGGAACCCAGTGGCTTTGTGGGCCTAACCTTTGGCCTTGGTTACCAATCAGCTGGGTGGGCCGCTGCACACTGGGATTTGCTTTTGCCCATGGCAGCATAAAGCCTAACTTATAAAAAGCCCTGGTAAATCTACCTTATTTACATGCTAGGTGGACAAGGTCTTTGTTTCAATGGTATGAATATATTGCTGTTTTATTCGTACTTCCTATAGGGACAACAAATATTATGATTAAATTAGAAGCCTTGACTACTTTCACAAAACAGGCCCTCTTAGATAGTGATAAAGCCAACCAAGCTTTAAATGAAGAACAAATTCAAATAAGAAAAGTGGTGATTCAAAATAGAATAGCTTTGGACATGCTCACAGCTGCTCAAGGAGAGACTTGTGGTATAATTAAGGTTGAACATTGTGTATATATTCCTGATTTATCTGGCAATGTATCAGCTGCTTTAGATGACATGAAAACCCAGGTAAAAGCAATGCCAAATGAAAGCATTTTTTTCTGGACTTCAGTCCTGTCTTGGGTGAAGGGTGATTGGTAGAAAACTATATTTACCATTGTTACAGTTGCCTTGATAGTTCCGCTTTGTGGACCCTGCATTTTACAATGTATTATGAACTTTGTAACCCAAAGGATTGTGTCATTCTCCCAAATAGGTGGTCGGAGAGGCAGAGTGAAATATATCCCTATGAGTGATGTTCATATTATGAGTTAAGAGCATCAAGAGGGGCTAATGAAGGGGGAAACAGACAGAACAGGCTCCATCTTGAAAGCAGGACTCCATCTTGGGCCAGACTGTGGACTTTGAGCTATATGCCCAGTATCTATGGAAACAACATACCAACTGAAAAACTAGACCTTCCAAATGGAAGAGCCCCAGGGCTTGTACCTAGACTGTCACCTAAAAAAATACCCTAATTATCTGTATAACCATGTAGAATAATAAATTCTATTATGTTTATTGGTGTATGACCACAGGCCTATTGATAATTGTTCACTGTTAACTACCTAGGCTTAAGGCATACGAATCACAGGTTAACTTTGATTATATCTTTTTTGTTTCCTGTGTTCAGACTAGTTTCAGATAATTTGGGGAGGTGGGTTTGAACACATCCACTTCGGGTATATAAGGTTTTCACAAAAACTGATCAGGGTCCTTGGCTAAGAGAAGACTCTGCCTTGGGCCCTCCGGGGTAATAAAATGCACTCCACTATCTGCATTGTTCTTCTGAGTGAGTTTGTTTCCCAGAATGCATGGCTACAACATTATGAAGTAAGAGTCATGGACTGTTTCAGACTTGCACTTGGCCAGACTAGTTTAGTGTGATTTACTACTTAGATTCAGAATAATGAACACTAATAAGCAAATGTAATTTTCCAGTCTTTATCACAGAAAATTTTATTTATTTTTTATTTAAATAAATTTATTTATTTTAGTTGGAGGTTAATTATTTTACAATATTGTATTGGTTTTGCCACATATCAACATGAATCCGCCACAGGTATACACGTGTTCCCCATCCTTTCCTCCTCCCTCCCCATACCATCCCTCTGGGTCGTCTCAGTGCAGCAGCCCCAAGCATCCAGTACCATGCATTGAACCTGGACTGTCGATTCATTTCATATATGATATTATACATGTTTCAATGCCATTCTCCCAAATCATCACACCCTTTCCCTCTCCCACAGAGTCCAAAAGACTGTTCTATATATCTGTGTCTCTTTTGCTGTCTCTCATACAGGGTTATTGTTGCCATCTTTCTAAATTCCATATATATACGTTAGTATACTGTATTGGTGTTTTTCTTTCTGGCTTACTTCACTCTATATAATAGGCTCCAGTTTCATCCACCTCATTAGAACTGATTCAAATGTATTCCTTTTAATGGCTGAATAATACTCCATTGTGTATATGAACCACAGCTTTCTTATCTATTCATCTGCTGATGGACATCTAGGTTGTTTCCATGTCCTGGCTATTATAAACAGTGCTGTGATGAACATTGGGGTACACGTGTCTCTTTCAATTCTGGTTTCCTCAGTGTGTATGCCCAGCAGTGGGATTGCTGGGTCATATGGCTGTTCTATTTCCCATTTTTTAAGGAATCTCCACACTGTTCTGCATAGTGGCTGCACTAGTTTGCGTTCCCACCAACAGTGTAAGACGGTTCCCTTTTCTCCACACCCTCTCCAGCATTTATTGCTTGTAGACTTTTGGATCGCAGCCATTCTTACTGGTGTGAAATGGTACCTCATCGTGGTTTTGATTTGCCTTTCTCTGATAATGAGTGATGTTGAGCATCTTTTCATGTGTTTGTTAGCCATCTGTATGTCTTCTTTGGAGAAATGTCTATTTAGTTCTTTGGCCCATTTTTTGCTTGGGTCATTTATTTTTCTGGAATTGAGCTGCAGGAGTTGTTTGTATACTTTTGAGATTAGTTGTTTGTCAGTTGCTTCATTTGCTATTATTTTCTCCCATTCTGAAGGCTGTCTTTTCACCTTGCTTATAGTTTCCTTTGTTGTGCAGAAGCTTTAAGTTTAATTAAGTCCCATTTGTTTATTTTTGCTTTTATTTCCAGTATTCTGGGAGGTGGGTCATAGAGGATCCTGCTGTGATTTATGTTGGAGAGTGTTTTGCGTATGTTCTCCTCTAGGAGTTTTATAGTTTCTGGTCTTATGTTTACATCTTTAATCCATTTTGAGTATTTTTGTGTATGGTATTAGAAAGTGTTCTAGTTTCATTCTTTTACAAGTGGTTGACCAGTTTTCCCAGCACCACTTGTTAAAGAGATTGTCTTTATTTTTTTTAATTTTTATTTTAACTTTATTTTACTTTACAATACTGTATTGGTTTNATAAGAGCTCATGAATACACAGATATAAAGAACAACCATATGGATACCAAAGGGGAAGGGTGGTGGTGGAATGAACTGTGAGATTGGGACTGACATATATTCACCATTGATACTATGTATAAAATGGGTAAGTAATAAGAATCTACTATACAGCACAGGGAACCCTGCTCAATACTCTGTGGTGATGTAAATGATAAGGAAGTTAAAAAAAAAAGGGATACATATATACATACAGCTGATTCACATTGCTGTATCTACATTTAAAAAAGAAACTATACTCTAATAAAAAAGAATTCATGAATAATATCAAACTAACACATCTTGGCTTTAGATGCATGAGATCTAGTTACTTTGAGGCTGTTTATTTGCACTGTCTCTTCCTCAGAGTAAAGTTGTTTGGATTGTTTTTATGTCTCTATAATTGTCTTTCAAACCTATGTCGTCAGCTCCATCTCTTCTGAATTCCATGCTTTTATTTATTTACACATACTATTCTTTGGAATATTTTGCTATTGTTTTAAACACAGCATTTAAAAGATATCAATATTTGATGGCAGGCCATTTTCCCTGTCTTATTTCTTGTATGCGCCAAAGAAACTACATTTCGTGTAGTCACAGGGCTTAAAACATTAGAGATGTATATATCTCTCCAGTGCTTTATTTCTCTACCAAGTTCTATTATTTTCTTTCTATAAAATTTCATAAATTTGACCATTTTTCTATATTTCCAAAAGGCTATATCAATTGCAGTTATTTTTCATAACTGTTGCATTTTCTGCTAACTTGTTTCATGCCTGCAAAACTCTCCTCTGCAAAATATCATTTGCTAGAATACTCTTCCTAAAAAGGACTCTCCCTTCTCTTAAACAATATTTTATTCTCTGCAGAATAACATTCAAACCCTTTATTCTGACATAACAGGTCATAAATGACCTGGCCAAATGGAGAAACTTATACCATTCCATAGCTATACAAATGTGTCCCTTCAACAAAATTGTACATCATTTGTATCCCAAAGATGTCCTACCCGTTCTTCCCTCAGTGTCGTATCTTTTATCAGAAACCCTGTCTGTTTGTCGGCTTATTTAAGTCCTAGCCCTCATTTCAATGACTGGCTTAGGGTCATAGGAAAATCTCCTACCTTTGAAGGTTTAATGATGTTTGTTTCACTATTATTTGACACAATGACAACAAGCTTCAACTCCTCTAACTCCTTTCTCCACAGATGATCTTTTAATGTAATGTTATTTACATTAACTATACTCTCAAGACAACAAAGAAATATAATAACAGCACCTTACTGTGGACATTTACAGTCTCAGGCTGTCCAACATATGAAGCCTATTTACACATTCCCAGAATTCCCCAATATGTGTGTTTTGTTGAGAGGAGAGCCCAGCTCCTACTATATGTCTTCATAGAGTTTCTTATGTCTCCTTCTTAGACTTCTTGCTTCAGGCACATATCTATGCATGCTTTCCTGAAACTTCTGACAATTCCTTCAAGTACTCATTATTCTTTCAATTAATTTCTCTCTGCCAATATTATTCAGAGTTATTTTTCAGTGTTTCAAATAAGAATTTAAAAAATATATTCAGTTATAGGAAAGTAATTGACAAAAATAACAGGGCTATGGTTTGAATTTTGTCTGCATCCCCCAATTGTATGTTTAAGTCTTAACTTTCAGTACTTCAGAGTGTGAACTTATTTAGAAATAAGGTCATTGCAGATATAGTTAAGAAGCGGTCATACTGGTACTGAAAGGAAGAAAATGAAGTCGCTCAATCATGTCTGATTCTTTGTGACCCCATGGACTGTAGCCTACCAGGCTCCTCCCTCCATGGGATTCTCCAGGCAAGAGTACTGGGGTGGGTTGCCATTTTCCTTCTCCAGGGAATCTTCCCAACCCAGGGATCGAAACTGGGTCTCCCACATTCCAGGCAGACTCTTTAACCTCTGAGCCATTGGGTAGATGTCTAATCCAACAGGACTGGTGTGCTTACAAAAAGGGGGAAATTGGAGGCAGATATACACAAGAACACTGTGTAAAGATGAACCAAGGATGGGGGTGATGCTTCTATATGTCAAGAAATGTCAAAATTTAGCAGCAAATCATCGGAACCTAGAGGACACACATGGAATAGGTACTTCTTCATCATTCTCAGAAAGAATCAGCCTGACCATCACCTTGATTTCATACTTCTAAACTTCAGAACTGTGAGAAAAAAAAATTGTCATTCAATTTATGGTATTTTGTTAATGACAGCCCTAATAAACTCATATAACCAGTATCTGTCATACATTCTCTTCCCTAAATGAAGTTATCTAGTCAATGTAATGAGTTTTCATACCATAATCATCATAGACTAGGATAATGCTTTTACACTTTGTATGTATTAGACATGAAATAGGTAAAACTTCCACTTGGTAAGTGCTATACATTTTATCACAAGGGGAAATTTGTTACTCCAGCTGGTACAGTTTAATAGAAACTTGAAAATGGCTTCTGTAAAATGAGACAAGAAATTACCCAGGAGGAAAGTTCTTTTGAGTAGAAAAGATATACTTTCTCAGCTTCCAAAAGGTATATAGCATTTCTATTGCTCTACCCTCAGACAAGTAGTTATCATGATCTGGGTATTGGGAGAAGAGGGAAATGGAAGAAAAATGACAGATTAAGTGAAGTGAAAGTTGCTCAGTCATGTCCAACTCTTTGTTGACCCCATGGACGTAATCTGCCAGGCTCTTCTGTTCGTTGGGATTCTGAGGCAAGAATACTAGAGTGAGTTGGCATGCCTTCCTCAAGGGGATCTTCCCTACCCAGGGATCAAACCCATATCTCATGCATTATGGGCAGATTCTTTACTGTCTGAGCTACCAGGGAAGCCCAAGAGGGTAGATGGTAGATGTATTTTCAAATTGAAGGCAAGGATAAATCAAGAAGAAAAAACTATTTTAAAGAGAAGAGATGGGGCAATTATGAGTTGAGGCAAGTGGCTGAGGCAAAATTAGAGGTAAAGCAAAAGCCAAAATAATGCAAGATTAAACTGAGTGGACTACTCGGATGATGTTCTATACACCTATCATTTAGGGTTGTTCTACCCAAATGGAAATCTAGAAACTATTTAGACAAATAAGCACCATGAAAAGGTAATTTTCACTCTACATGGGTTTTTTCATCTTGTTTTATAGCCATATCCTTGGATCAAGAGTTAATTCTGGTCTTTCTATTAATCTTCAGTGTTTGGGGAAGAATAATTCATATGTTTCTAAGATGGGCCTGTGTGTTAGAGCAAGAAGGCTCAGATTTATTTGGTCTAGAAGAGAAGTGGAAGCTTCCAGGGAGCTTTGGAGATGATTTTCTATGTCAAAATATTATATATTTAAAAATATTCAAAGTTATGCAGCCATACCAAGGTCACTCTCAGATAGTTGTTGATGAAATACATTTAATCAAACTTTATAATAGCTTTGGGTGAGAACAAACAAAAACAGAAGTGACAGGAAAATAGAAACATGACTGCTGAACAGCAAGTTTTAGATGTGGAAAGTTTGCCTTTCCGCAAAGTGAGAAAATGCAGAAACAAAGGAAAAACAGTCAAGTAAGATACAAATAGTAAGAGTTTAGCCATAAAATGAAGGACTTTTAGTTTCTCTTGAAGGGCTATAAATAATATCATGAATCATATTCTTGAGTTGTTTGGCAGCTACTGAAAGCTGCACTAGATGGAAGAAGTTAACTGCATATAACCATAAGTACATAGACCCCAGACCAGTTGGATTCAGAAGGTTGATAATGTTGACTACCAAGAGATTACCTGGTTAGCTCACCACCAACCAATCAGAAGAATGCCCATGACCTGATCACACATGCTGCAACCCTGTCCTTCACCTCGCCTGTAAAAGCCCTTTTCGCACACAACATTGGAAATCAATTGTACTTCAATTAAAACACAATCAACAAAAGTCATTTAAAAAAACCCTTCTTTGAAAGCCACAGTCATTGAGCGTTCTCCTCATTTGCCCCATGTTAGATGCCATGCATAAATACTGTGCTTTCCTTCACCACAACCTTGCATCAGTAGATTGGTTTTACTGTGCACTGGTGAGAGGCATCCAACTTTGATTTGGTAATGCTTCCAATTCAAGCCACTTGGCCCCTATTCCATGCTCTGAAACATGGCACAATATAGCTTCTTTTAATAAATGGTATGCAATTTTTGTTTGCATATTTTATTATTGCTCTTAATAACTGGTATGCATATTTTGTTTGTTTCCAAATTGGTAAAGGAGTACATCAATCTCCTTGCTTATTTAACTTATATACAGAGTACATCATGCAAAATTCCGGGCTGGATGAAGCACAGGCTGGAATCAAGATTGCTACGAGAAATATCAGTAACCTCAGATATGGAGATGACACCATCCTTAGATGGCAGAAAGTGAAGAGGAACTAAAGAGGTTCTTGAAGAAAGTGAAAGAGGAGAGTGAAAAAGTAGGCTTAAAACAACATGCAGAACACAAAGATCATGGCATCTGGTCCCATCACTTCATGGGAAATAGATGGGGAAACAGTGGAAACAGTGTCAGACTTTATTTTTGGGGGCTCCAAAATCACTGCAGATGGTGACTACAGCCATGAAATTAAGACACTTGCTCCTTGGAAGAAAAGCCATGACAAACCTAGACAAAATATTAAAAAGCAGAGACATTGCTCTGCCAACAAAGGTTTGTCTCGTCAAAGCTACGGTTTTTCCAGTCATTGTGTGTGGATGTGAGAATTAGACTATAACGAAAGCTGAGTGCCAAAGAATTGATGCTTTTCAACTGTGGTGTTCAAGAAGACTCTTGAGAGTCCCTTGGACAGCAAGGAGATCAAACCAGTCAATCCTAAAATAAATCAGTCCTGAATATTCATTGGAAGGACCGATTTTGAAGCTGAAGCTCCAATACTTTGGCCACATGATGCGAAGCACTGACTCACTGGAAAAGACCCTGATGCTGGGAAAGATTGAAGGCAGCAGGAGAAGGGGACGACAGAGGATGAGATGGTTGAATGGCATCACTGACTCAATGGACATGAGTTTGACCAAGCTCTGGGGTTGGTGAAGGACAGGGAACACTGGCATGCTGCAGTCCATGGGGTTGTAAAGAGTCGGACGTGACTGAGTGACTGAGCTGAACTGAGCTGAATTTTTGTTTTCTTTTGCAAAAAAGGGAAGTTACAAATAAAATAATCTACTACAAAATATTTAATGAAATAGTAGATACATACTACTAATTTTTGTACTGTAGCCATTATTTACTTACTGTCTTATATCAGTAAATAAGAAAATAGAAAAATGTGAACACTAAAATATATACATTTTAATTCTGCATTGTCCAGAAATTCTTGAAAACCTTAGTATAAAATGTACTTATTTGTTAGTTTATTCAGCAATTATTAAATAACTTCTATTAGTCAGGCACTGTCTTAGTTACTATTTATACAAAAATCAAAATAAAAGCAGTTGCCTTCTTAAGTGGAGAGGAGCAGAAGGCAGAAAATTAAACAAATCCTGTATTTCTAGCTTGTGGCTTCATAAAATAATATAATGATCCCTGATTGAGAAATTTTAATCTAATGATAGCATTTTGTAGCTCATATGATTTACTTTGTGACTTCTTCATAAAGGTTCAATTTTTCTGGAAGTTTCATAGACCTGAATATTCAAGTTTCTCTTGAATATTCACTTTACACAAAAAATCAAATGATCCTGGAGGAAAAAAGGACAAAGCTTTGGCTTATGGTTTGAGAGACTGAATATGAAGAGAATTAATGAAAAAAATGAACAGATGCAGTTTAAGCAATTAAAAAAACACATGTAAATGGAAAAATCCTGAAGTGAAGTGAAGTTGCTCAATTGTGTCTGACTCTTTGCAACCCCATGAACTGTAGCCTGTCTGGATCCTCTGTCCATGGGATTTTCCAGGCAAGAATACTGGAGTGGGTTGCCATTTTGCCATTTCCTTCTCCAGGGAAAATCCTGAGGAGAGAGTAAAAACCTGAATATAGTAGAGTTTATGGGGGAAAATCTTGTAGAATATGAGGGTGTTTTAGAATGAAATTGAATGATGTAAAATTACAGAGGAGATGGGAGATTGTGCAAGAAAAAGAAAGTGTTAAGAGCTCTGAGGTAGGAATTTAGTTTACCTTGAAGGATAAATATGAAACTCTGTACTTTATGGAAAGTTTTTAAAAAATGATTTTTTTAACATAGAATACAATGCATATATATCTAAATATATTGATTATTTAAATGCATTAAATGGTGTTATTAGCTTACAGCTTTAATAATGATTTATGAATCTTCTTCCTCTTGACTTGGCAGTATCTCAAGTAAATCTTTATGCATTCATTACTGACTTGAACATTCTGATATTCTTGACATTTCTGGTCATTTTAGCTCGTATCAGTTCCTTGAACACCTCTGTTCATTATTATGTTTTCCCACTGTAATTTCATTTTTGAATTGAATTTTCTGATCAGTACCTCCCATCATTCCAGATTTTTCTTTTATTCTTTGATCTCCTTGGAACTGCAGCCCATCAATTCCTCCATAGTTTAATTTTTTCACCTGCTTTATGTCCTCCAGTTCAAATGCAATGGTCAGTAGTTACAACAGGGACAACAATATCATTTAGATAATTATTAGTCTTTCTCCCCCTGTTTTAACTTTCCATAAGTTTTCACGATTCAGCTTAAATCAAGCGGAAAAGATAGGGCCAGAGAGATAATTTCCCAGAGAGAAATAGAGGAAGGCACCAACCAAAATTGCAAACCACCTGCATTCATGACTGCAAGTCTATTTCCGTTTTCTAGAAAAATATTAAAAGAGGATAAAGAGTGCTTATACTGGTTACATACAGGGCACAGTTATCACCTCTAACTGTGATTTTTACTTAGGATAAGTGCTTGTGTTTTTAAAATGATACATGCTGCCTTATGACCCAGCAATCCCACTGCTGGGCATACACACCGAGGAAACCAGAATAGAAAGAGACACATGTACCCCAATGTTCATTGCAGCACTGTTTATAATAGCCAGAACATGGAAACAACCTAGATGTCCATCAGCAGATGAATGGATAAGAAAGCTGTGGTACATATACACAATGGAGTATTACTCAGCCATTAAAAAGAATACATTTGAATCAGTTCTAAGGAGATGGATGGAACTGGGGCTGATTATACAGAGTGAAGTAAGCCAGAAAGAAAAACACCAATACAGTATACTAATGCATATATGTGGAATTTAGAAAGATGGTGATGATGACCCTGTATGCGAGACAACAAAAGAGACTCAGATCTATAGAGTGAACTTTTGGACTCTGAGGGAGAAAGAGAGGGAGAGGGTGGGATGAGATGGGAGAATGGCATTGAAACATGTATACTATCATGTAAGAAACGAATCGCCAGTCTATGTCCAATGCAGGATGCAGGATGCTTGGGCCTGGTGCATGGAGAGGACCCAGAGAAATGGTATGGGGTGGGAGGTGGGAGGGGATTCATGTTTGGGAACGCATGTACACTCGTGGTGAATTCATGTCAATGTTTGGCAAAACCAATACAGTATTGTAAAGTAAACTAAAGTTAAAATAAAAATTAAAAAAAAAATAAAATAATAAATACTGCAAAAATCCTGAATTTGTATTTAATGAAGTAGCATACCCATCAATATTTATCACAGCCTAACTTGAGACATTTATCATTGCCCTAGAGAGAGATATTGTTCTCATATATTGGAAAGCAGCCTTAATATTGTGCAGTTTTCAAAAACAAACTTGGAGGTCTCAAGTGAGAAGACTAACAGAAAATTGATTATCTAGTTATAGGACCAGCACAGTATTAAATACTTAGGTGATGCCTTCCTGTGCTCTACTTACATTTCCAATTCCTGGATACAAATGCTCAGTGCTGTGGAGGAATGGAAGTTCATGCATCTGTCTCATGTAATTTTTCCTTTGTCTGACAGTGCTGCCAGCTAAGGAACCTATTAATGCCAATCAAAATGGCAAATGTTAAACAACAGAGCCCTGTCCAGTTAGAACTGGTCACAACCAACCACCTCATTTTACCAATTTACAGAAGTTTCTAGTTTTCAGATGGTAATATATGTTTTTATTAATGTCTAAAGAAAGAAATAGGAATTATATTTTGGGATTAATGAAAATTAATATACTTATTATCACTTAATTTAGGACCATAATTCTGCAGAACTAGATTTGTAATTTTTATTGTTTTTAACATTATCTAGGGTTTTGTGTGTGTGTGTGTGTGTGTGTGTGTGTGTGTTATGTATCTTAGGATTTCTGAAGCTACAATGTATCACAAAAGTTAATTAGTAGTATCACTGGAAGTTTAGAAATGAGAAGATTTTCAGGTTATAAGGGTGTAATCACAGATTTAAGTCATCAAAGTCTTATGAGTTGAAGAAATGAACTGTTTCCAAATATAAGAAACTCATAAACAAGAGTAAACTGATGTAATTGGCACATGGACCTGGCATTCTGTTACATTAATGTGAAAAGGGAGAGACCTTACTACTGAGATCCATAAAATGAAAAGCTGTGTTTTATGTCTAAAATTTGCCCAATAAATGCCTGAGCTCCCTAACAGAGGTGAAGGAGCATTGTTATCAATACATGAAAAAAATCTTCCATTTACATTTTGGAATTTCACCAAATTGACCTTGCCCAAGTTATTAAAATTACAGTACATCCAAATAAAACAATACAGAAGTATAGGAGTTCATAAGCTACAGTTTAAATCTTGCTTCCATGCAAGCACACATAGTTTTTTTAAAATGTGGAATGATATATCTGAACACTTATTAAATAGATTTTCTTTTACAGACACTTTATTTTACAAACACCATT
>SJYQ01091774.1:239613-254554 GCA_006410935.1 Redunca redunca | reverse complement strand
GCAATTCATTTTTTGTTTGAATATAAATTTCTCAGATTTGGGGTGAAATTAGCTATATTGTTTGTGGCATAGATTCTCCATCCTTGAATATTTTTAACAAATCTAGTTTTATATAGTATATGTAAGATTTTTTCCTATACTTTATGTGATGTATTTTTAAGAATTGTGTCATGAAATGTTTAATGCTGCCTTTGTAGATGACTTACAGTTTGACTACAAACAGAATTATTTGATTACAATTCTATCTCACAGAGCTTACCAATTAATGTTGGATTATAACACTCCATTGTTAATTTCTTAAATTGCTTATACCTTTGTTCAGTTCAGTTCAGTCACTCAGTCGGGTCCGACTCTTTGTGACACCATGAATTGCAGCACGCCAGGCCTCCCTGTCCATCACCAACTCCTGGGGTTTACTCAAACTCATGTCCATCGAGTTGGTGACGCCATACAGCCATCTCATCCTCTGTCGTGCCCTTCTCCTCCTGCCCCCAATCCCTCCCAGCATCAGAGACTTTTCTAATAAGTCAACTATTCGAATGAGTGGCCAAAGTACTGGAGTTTCAGCTTCAGCATCATTCCCTCCAAGGAAATCCCAAGGCTGATCTTCAGAATGGACTGGTTGGATCTTGCTGCAGTCCAAGGGACTCTCAAGAGTCTTCTACAACACCACAGTTCAAAAGCATCAATTCTTCGGTGCTCAGCTTTCTTCACAGTCCAACTCTCACATCCATACAGGACCATTGGAAAAACCATAGACTTGACTAGATGGACCTTTGTTGAGAAAGTAATGTCTCTGCTTTTGAATATGCTATCTAGATTGGTCATAACTTTCCTTCCAAGGAGTAAGCATCTTTTAATTTCATGGCTGCAGTCACCATCTGCAATGATTTTGAAGCCCACAGAAATAAACTCTGACACTGTTTCCACTGTTTCCCCATCTATTTCCCATGAAGTGATGGGACCAGATGCCATGATTTTCATTTTCTGAATGTTGGGCTTTAAGGCAACTTTTTCTCTCCACTTTCACTTTCATCAAGAGGCTTTTTAGTTCCTCTTCACTTTCTGCTATAAGGGTGGTGTCATCTGCATATCTGAGGTTATTGAGATTTCTTCCGGCAATCTTGATTCCAGCTTGTGCCTCTTCCAGCCCAGAGTTTCTCATGATGTACTCTGCATATAAGTTAAATAAGCAGGGTGACAATATACAGCCTTCATGTACTCCTTTTCATATTTGGAACCAGTCTTTTGTTCCATGTCCAGTTCTAACTGTTGCTTCCTGACCTGCATATAGATTTCTCAAGAGGCAGGTCAGGTGGTCTGGTATTCCCATCTCTTTCAGAATTTTCCACAGTTTATTGTGATCCACACAGTCAAAGGCTTTGGCATAGTCAAGAAAGCAGAAATAGATGTTTTTCTGGAACTCTCTTTCTTTTTCCATGATCCACCAGATGTTGGCAATTTGATCTCTGGCTCCTCTGCCTTTTCTAAAACCAGCTTGAACATCTGGACGTTCATGGTTCACATCCTGCTGAAGCCTGGCTTGGAGAATTTTGAGCATTACTTTACTAGCGTGAGATGAGTGCAATTGTGTTGTAGTTTGAGCATTCTTTGGCATTGCCTTTCTTTGGCCTTGGAAAGAAAACTGACCTTTTCCAGTCCTGTGGCCACTGCTGTTTTCCAAATTTTCTGGCATATTGAGTGCAGCACTTTCACAGCATCATCTTTCAGGATTTGAAACAGCTCAACTGGAATTCTGTCACCTCCACTAACTTTGTTCGTAGTGTTGCTTTCTAAGGCCCACTTGACTTCACATTCCAGGATGTCTGGCTCTAAGGGAGTATTCACAACATTGTGATTAACTGGGTCATGCAGATTGTCACCTCTTCTTAATATCTTCTGCTTCTGTTAGGTCCATACTATTTCTGTCCTTTATTGAGCCCATTTTCACATGAAATGTTCCCTTGGTATGTCTGATTTTCTTGAAGAGATCTCTAGTCTTTCCTATTCTGTTGTTTTCCTCTATTTCTTTGCATTGATCACTGAGGAAGGCTTTCTTATCTCTCCTTGCTATTCTTTGGAACTCTGCATTCAGATGCTTATATTTTTCCTTTTCTCCTTTGCTTTTTGCTTCTCTTCTTTTCACAGCTATTTGTAAGGCCTCCTCAGACAGCCATTTTGCTTTTTTGCATTTCTTTTCCAATGGAGATGGCCTTGATTCCTGTCTCCTCTACTATGTCCATAGTTCATCAGGCACTCTATCTAGCATATCTAGTCCCTTAAATCTATTTCTCACTTCCACGATAAAATCATAAGGGATTTGATTTAGGTCATACCTGAATGGCCTAGTGGGTTTCCCTACTTTCTTCAGTTTAAGTCTGAATTTGGCAATAAGGAGTTCATGATCTGAGCCACTGTCAGCTCCCAGTCTTGTTCTGGCTAACTGTATAAAGCTTTTCCATCTTTGGCTGCAAAGAATATAATCAATCTGATTTCGGTGTTGACCATCTGGTGATGTCCATGTGTAGAGTCTTCTCCAGTGTTTTTGGAACATGGTGTTTGCTATGACCAGTATATTCTCTTGGCAAAACTCTATTAGCCTTTGCCCTTCTTCATTCCATATTCCAAGGCCAAATTTACCTATTATCCCAGGTATTTCTTGACTTCCTACTTTTGCATTTCAGTCTCCTATAATGAAAAGGACATCTACTACCAGTCTGTATTTGCCATTCACTTTTGCCAGAACCCTACTAATATTCCATACAGAATAGTAAAAGTAGTAATAGGATTTGCCCTTTCAGAAGTCTATATGTCTCAGAATACTTAAGTTGGAGTTTGTGTTCAGTTAGCTTTCTTCTGGAGAACTCTGGTAGTGTAACCTATCATTTTGAAACTTTGGTCTGAGTACTATTTATTGTTTATTTCTGGTATTTATTAATGTTTCATGTTTATGGTTGGTTTACTTCTTTTTCTGGGAACATATGGCTTATTTAAAATTTCCTGCTTATAAAAATAGACAGTTTATTAAGTCAAAGATATACATATAACAAAGCAATGCCTATATACATCTAGAAAAACACATATATATTTTAAGAATAAGCATAAANGTATATTTATGCATATATATACACATATGTTTGTATATATCTAACTAGGTCACAGAAATTCTTAATTTATTCTTAGCTACTGTTTACTTGTGACTTAATAAGACTGCCTGTCATTATGATTTTTAACTTCTTACTGTTAGAATTTAATTAAACTACTTTAAAAAATTAACAAATACCTACTTTATACTGGTGGCTCAATGGTGAAGAATCTGCCTGGCAATGAAGGAGAGATGTGGGTTGGGAAGATCCCCTGAAGAAGGAAATGGCAACCCACTTCAGCCTTCCTGCCTGGGAAATCTCATGTACAGAGGAGCTTATCAGGTTATAGTCCATGGGGTCACAAAAGAGTGGCACATGGCTCAGTGACTAAATTACAAAAATACATAGTTTATATTAGCTTCAGTGTATTTCACTTGGTTGTTTTGGACTTTCCAAGTATCTTATTCTTGTATTTGTTTTATTATTATTTTATTCTAGTTGCCGTAATAAGCTTATTTTAATCCATCAATAAAACTATGAAGCAATTAATTTTTGAGATTTGCAATCTTACACATGTTCATTATTTTGTAGGTTGTGTTTTCTAAAACATATTTGTAGTTTTAAATGTAATAAATTATTGTAAAATTTTAAAAGTTGTACACTATTATGTTCCCTGGTGGCTCAGTGGTAAAACAGTTTGCCTGCAATGCAAGGGACTCAGGTTCAATCCCTGGGTCAGGAAGATCCCCTGGAGGAGGGAACAGCTACTTACTCCAGAATTCTTGCCTGGAGAATGTCATGGACAGAGGACCCTGGCAGACTACAGTTCATGGGGTCACAAAGAGTTGGACATGACTGAGTAGCTAACACATGAACACACACACACACACACTNATGAAACATTTTTATAAGGAATTTTCACACTATCTTTTGTAATAAACTTATTCATTGGTCCACTGTCTCATTAAATAACATCCTTGGAGTTCTGAGGTCAGTGGGCAAATGTTGAGAGGAGGGTGGAGAAGTTTATGAGAATTTCCTGGTTAAAAATAAAGATTCTCCCCTCCCAACCCCACAAAGAGGGTCTTCCAAAACCACTTACATTTGCTGTACTTGACTGTTATTCAAATTGCTCAAATAACACTTTTCAGCATCTACCATAACCACATTTCTTACTGTAGCTTTTACTGCTTTGATTTTTCAAGCTCAACTTTTCCATGTTATAGTTATTTTTTCATAGTCTTTATTAACTTTAAAAAATATATAATTTGTTTATTCTTCAGAGTTCTACCTTACCTCCTGCTAGAATATAGGCTTCATGAGGACTCAGAAGTCTTACAGCTGTGCCTGGAACATACTTTATTTCATGTGATAAAACTCAGAAGCCCAACCCAGACTTACTACAAGAAAATTTCTAGAACTCTGCATTTTTATAGGTTCTCCTCTGATTCTTACACACAAAATGTTGGAAATCACTGTACCCTTGAGATATGGGTGTTGGGTAAGTATATGTATTTTGAGATGTTTTGCAGGCAACATGATTAATCTTACAATTTCCTTACCCCTATAGACCTGGTAGGTATTCAGCAAGTGCTACCTGTTGGTACCAACCTGGGATCTACTCCCAAGATCAGGAAAATTTTCTGAAATTTCAAATTTTTGCTTCTTGTTCAGTTCAGTACAGTTCAGTCGCTCAGTTGTGTCCGACTCTTTGCGACCCCATGAATCGCAGCACGCCAGGCCTCCCTGTCCATCACCAACTCCCGGAGTTCACTCAGACTCATGTCCATCGAGTCAGTGATGCCATCCAGCCATCTCATCCTCTGTTGTCCCCTTCTCCTCCTGCCTCCAATCCCTCCCAGAATCAAAGTCTTTTCCAATGAGTCAACTCTTCTCAGGAGGTGGCCAAAGTACTGGAGTTTCAGCTTCAGCATCATTCCTTCCAAAGAAATCCCAGGGCTGATCTCCTTCAGAATGGACTGGTTAGATCTCCTTGCAGTCCAAGGGACTCTCAAGAGTCTTCTCCAACACCACAGTTCAAAAGCATCAATTCTTCGGCGCTCAGCTTTCTTCACAGTCCAACTCTCACATCCATACATGACTACTGGAAAAACCATAGCCTCGTTAACACTGTCATTAGTCATGTTCAGAGATACAGATCCAGTCCTGTGTCTACCTTTGCGTAGCTCATCTGTCTTCGTCTAAGAATGAAGAGGTATCCACCAAATTGTGGGAACCCCACATGTTTTACTGCTCTGTTATATACTGGTCTCTAGTTACATCTGGTAACTCAGTTGTTAAAGAATCTTCCTGCAATCCAGGAGATGTGGGTTCAGTCTCTGGATTGGAAATATACCCTGGAGAAGGAAACAGCAAACCACACCAGTATTCTTGCCTAGAAGATCCCATGGACAGGGGAGCTTTGCAAAGAATTGGATATGACTTAGTGACCAAACCAGTTACTTATGTTACTCTGTATGACTGGAAATAGTGCCTCACCCTTCCTGGAGGCACCACATGTCTTTTATTACTTAGGGAAACTGGGTTTATTTTATGTGAGGTAAATTATAGATGGTACACTTTTTATTTTTTAGTTTTTCCAAATTGATTTTGTTCTTATTTGTAAAATCTTCTTTAGTGACATCAGTTCAGTTCACTCAGTCATGTCCAACTCTTTGCAACCCTATGGACTGCAGCATTCCAGGCTTCCCTGTCCATCACCAACTCCCAGAGCTTGCTCAAACTCATGTCCATTGAGTCAATGATGCCATCCAACCATCACATTCTCTGTCATCCCCTTCTCCTCCTGCCCTCAATCTTTCCCAGCATCAGGGTCTTTTCAAATGAGTTAGTTCTTTGCATCAGGTAGCCAAAGTATTGAATCAGCATCAGTCCATCCAATGAATATTCAGGACTGATCTCATTTAGGATGGACTGGTTGGATTTCCTTGCAGTCCAACACACTCTCTAGCATCTTCTCTAAAACCACACTTCAAAAGCATCAATTCTTCAGCACTCAGCTTTCTTTATAGTCCAACTTTCACATTCACACATGACTACTGAAAAAACCATAGCTTTGACTAGACAGATCTTTGTAGGCAAAGTAATGTCTCTGTTTTTTAATCTGCTGTCTAAATTGGCCATATCTTTTCTTGCAAGGAGCAAGCATCTTTTTAATTTCATGGCTGCGGTCACCATCTCATATGATTTGGAGCCCCTACAAAATAAAATCTGTCACTGTTTCCATTGTTTACTCATCAATTTGTGATGAAGTGATGTATAAGAGAAAAAAAATGTGAAGAGAAGGAGTTGCTAGAAGCTTTAGCAAGAGCAAATGGCCAGATCAGGAGTCAACAGACACTTTGGAGAGAGTTCTTCAATTGGCCTGGTGCCCTGGCTCTCCCAAAGTGCACTTCAAAATAGAAACACCTAATTCCCTTATCTCACTCAAGTTTGTGAAGCTCGCATAGGTCAGGTGAACAAATGGACGTGAAGAGAGAACAGAATGGAAAGTATTCCTCATCCTTAACATGGAGACATTACCTCTCAGAGTACTTTCCCATGGCTTCTTATATTTGACTTCATGTGGCATCTTTCTTTAGCTAAAAATTCTTTAATTCTTCAAATTTCAGGTACACCCATAATTCAATGTGAATAATTTAAATATGTGTTGCATTAATAATAATGTTAATAATAAAAATACTTATTGTTTTTTTCATTGTCCTTGGAATATCCATGACCTTTCATTTACTAGCACTAATATTTGAGTTGACTAATGGCTGTAAGATTTCAGTCTTCAACAGATTTGTCCGTCACTGAACTCTTTTATTAATCTCAGTTATAAGATATATTTGCTACTGAAGAGCAGAACGAGGTTTTGTAGTTTATTTTTTTGTAATTTAATTTATTTTAATTGGAGGCTAATTACTTTACAATATTGTAGTGGTTTTTGCCATACATCGACATAAATCAACCATGGGAGTACATGTGCCCCCTATCCTGAACCTCCCTCCCATCNCCTCTCTTCTTAAAGTTCCTTTCCCGGGTCGGGCTTCCCTACCCAGGACGGAGCTCCCTACCCACCTCCTTTGTCTCTCTTTTCGTCTTTTATATTTTTTCCCTACCTGTTTTTGAAGGCAATGATCTGCTTTTCTGGGTGCTTGATGTCCTCTGCCAGCATTCAGAAGTTGTTTTGTGGATTTTGCTCGGTGTTGAAATGTTTTTTTTGAGGAATTTGTGAGGGAGAAAGTAATCTCCTGGTCCTATTCCTCCGCCATCTTCTCCCCCCTCTGCCCTTTCATTTACTAGCACTAATATTTGAGTTGACTAATGGCTGTAAGATTTCAGTCTTCAACAGATTTGTCCGTCACTGAACTCTTTTATTAATCTCAGTTATAAGATATATTTGCTACTGAAGAGCAGAACGAGGTTTTGTAGTTTATTTTTTTGTAATTTAATTTATTTTAATTGGAGGCTAATTACTTTACAATATTGTAGTGGTTTTTGCCATACATCGACATAAATCAACCATGGGAGTACATGTGCCCCCTATCCTGAACCTCCCTCCCATCTCCCTCCCCATCCCATCCCTCAGGGTTGTCCCAGTGCACCCGCCTTGAGTGCCCTGTCTCATGCATCAAACTTGAACTGGAGATCTATTTCACATATGGCAACATACATGTTTAAATGCTATCTCTCAAATCATCCCACCTTCACCTTCTCCCACAGAAGTCTGTTCTTTACATCTGTGTGTTTTTTCTGTCTCATGTATATGGTCATAGTTACCATCTTTCTAAATTCCATATATATGCATTTATCTTGTATTGGTATTTTCTAACTTCACTCTGCATAATAGGCTCCAGTTTCATCCACCTCATTAGAACTGTTACAAATGCATTCTTTTTTAATAGCCAAGTAATATTCCATCATGTATGTACCATTGCTTTCTTATCCATTCATCTGCTGATGGACATCTAGGTTGCTTCCATGTCCTGGCTATTGTAAACAGTGCTGCGATGAACACTGGGGGACACGTGTCTCTTTCAATTCTGGTTTCCTCAGTGTGTATGCCCAGCAGTGGGATTGCTGGGTCATAAGGCAGTTCTATTTCCAGTTTTTTAAGGAATCTCCACACGGTTCTCCATAGTGGCTCTACTAGTTTGCATTCCCACCAACAGTATAAGAGGGTTGCCTTTTCTCTGCACCCTCCCCAGCATTTATTGTTTGTAGACTTTTGGATAGCAACTATTCTGACTGGCATGAGATGGTACCTCATTGTGGTTTTGATTTGCATTTCTCTGATAATGAATGATGTTGAGCATCTTTTTGTGTTTGTTAGCCATATGTATGTCTTCTTTGGAGAAACGTCTGTTTAGTTCTTTGGCCCATTTTTGATTGGTCATTTATTTTTCAAGAATTGAGCTGCATGAGTTGCTTATATATTTTTGAGATTAGTTGTTTGTCAGTTGCTTCATTTGCTATTATTTTCTCCCATTCTGAAGGCTGTCTTTTCACCTTACTTATAGTTTCCTTCATTGTACAAAAGCTTTTAAGTTTTATTAGGTCCTGTTTGTTTATTTTTGCTTTTATTTCCTTTACTTTGGGAGGTTGGTCATAGACGATCCTGCTGTGGTTTATGTCAGAGTGTGTTTTGCCTATGTTTTCCTTTAGAAGTTTTGTAGTTTCTGTTCTTACATTTAGATCTTTAATCCATTTTGAGTTTATTTTTGTGTGTGGTGTGAGAAAGTGTCCTGGTTTCATTCTTTTGCAAGTGGTTGACCAGTTTTCCCAGCACCACTTGTTAAAGAGATTGTCTTTTCTCCATTGTATATTCTTGCCTCCTTTGTCAAAGATGAGGTGTCCATGGGTGTCTTGATTTATCTCTGGGCTTTTTATTTTGTTCCATTGATCTATATTTCTGTCTTTGTGCCAGTACCATAATGTCTTGATGACTTTAGCTTTGTAGTTTAGTCTGAAATCAGGCAGGTCGATTTCTCTAATTCCATTATTTTTTCCTCAAGATTCCTTTAGCTATGCAAGGTTTTTCTGTATTTCCATAAAAATTGTGAAATTATTTTTTCTAGTTCTCTGAAAAATACCGTTGGTAGCTTGATAGGGACTGCATTGAATCTATAGATTGCTTTGGGTAGTATACTCATTTTCACTATATTGATTCTTCTGATCCATGAACATGGCCTATTTCTCAATCTATTTGTGTCATCTTTGATTTCTTTCATCAGTGTTTTATAGTATTCTATATATAGGTCTTTAGTTTCTTTAGGTATATATAGTCCTAAGTATTTTATTATTTCATTGCAATGGTGAATAGAATTGTTTCCTTAATTTATCTTTCTGGTTTCTCATTGTTAGTGTATAGGAATGCAAGGGATTTCTCTGTGTTAATTTTATATCCTGCAACTTTACTATATTTATTGAATATTTCTAGTAATTTTTGGGTGGTGTCTTTAGCATTTTCTATGTAGAGAATCATGTCATCTGCAAACAGTTTTATTACTTCTTTTTAAATCTGGATTCCTTTTATTCTCGTTTCTTCTCTGATTGCTGTGGCTAAAACTTCCAAAACAATGTTTTGTAGTTTTATTTTGTTTGTTGTCTAACTCAATGAAACTGTGAGCAATGCCATGTAGGGCCACCCAAGACGATCATGTCATGGTATAGAGTTCTGACAAAACATGGTACACTAGAGAAGGGAATGGCAAACCACTTCAGTATTCTTGCCTTGAGAACCCCATGAACAGTATGAAAAGTCAAAAAGATAGGACACTTAAACATGAACTCCTCAAGTCAGTAGGTACCCAATACGGTACTGGAGAAATCAGTAGAGATCAGTGGAGAAATAACTCCAGAAAGAATGAAGAGATGGAGCCAAGCAAAAACCATACCCAGCTGTGGATATGACTGGTGATGGAAGTAAAGTCCGATGCTGTAAAGAGCAATATTGTCTAAGAGCCTGAAATGTTAGGCCATGAATCAAGGTAAATTGGAAGTGGTCAAACAGGAGGTGGTAAGAGTGAACGTTGACATTCTAGGAATCAGCAAACTAAAATGGACTGGAATGGGTGAATTTAACTCAGATGACCATTATATCTACTATTGTGAGCAAGAAAGCCTTAGAAGGAAAAGAGTAGCCATCATAGTCAACAAGAGAGTCTGAAATGCAGTACTTGGATGCAATCTCAAAAATGACAAAATGATCTCTGTTTTCAAGTCAAGCTATTTACTATCACAGTAATCCAAGTTTACACCCCAACCAATAACGCTGAAGAAGCTGAAGTTGAACTTTTGTGTGAAGACCTAAAAGACCTTCTAGAACTAACACCTGCAAACATGTCTTTTTAATTATATGGGACTGGAATGCAAAAGTAGGAAGTCAAGAGATACCCGGAGTAACAGGCATATTTGGCCCTGGAATACAGAATAAAGCAGGGCAAAGGCTGATAGAGTTTTGCCAAGAGATTGCACTGGTCATAGCAAACACCCTCTTCCAACTACACAAGAGAAGACTCTACACATGGACATCACCAGATGGTCAATACTGAAATCAGATTGATTATATTCTTTGCAGCCAAAGATGGAGAAGCTCTATATTGTCAGCAAAAACAATACTAGGAGCTGACTATGGCTGAGACCAAGAACTCGTTATTGCCAAGTTAGACTTAAACTGAAGAAAGTGGGGGAAAACTGCTAGACCATTCAGGTATGACCTAAATCAAATCTCTTACAACTATATAGTGGGAGTGACAAATATTTTCAAAAGATTAGATCTGATAGACAGAGTGCCAAAAGAACTATGGACAGAGGTTCATGGCATTGTACAGAAGGCAAGGATCAAAACCATCACCAAGAAAAAGAAATGTAAAAAGGCCATATGGTTGTCTGAGGAGGCCTTAAAAACAGCTTTGAAAAGAAGAAAAGTGAAAGGCAAAAGGAAACAGGAAAGATATACCCATTTGAATGCAGAATTCCAAAGAATAGCAAGGAGGGATAAGAAAGCCTTCCTCAGTGATCAATGCAACAAATGAGGAAAACATAATGGGAAAGACTAGGAGATCTCTTCAAGAAAATTACAGATACCAAGGGAACATTTCATGCAAAGATGGGCTCAATAAAGAGCAGAAATGGTATGGACCTAACAGAAGCAGAAGATATTAAGAAGAGGTAGCAAGAATACACAGAAGTATACAAGAGAGATCTTCATGACACAGATAATCAAGATAGTATAACTTTCACCTAGAGCCACATATCCTGGAATGTGAAGTCAAGTGGGCCTTAGGAATCATCACTATGAACAGAGCTAATGGAGCTGATGGAATTCCAGTGGAGCTATATCAAATCCTAAAAGATGATGCTGTGAAAATGCTGCAGTCAATATGTCAGCAAATTTGGACAACTCAGCAGTGGCCACAGGACTGGAAAAGGTCAGTTTTTGTTCCAATCCCAAAGAAAGGCAATGTCAAAGAGCACTCAAACTACTGCATAATTGCACTCACCTCAGACACAAGTAAAGTAATGCTCATAATTCTCCAAGCCAGGCTTCAATAGTATGTGAACCATGAAATTCCAGATGTTCAAGATGTTTTAGAAAAGGCAGAGGAACCAGAGATAAAATTGCCAACATCCACTGGATTATCAAAAAAGCAAATGAGTTGCAGAAAATCATCTTAGTTCAATACAAGTTCCAAAAAAACCTCTGCTTTATTGACTATGCCAAAATCTTTGACTGTATAGATCACAGTAAACTCTGAAAAATTCTGAAAGAGATGGGAATATCAGACCACCTGACCTGCCTCTTGAGAATTCTGTATACAGGTCAGGAAGCAACAGTTAGAACTGGACATGGAACAAATGACTGTTTCCAAATAGGGAAAGGAGTACATCAAGGCTGTATATTGTCACCCTGCTTATTTAAATTATATGAAGAGTTCATCATGTAAAATGTTGGGTTGGACAAAGCACAAGCTGGAATGAAGATTTCTGGGGCAAATATCAAAAACCTCAAGTATGCAGATGACACCATCCTTATGGAAGATAGCAAAGAAAAACTAAAGAGCCTCTTAATGAAAGTGAAAGAGAAGAATGAAAAAGTTGACTTAAAACTACATTCTGAAAACTAAGATCATGGCATCTGGCCCATCACTTCATTGGAAATAGATGGGGAAACAATGGAAACAGTGACAGGCTTCATTTTTTGGGGCTCCAAAACCACTTCAGATGGTGATTGTAGCCATGAAATTAAAAGTCACTTGCCCCTTGGAAGTGTTATGATAAACCTAGACAGCATATTAAAAAGCAGAGACATTACTTTGCCAACAAAGGTCCATCTTGTCAAAGCTATGATTTTTCCAGTAATCATCTATGGATGTAAGAGTTGTACTATAATGAAAGCTGAGCATGGAAGTACTGGTTCTTTTGAACTATGGTGTTGGAGAAGACTCTTGAGAGTCCCTTAGACTTCAAGGAGATCCAACCACTCCATCCTAAAGGAAATCAGTACTGATCATTCATTGGAATGACTAATGCTGAAGCTGAGATTGCAATATTTTGGCCACCTGATGCGAAGGACTGATGTTGAAGCTGAAAGTTCAATACTCTGGCCACCTGATGCAGAGGGCTGACTCATTTGAAAAGCCCTTGATGCTGGGAAAGATTGAGGGCAGGAGTAGAAGGGGATGACAGAGGGTGAGATGGTTGGATGGCATCACTGACTCAGTGTACATGGGTTTGGGTGAACTCCAGGAGTTGGTGATGGACAGTGGGGCCTGGCTTGCTGTGGTTCTTGGGGTTGCAAAGAGTCGGACATGATTGAGCAACTGAACTGAATTGGACTACTGATGTGAAGAACTGACTCATTTGAAAAGACCCTGATGCTGGGAAAGATTGAAGGCAGGTGGAAAAGGGGACAACAGAGGATGAGATGGTTGGTTGGCATCACCTACTCAATGGACATGAGTTTGAGTAAACTCTGGATGTTGGCTATGGACAGGGTGTCCTGCAGTCCATGGGGTCACAAAGAGTCAGACAAGAGCAAATGACTGAACTGAACTGGACTGAACTGTTGGGATGGATGCCATGATCTTAAAGTTTTTTGAATGTTGAGTTTTTAAAGCCAGCTTTTTCACACTCCTCTTTCACTTTTATCATGTGACTCTTTAGTTCTGTGCTTTCTGCCATAAAGAGGGTGTCATCTGCATATCTGCTCCTGCTGCTGCTGCTAAGTCATGTCAGTTGTGTTCGACTCCGTGTGAATCCATAGATGGCAGGTCACCAGGCTCCTCTGTCTCTGGGATTCCCCAGGCAAGAATACTGGAGTGGATTGCCATTTTCTTCTCCAGTACATGAAAATGAAAAGTGAAAGTGAAGTCATTCAGTCGTGTCCCACTCTTTGCGACCCTGTGGATTGTAGCTTACCAAGCTCTTCTGTCCATGGGATTTTCCAGGCAAGAGCACTGGAATGGGTTGCCATTGCCTTCTTCCCTGCATATCTGAGGTTATTGATATTTCTCCCAGCAATCTTTATTCCAGCTTGTGCTTCAGTCAGCCAGCCATTTCACATGATGTACTCCACATATAAGTTAAGTAATCAGGGTGACAATATATAGCCCTGATGTACTCCTTTCCCTATTTGGAACCAGTCTGTTATTCCAAGTCAGGTTCTAACTGTTGCTTCTTGACCTGCATACAGATTTCCCAGGAGGCAGGTAAAGTGGTCTGGTACTTCCTTCTCTTGGAGAATTTTCCACATCTTGTGATTTACACAAAGGCTTTGGTGTAATCAATAAAGCACATATCTACCTAGTTTTTAAGTCACCCATATCTCTGGGGGGCATGTTTCTGACACTTCAGTCCAATATATATTTTGCAGACATGCTTTGTGGTCTAGAATCTGTGTTTTTTGTTTTCCACCAAATATTTTTGGTTGTGTGTGTCTGTGTGTGTGTGTGCATGTATGCTTCCACTGGTATACGTGCACACATGCTCCAGTTCCTCAGTCGTTTCCTACTGTTTGTGATCCTTTGCCTTTAGACAGCCAAACTCCTCTGGTCATGGAATATTCTATGCAAGAATAATGGAGTGGTTTACCAAACTACTTATGATTAATTCAAATTGGTTCACCTGTTCAAACATACAAGGAACCATTTTGATAGCAGTTCAGCCTTTGTTTCTTTTCTCTGGCACTGTCCCCAAAAGTGAATTAATACTACTTGAAGTAGCAATGTTCATACTGTGATTTGTGCCTTTGGAATACACAAACTCATTATATTTTTATCATAATTCAACAAATCACATGTACAGATGGCTAGTTCATTTGATTAAGGGGTATTTCTAATTGGGAGGATATTGCTAATCATAATAAGTTCACTTCTGCATTATTGATTTCTTAATGATCATGTTAACTTTTTAAAGCAAATAAGTTCATTACTCAAGCTTTGTTTTCTTCCTTCATTATTTAAACATTCCTTAATACTTATATGCAACATGAAGTACAGCTATATTTTTCACAGATAGAGGAAGAACAAGAGAGACTAATTCCTTGCTGTCATCAAGCTTACATTCTAATATTGGTGTATTAAGTGTCATTGTGTGATATGTGTATGTGTATATAAAGTCACATATATATTCCAGCTTAAGAATAAATGGAAGAAAAAACATAAATAAAAGTATAATATCTTCTATCTCAAAAAAAAAGAAAATTTTCAGTTAAAGAGTTGTTATTAGGGATGAAAACAATGGACAGCCTCATCCAATATAGGCAGTAGTAAAATAGCATTAGAACATAAATTGTTTCTGTTCTCAATTTATATACTAGAAATTAATTTGGTAGTCTACATCAAAAT
>SJYQ01091774.1:208689-223221 GCA_006410935.1 Redunca redunca | reverse complement strand
TTGATTATTTTTTTTTTTAATTTAGCACACGTTTCCTGTATTGGCAGGTGTTTTCTTTACCACTAGTGCCATCTGGGAAGTCCAAGTATTTTATGAACATCATATCATTTGACTCTCATAAAAATAAGTACTATTCAACTTTTGTCAAAAAATTGACACATAGAAATATCAGGATATTAATGTCTAATATGAGATTTAGTAAGAATTACAACTCATTTTGCAATCCAGGGAGTGAGACTCCAGAATCTAAGTTCTTCTCTCTCATATTGCTCTGCCTCTAATTGCAGTGGTCTTTTGATGGCCTTTTATTTTAGTCAGTAGGATACACTGCGTTTGCTACAGGGCTTCCCAGGTGACTCAGTAGTTAAAAAAAAAAAAAAAAAAATCTGCCTGCCAATGCAGGAGACCCAAGAGATGCTTGTTCAATCCCTGGTTTGGTAAGATCCCCTGTAGGAGGTAATGGCAACCCACTCAATGAGTTCTTGTATGGGGAATTCCATGAACACAGGAGCCTGGCAGACTGTAGTTCTTGTTGGCCACAAAGAGTCTGACATGACTACTGCTTTTCTTCTCTTTTGGCTATTTTTTTAAACTAAATTTTATTAAACCAATATTTTTAGTGTATTCTCTGAGACAATGACTCTGCTAAATGCTGTGAACAGAAATTACTTTATATGAGCAAGAAAAATCATTTTCATGATCAAGATTCAAAGCATCTGTAGGCCTTTAAATGAAGACATAAGCTCGCCAGTACCATTAGTTCTGCACCACGGTAGAAAAATCTCTCTTGAAAGTGAATGAAAAGCACAAAACTGACTATTCTGACAGAGCCAGGAAAAAAAGACCCTTCTCTAAAATTCTAGGTATATATATATTTTTCTATTATAAAGTTCCACAGTGGGCTATACACTGCATGTACAGTAAATTTTGATACATAAAAGTCATGTGAGCTAGGATGTTGCTTGAACTGCACAAGAAAATGTGCACGAATTACAAGTGCACTTTGAGTAAGTGCTATACAATTATTGGAAGGTGGACATGCAGTATGTTATATCTTCTAACAGAAAAAGTCTTCATAACCGGCCAAAATTTTATTAGCACCTTAAGATTTTAACTCATGTGGCTTTGAGAGTTGGTTTTCTAGACATTGCTTCCTCAAATGATTTGAGAGAAAGGCAAAATAAATATTTCATAAATACAGAAGCAGTGTTTAATATGCTTATTACATAGGAGTTACATTCAAATTTGGACTTCCCTCATGGCTCAGATGATAAAGCATCTGACTACAAACCAGGAGACCCAGGTTCAATCCCTGGGTCAGGAAGATCCCTTGGAGAAGGAAACGGCAACCCACTCCAGTACTGTACTCTTGCCTGGAAAATCCCATGGATGGAGGAGCCTGGTAGGCTATAGTCCATAGTGTTGCAAAGAGTCGGTCATGACCGAGCGATTTAACTTTCACATTAGAATTTAAATTGTAAGATGAGAAAGATGCTATCTCTGAAAAGTGATTAATTCCAAGTTTAACACTGCATTAACTCGTATTGATCACTTTGCTGAAAAATATAAATGATGATTAATAATTTCACATATTAAAAAAGTAGAAAGGCATAAGAGTGAAATGTATACAGTACTAATATATTGATCATTAAGCCAGATACTCCCAAAAAAGTCAAGATACAAGTTATCTATTGCAGAATAAGAGAAAAACATTATCTTTGAGTTATGGCTCAACCTAAAGCTTCTATCACATCATTTATGATGATAATCTCCCAGGTAGCAGTGAAAATCATGCTCGTGGACAGTTTTTCTATTACAGAAAATGAGATTTTGAGAGGAAAAGGACTAAATAATTTGAACAGCACTACTTAATTTTCACCAGAAAGGCTGGACAGAATTGAATATGCAGTATTGATTACTTATTCAATGAATAAAACTCATTAGCCTGCACATAAGTAAGTAGATGGCATGTACTTTATGCCATCTTAGACTAATACAAATCAGTTATATTTGCTTAAATTACTTAGATATATTCAACTGTAGATTACAAGAGAGGAAATGTGTGTCATGAATGACTTTAAAAGCTGTCTGAGTAAGTTATTCATAAAAATTATTAAATGTTCTTTAGATGAATTAATCTACTCCTAAGTGAGGTTGTATCATTCTATTGAAATGATACATATAGGAATAATCTAATTTCTTTTTGAAATTGACATATTCTTATTCTTTCTAGTCTTTTATAAATGAGAGAAGCAGATTGTACCAGTAGGTAGCATAACTTCTGTGGTAGGTCCAATCAGAGTAACTTCATTTGCTACATATAAATTATTTTAGCTGATAAATATAATCTGTTTTTGAATTCTCACAGTCTGACTTACCTCTTTCTATTAAGTTAAAAATATTTTCAGGATCTAAAAATAGAAACATTAAAGTGGTTATTTGTTTATCTCTAATTCTCTGGCCCTGATACTGGGAAAGATTGAAGGCAAAAGGAGAAGAGGATGGCAGAGGATGAGATTGTTGGATAGCATCATCAACTCAATGTAAATGAATTTGAGCAAACTCTGGGAGATAGTGGAGGTCAGAGGACCTTAGTGTGCTGTAGTATATGAGGTCACAGAGTCAGACTCTACATAGCTACTGAATGAAAATAAAAACAAACATTAAATTCTCTGACATTATGATAATCTATAAGGGAGTATCTACTTATCTCAGTGTCTTCATCAACAGAAGACTAGATTCTTCCAGACAAAGCAAATTTATAACACTAGAAGCAACACCAATTCAATGCCCAAAGTACTTATTCTCATCCCAATTATGTAAAAGGTGTGACACAGACATGTATATTGGGATTATATATGTTGAGAACCAAAGGAGAAAGAATAAATATGTTAGATGTGGGACATTTTATTTCTGATAAAAGCTGGATTGGGTACATGAAATACATGTGCTGCCATATAATCTAGTCATAAAAAAAAAAAACAAACAAACACATTCATTCACAGGCAGCACTACACAGCTGCAATTTCCACTGCAACCACAAGTTACAGTTATTTGCATTACTGAAGGAACACTTAGTCGAAAGGAATTGGGACTCTGCTATTATAAGCAACTGTGTGGGTGAAATATGAATTTTAATCCCTTCTGACACAAATTTAGATATTTGTGCACTGGAATATTAACATATATTGTTATGCAAATAGTATATTTTGACTTATATTTCACTATTTATTAGTTTGAAAGGATTATGTTTGGGGCATTTACATATTACTGCCATAATATTATTAGTATACAGCTGTGATATAATTTCACTATAAAATACAACCTTTAAATA
Source organism: Redunca redunca (assembly GCA_006410935.1). Lineage (NCBI taxonomy): Eukaryota > Metazoa > Chordata > Mammalia > Artiodactyla > Bovidae > Redunca > Redunca redunca. The sequence goes on along the minus strand of SJYQ01091774.1, from coordinate 219,887 downwards.
GCTATTTTTGACAAAATAGTTCAGTTCAATTCAGTTGCTCAGTCGTGTCCAACTTTTTGCGACTCCATGAACCACAGTACACCAGGCCTCCCTGTCCATTACCGACTCCAGGAGTTCACTCAAACCCATGTTCATTGTGTCAGTGATGCCATCCAACCATCTCGTCCTCTGTTGTCCCCTTCTCCCTCTTCACTCAATCTTTCCCAGCATCAGGGTCTTTTCAAATGGGTCAGCTGTCCACATCAGGTGGCCAAAGTATTGGAGTTTCAACCTCAGCATCAGTCTCTCCAATGACACCCAGGACTGATCTCCTTTACGATGGACAGGCTGGATCTGCTTGCATTCCAAGGGACTTTCAAGAGTCTTCTTCAACACCACATTTCAAAAGCATCAATTATTCTGTGCTCACCTTTCTTCATAGTCAAATTCTCACATCCATACATGACTACTGGAAAAACCATAGCCTTGACTAGACGGACCTTTGTTGACAAAGTTATGTCTCTGCTTTTTAACATGCTGACTAGTTTGGTCATAACTCTCTTTCCAAGTAGCAAGTGTCTTTTAATTTCATGGCTGCAATCACCATCTGCAGTGATTTTGGAGCCCAGAAAAATAAAGTATGTCACTGTTTCCCCATCTATTGGTCTGCTATTCCCATCTCTTTCAGAATTTCTCACAGTTTATTGTGATCCACACAGTCAAATATTTTGGCATAGTCAATAAAGCAGAAATAGATATTTTTCTGGAACTCTCTTGCTTTTTCGATGATTCAGTGGATGTTGGCAATTTGATCTCTGGTTCCTCTGTCTTTTCTAAAACCAACTTGAACATCTAGAAGTTCACAGTTCACGTATTGCTGAAGCCTGGCTTGGAGAATCTTGAGCATTACTTTACTAGTGTGTGAGATGAGTGCAATTGTGCGGTAGTTTGATCATTGTTTGGCATTACTTTTCTTTGGAATTGGAATGAAAACTGACTTTTCCAGTCTTGTGGCAACTGCTGAGTTTTCCAAATTTCCTGACATACTGAGTGTAGCACTTTCATAGCATCATCTTTTAGAATTTGAAATAGCTCAACTAGAATTCCATCACCTTCACTAGCTTTGTTTGTAGTGATGCTTCCTAAGGCCCACCTGACTTCACTTTCCAGGATGGCCTGCTCTAGGTTAGTGGGAGTGATCACACCTTTGTGATTATCTTGGTCATGAAGAAATTTTTTGTACATTTCTGTGTATTTTTGCCACCTCTTCTTAATATCTTCTGCTTCTTTTAGGTCCATACCATTTCTTTCCTTTATTGAGCCCATGTTTGCATGAAATGTTCCTTTAGTATCTCTAATTTTCTTGAAGAGGTCTCTAGTCTTTTTCATTCTATTGTTTCCCTCTACTTCTTTGATCACTGAGGAAGGCTTTCTTATCTCTCCTTGCTATCTTTGGAACTCTGCATTCAAATGGGTATATCTTTCCTTTTCTTCTTTGCTTTTCACTTCTCTTCTTCTCACAGCTATTTGTAAGGCTTCCTCAGATAGCCATTTTGCTTTTTTGCATTTCTTTTTCTTGGGGATGGTCTTGATCCCTGTCTCCTGTACAATGTCACGAACCTCCAGCCATAGTGCATCAGGCACTCTGTCTATCAGATCTAGTCTCTTAAATCTATTCCTCTCCACTGTATAGTCACAAGGGATTTCTTCAATTTAAGTCTGAATTTGGCATAAGGAGTTCATGATCTGAGCCACAGTCAGCTCCCAGTCTTATTTTTGCTGACTGTATAGAACTTCCCCATCTTTGGCTGCAAAGAATATAATCAATCTGATTTCGGTGTTGACCATCTTGTGATGTGCATGTGTAGAGTCTTCCCTTTGTTGTTGGAAGAGGCTGTTTGCTATGACCAGTGCATTCTCCTGGCAGAACTCTATTAGTCTTTGCCCTGCTTCATTCTGTATTCCAAGGCCAAATTTGCCTGTTACTCCAGGTGTTTCTTGACTTGCTACTTTTGCATTCCAGTCCCCTATAATGAAAAGGACATCTGTTTTCGGTATTAGTTCTAGCAGGTCTTGTAGGTCTTCAAAGAACCATTCAACTTCAGCTTCTTCAGCTTTATTGGTCAGGGCATAGACTTGGATTACCATGATATTGAATGGTTTGCTTGGAAACGAACAGAGATCATTCTGTCATTTTTGAGATTTCAGACTCTTTTGTTGACTATGGTGGTTACTCCATTTCTTCTAAGGGACTCCTGCCCACAGTAGTAGATATAATGGTCATTTGAGTTCAATTCACCCATTCCAGTTCATCTTAATTTGCTGATTCCTAGAATGTCTGTGTTCACTCTTGCCATCTCCTGTTTGACCACTTCCAATTTGCCTGATTCATGGACCTAACATTCTAGGTTCCTATGCAATATTGCTCTTTAAAGCATTGAATCTTGCTTCTATTACCAGTCCCACCCACAACTGGGTGTTGTTTTTGTTTTGGCTCAATCCCTTCATTCTTTCTGGAGTTATTTCTCCACTGATCTCCAGTAGCATGTTGGGCAGCTACTGACCTGGAGAGTTCATCTCTCAATGTCCTATCTTTTTGCCTTTTCATACTGTTCATGGGGTTCTCAAGGCAAGAATACCAAAGTGGTTTGTCATTCCCTTCTCCAGTGGAACACATTCTGTCTTATAAAATACAACCTTTAAATAGCTATTTTTGAAAAAAATAGAAAGGGTAACAAAATAGTAGTAAAATACTCTCCGGGAGCATTCCAAGATCTGGGAATGGAAAAATTGTTATCATATTCAAAGTCACTTAAATCCTTCTCAGGTCTAAGTCAAACTGTAGTATGTCAGAAGGATCCACAAAGTGCAGAAGATGCTATTTTTGGAACTGCCTCATAAAGGTAGGAACAGGAGCTGGCCTGTCCTGATAAACACCTGTTTTCCTCTGCAAGGACTAGATGCATCTCTTATAGAGACATTTTGGTTAAGCCCAATGTGTTAAGATCAGAGAAGAGGTATGAAAGAAGAGCTGGGAAATGTTAGGATTAACTTCTATTTCTCAGACTTTCTATTTCCATGTGGGGTTATTTTTGTCAAAAAAAATCTTCCTATGTCTATTCATACCTCCACAATAATGTTCTTGGCTATAAAGAAATAAATAAAATCTGCATATTGTGGAAAGTAGAAAATACCAAAAGAACTGAATGATTTTGCAAAGAAAATTTCTGGTCAAGATGTTGAAAATGTTATCTGCTTTCTTCTTATTTCATACAATATATGATAAGAGAAAGTTACATTAAAGGAAGGAATTTAAACATGAAAGAATCAGGACTTCATGATTTGAAAAATCCTCACCCTCTATATACATCAAATGATGTTAAAATTGAGAAATTGTTTTGAGCAAAGATAAATTTAGAACAATGCCCACAAAACATAGCTCAAAGCATGTAGCAAATTGAGCATGTGATTTTAAAAACCTTTGCTAAGTTCTGTTAAACTATAAGTAAAAAAAAAAAAAAACAGTGTTAGCTTAATGTCATTAAATTTTGAAGGTGTTTAAGTACAGTTCAGACATACACACACACACACACACACACATGCACACACACACACACACACACACACCCTTCTTCTGGAGTATTTATGGGTGGCTTCATAGATTCTCTCAATCAACTAAAAGAGCTTCTATAAAAACTTGAGATCGAGATGGTGACACAGAAATCTTCTGACATTCCCTCGTCCTAAGAACACACTAAATACACAGGTTTACATGGATCAACTTCCTTTAAGAGAAATTCAGAAACTAGTGGAGTGACTCCTACGTATTGAGTAACTGAGAAACTGACGACATCAAAACAAACAGGAAAGACTGAGATGCATTCTTCCTAAAAACCCCATTCCCTGTACAGTGCCTTATAATTAGAAGGTAACAGCAAACTCCCAGCTTCTCTCTGAGGAATTAAGAGTTTGGACTACACATACAAAGACCCACTTTTCAAGCTATGCTTGCTGAGCTTAGTCACTCAGCTATGTTCGACTTTTTACGACCCATGGGGCATAGCCCACCAGGCTCCTTGGTCCATGGGAACTCACCAGGAAAGAATACTGGAGTAGGTTGCCATACCCTCCTCCAGGGTATCTTTCCAACCCAGGGATTGAATCCAGTCTCCTGCATTGCAAGTGATTCTTTACCATCTGAGCCACGAGGGAAGCCCAAGAAGACTGGAGTGAGTCCCTTCTCCAGGGGATCTTCCCAACCCAGGAATCAAACCAGTGTCTGCTGCAATGCAGGTAAATTGTTTACCAGCTGAGTTACCAGGGAAACCCATCACATGAGGTATGGGTCCCCAAATAACCTATTTCTAATAGCATATTCAAAAGCAGACACATTACTTTGCCAACAAAGGTCCGTCTAGTCAAGGCTATGGTTTTTCCAGTAGTCATATATGGATATGAGAGTTGGACTGTGAAGAAAGCTGGGCACTGAAGAATTGATGCGTTTGAACTATGGTGTTGGAGAAGACTCTTGAGAGTCCCTTGGACTGCAAGGAGATCCAACCAGTCCATTCTAAAGGAGATCAGTCCTGGGTGTTCTTTGGAAGGAATGATACTAAAGCTGAATCTCCAGTACTTTGGTCACCTCATGCAAAGAGTGGACTTATTGGAAAAGACTCTGATGCTTGGAGGGATTGGGGGCAGGAGGAAAAAGGGACAACAGGATGAGATGTCTGGATGGCATCACCGACACGATGGATGTGAGTCTGAGTGAACTCTGGGAGTTGGTGATGGACAGGGAGGCCTGGCGTGCTGCAATTCATGGAGTCGCAAAGAGTTGGACACCACTGAGTGACTCAGCTGAACTGAACTGAATAGACTTTGCATTCATGAGTCCCTTATGAGTATAGTAAAAAAAAAAAAAGTAGCATTAGGAAGCATTGCAAACAGAGCAGACGATATGGAAGAGAGAGTCAGTGAAAACTGGGAAACTGACATTGATATATATATATACTATAAAATATAAAATAGATAACTAATAAAAAACCTACTGTATAGCACAGAGAAATCTACTCAATACTCTTTAATGGTCTAAATGGGAAAATAATCTAAAAAAGTTGTATATATATATACACACACACACACACACACACATATATATATACATACACACATACATACATAAAAATGATTCACTTTGCTGTACACCTGGAACCAACACCACCCTGTAAATCAACTAGACTTCAATAAAATTTTTTTAAAAGATAAATTTTAGATATAATTTGGGTAGAAGGGGAAAGAGAACTAAGATTTTTAAAAAATGAAGTAATTGTTCAAGAACTATTCTCTCCATTAGAAAAGGCAACATGAGGGTAATGGGTATCTTGGAAGAAGAGCGGGAGAAGGAACAGAGTTTATCTAAAGAAATAACAGCTGAGAACTTCTCAAACATGGAAGGGACTGAATAACAAGTCTACCAAGCTAAGAGAATACCTAATTATCCCAATGCAAAAAGATGTCTCCAAGACACTTTATACTTAAGTTATCAATGACAAAAAGAATTTTAAAAACAGTCAGGGATGGGGGTAATCAGAACTTACAGGAGAAACCCAATTAGGCTATACATTGACTTAAAGCTGAAACGCTAAGACCAGGAGAGAGGGAGAATGTAGAAAGACATGCTAAAAGCATTGAAAGATAAAATCTATCTTCCAAGAACCCTCTATCCAGCAAAGTTATCTTTCAGGTATGAAGGGGAAAGTCTTTCTTAAACAAACAAAAACTGAAGGAATTCATTGCCACCAGCTCTACCTTATGAAAAAGTAGAAAGGAGATTTTCTACTTGAAATGAAAAGGCAGAAAATACAGAGTACTGTCAGTAAGGTAATAAATATAATCAGAAAATTATAACTCTAAATCAGAATAAGTTGTTGAAAAATTACATCATAAATGTTAAAAATATATCTCCTATTCAGACATTTCGCACTATTTCTACACTGATCAATGGAGGTTATATACTTTTTAACACATTGATGGTATTTTACAAATTTAATTACCCTAATCATAACAAGCTATGCTATTCATTTATTCTTGCATGTATTCATTCATTTACCATATATTTATTAAACATCTACTATTTTGAAGTTACACAGTTAAGCACTGGATACACAAGAGTGAAAAAAAATACAATTTCTCTTCTTGTGTGGCTTAAAATCAGGGGCTGATATGAATTACTCCCTGATTATATATTCTCGGCAACCCTCTTATGGTATACAATATGCACTTTTGACATTGTGGTCATCTGTATTTAATTAAACCATTTCCTGGAAATCATTTGGGAAAAGTATACTTCTCACTATGGAGTTGCTTTCTCATTTTAATTTTTTCCTTTACTTTTGTTCCATTGTTGAGTAGGTGAACAGACATAACTTTTTTTTTTTCTTCTCCAAAGAAGACACACAGATGGCTAACAAACACATGAAAAGATGTTCAACATCATTCATTATCAGAGAAATGCAAATCAAAACCACAATGAGGTACCATTTCACATCAGTCAGAATGGCTGTGATCCAAAAGTCTACAAGTAATAAATGCTGGATAGGATGAGGAGAAAAAGGAACCCTCTTACACTGTTGGAGGGAATGCAAACTAGTCCAGCCACTATGGAAAACAATGTGGAGATTCCTTAAAAAACTGGATATTTTTAAAGTGTACTTAAAATGAAGCATGCAGAAAAGTGTTCTCAAAACCATTTTTTTGGAATTGCTTACAAATACCTCTGCTATCTATCAGCAGTTAATCTTTGCACATTATTAGAAGCAAAAGAATCAGTGTTTAGAATTGTAATACATGATAATATTACCATTTCACATGAATTCTTAATTCATTAATTTCATCTGTTCTTCTAGTCAATTTTAGTGCACAGATGATTATCTGGTATTCCTTTTTCATGTATTTCTGCTCTTTCACTTTTGTAACAACTTATTAAATCAGCCCTGGGATTTCTTTGGAGGGAATGATGCTAAAGCTGAAACTCCAGTACTTTGGACACCTCATGCAAAGAGTTGACTCATTGGAAAAGACTCTGATGCTGGGAGGGATTGGGGGCAGGAGGAGAAGGGGACGACCGAGGATGAGATGGCTGGATGGCATCACTGACTTGATGGACGTGAGTCTGAGTGAACTCTGGGAGTTGGTGATGGACAGGGAGGCCTGGTGTGCTGTGATTCATGGGGTCGCAAAGAGTCGGACACGACTGAGCGACTGAACTGAACTGATTTGTAAAAATGTCACTATCTTCCCATATCCTTTGCAATTTGATTTAGTTGTTTCTTCCATCAATAAGTAGAGTCTGTTTCCTCACTTCTTGATTCTGGACTGGCTTTGTCAGTTGCTTTAACTAACAGAATACAGCACTAATGAAGTTTTACAAGTTCTGAATCTAGGTCTCACGTCTTTGGGGCTTTGCACCTGCATTGCTGTTACCTCAGGTAGCCTTCCAGAAGTTGACACACCAAACCAAGCAGAGAGAATCCATCACATAGGAAACCAGTCCAAATCATCCTGCCTCTAGCCCATCGAGCAGCTGACTGTAGTCACTTGGGTGAACACAGCCATAATCGGAACAGCCTAGCTGAGCTCAGGCCAGCCTGCTGACAAGAAGAATGGTATGCTAAAGGATGAATATCTTATGCCACTGCTTTGGGGGTGATTTGTTGTGTAAAAATGCCTTAGAATACTGGTCAGTGGTGAGATTTTAGATTCTTACACTGACAATCTCAAAATGCTTATAGTGATGTTCAGAAAGAATTTTCTTGTGTGAGATAATGTGCTTCCATGACTTCTATCACTACTATGAGGTAATGGTCTTTAAAATCATTTAAACAGCCCAGATCACTATTTGAGATAGATATCTACATATCTCTTTGCCGACCAAGAATCTTAGCCCATTTATCTTATAGGCTACTCATATTCAGAAACTCAAAAAGTGAATTAAACACTTTTCCTAGAAATCTGTTCTCTTTTATCATCTTCCTGGTGAAAGACATAATGCTGGACACCCAGGCATAGTGGTATCAGTAATTTTTACACAATACCTTGCTGTTTTACATCTTTACTACCAGAATAACATTTGCAAAATAGCATATTACCATTCAGTTGACTGGACTACAGTGGTAGGGGATCCAGAGATCAGGAGGATAGAAATCCCTTTTTATCTGTGAGTGGATGAAACTTTAATTCCATCCAGGAAAAAGACAAAATAGAACATGGGTTGCTGCTGATGATCTGATGTAAATTACAGTGCTCTGTCTTGCAGATCATAAAGTATATATTGTAAAACAATAAACTACATGTGGCCATAGGCGTTGGTCTAATACAGAGAAAGACTGAAAAATTCAGGGGGAAAAAAAAAAAAAGGTAGTGATGTTGGTACAACATGGCTTTAGAATTTAGATCCCTAGTATATAACATCCTGTAAACATACAGGCATCAAGGGCAACTTCTAAAGCAGTAACTGATTGTGACTGTGTCACTGAGTTGCAAATTTGATTTTAATCCCCAGCAAGTGAGTACATTAAATTGTTGATATTTCTATTATTCTAATCTGGACTAGATTGAAAATAAAAACTAAACTGAGATTTCAGGTGGATAAAAATCAGTAAAATTAGTTTTCTACGATGTGAGGAATTTCCTACCTTAGAAAGATAGTAAAAGTGTAACTAGATTTTAATTTTCAGCTTTTTAAATAAATAGTATAGGTAGATAAATATTAGGCAATTTTGATTGTAAATGTCACTTGAAAATGCTAGTGGCATTTGCTAAAAGTTCTACTTGATACTCAAGGAAGTATAATAATAATCAAAAAGGCACTTTCCTTGGACTTCATATGTCCTATAGTGAATTGTTAAAAGTTGATGAAAAGTTTATAACTTTTAACTGTCATTTGGTATTTTTTCAATGCATTAGAAGCAACAAAAGCTAACACCTCCTCTCTTTCTTAATAGCATACAGAAACTGTCTCTAAGAAAAATCAATAGGTTTTGGAAAAGGGAAAAATAGTCTTTTATTAAAATGGACACTATATATATATGTGTGTGTGTGTGTGTGTGTGTGTGTGTGTGTGTGTGTGTGTGTGTGTAGGGTTTACTTAGAATGTTTTTATAAATCACTTTATAGGCCACCTCTTTTACCTTTCAACTTAGAAACATGATCATTTGTCAACTCAATTGCATTAAGTATAACCTTTTCACTGTTAATTTTTTTGCCTCACGTGGGGAGTGTTCTTTTCAAGATTAGTTGGAAAATATATTTTCTAAAGAAATCAACTTTGCTAAATAAACTATCTTACATGTCCCAATTCAGAATTTCTCTGGTTGACAACCTGAGTGTTGTCTAATATGTTTAATATGTTTTCATTTAAGTTAAATTTTCATAAAGTGCTTGCTGATATTTTACTGATATTTTAGCATGATAATTAGTAAATCAAATTTTTAAAAATTCTAATTATAATCTGTTACAGTTAATCATTGACATGCAATGGCATGTTTTACCTTGAAATTTTGAATTGATATTGTTACTATTAATATGACATTTAACATAATATCAGTAAATTCTAGTTATATTTGGAGACACAGAATGCATTCAGATTTGGTTGCTACAGAAAATCTTAAGAAAAGTACTAGAGGGGCAGTCCTAAGATGGCAGAGGAGTAGGACAGGGAGATCACTTTATCCCCTACAAATTCATCAAAAGAACATTTAAATGCTGAGTAAATTCCACAAAACAACTTCTGAATGCCGGCAGAGGACATCAGGCACCCAGAAAAGCAGCCCATTGTCTTCGAAAGGAGGTAGGAAAAAATATAAAAGATAAAAAAAGAGACAAAAGAGGTAGGGACAGAGCTCTGTCCTGGGAAGGGAGTCTTAAAAAGAGAGGTTTCCAAACACCAGGAAACACTCTCACTGTCGAGTCTGTGGCGAGCCTTGGAAGCACAGAGGGAAACATAACAGGGAGGAAAAATAAATAATTAAAACCCACAGATTATGAGCTCAACGATAACTCCGCCAGTGGAGAAGCAGTGCAGACGCCTGCACCCACCACTAGCAAGTGGGGGCTGGGCAGGGAGGTGCGGGCTGCATTGCTTAGCGTAAGGATCTGGCCTGACTGCCCTGAGCACAATCTGAGAGAACTAACTTGGGCTAGCAACCCAGACTGTGGGATAACTACCATGAGAAAAGCCAGCCCTGACCTAAGGCACCACTAGGCCCACACACAGAACAAAGGACTGAACAGAGATAGCCGGCTGCAGGCCAGCCACCTCTGGTGACAGGCAGCCAGAGCCAGAAGGGGGCAATCGTAGCCCCAGAGAGACATTATCTACAAAACTATAAGCAGGCTTCTTTGCTAACTAGGACTTCTTGGGCTCAGGCTTTTCTGCCTGAAAAGGTGCGCCGGTTGTACACCCAGAAAACCAAGCGGCAGGGACAGGGGAAGTGATAAGTCCCAGTGACCTCACTCACCAAACACCTCATCACCTGAGCTGCTTGGACCTGGGAAGGGCACAAAACACAGGCCGAACCGAGTCTGCGCCTCTGAGGACTACTCAAGTGCCTGAACCTGAGCGGCTTAGACCTGGGGGGTGCATGCAGCCCAGGGCTGGCCTCAGAAGGTTCCCGGTGGAGCAACTTAGAGCCTGAGCAGTGTGGGCAGGGAGGGTACATGTGCTGTGAGCGGGGGCAGGCCCAGTGTGGCTGAGGCACTGGGAGCACATGCCAATGTTATTTGTTTGCAGCATCCCTCCCTCCCCAGAGCGCAACTAAACAAATGAGCCTAAAAAAAGTGTCCATCACCGCCCCCTTTGTGTCAGGGCGAAATCAGACACTGAAGAGACCAGCAAACAGAAGAAGCTAAAACAGAGGGAACTTCCTTGGAAGTGACAGGTGCAATAGATTAAAACCCTGTCATTAGTACCGACTACATAGGAAGGGGCCTATAGATCTTGAGAAATATAAGCCGGACCAAGGAACTATCCGAAAATGAACTGACCCCACAATACCCACAATAACACTAGAGAAAGTCCTAGATATATTTTTACTATTTTTACGATCATTCTTTTTTTATTTTTTTAAATTTTAAGTCCTCTATTACTCCTTTAATTTTCACTTTCATAACCTACTATTATTTTGCAAAAAATAAAAAACAAACTATTTTTTAAAAGCAAA